>QLTV01003111.1:288578-304523 GCA_003457575.1 Thermophis baileyi | reverse complement strand
TCCCAGCCCTCTCTTTAAAACACCCCCCCAACCCAAGTGGGAAGAACCAAGCCCAAGATGCCACCCCCACCCCCCCCATGCCAAGGGAGGCTGCCTGCAGCTGGAGGGGAGGCCTGCCCCCTCCCAGGTTGCCTTCCAAGCTTTCGCTGAAGGAGGGGCAGGGGGCCATCCAGCTCCTTCCTCCAATCCCCCCATGTCTCCTTCTCCCTCCCTGGGCTCTGTGCCAGGACTAATTACTGCTGGGGGGGGGAGAACTGGCCATGCAGCTGCCCCTGAAGAGAGCAAGGACTGCTTCGGGGGGGGGGTTCCCTCTGCGGGATTCTGAAGCCCCTGGGGAAGCCCCCTCCGGCTCCCTTGCCTCCACTCTGAAGCGGTAGCCGAGAATGGCCACCTGCCCCTCTGACCCACAGGAGGGGGTCCAGGCCTCAGAGCAGCCTACCCTTCCTGCCCACCTACTGGTCTTCCATGCACTCCCTTCCCCCACTTTCTTCCCTAACCTTCAGGCCAACCAGGCCGGCTCCCCTCGGAACCCCAAGAATGCCTGCAGAGCCGCTTGGGAGCCCCGGACCACCTGGCAACGCTCCAAGTAACACCACCCCAGTCTCCCCCTCGCAGAGGCTGCTGTGTGTGTGTTGTGGTCAGCCAGTGGCCTGCGGAGCTGGCAGCAGAATCGGACAGCGAGGAGGCTGGGGAGGAACATGGGCCAGGCCTGGAGTCTGGAGCAGACTCGGTGTCGGAGGGCAGAGATGGGGCCCGGGCCATCTGGGAGGTCTGTGCTGACTCCGGAGCCTCCAGAGGCTGACATGAGCGAGGCAGAGGAACAGGGGGAGCCTGTTCCCAACGCGCGCATGCGCAGAGCTGCCAGAAGGCAAGAACAGTTAAGGAGGAAAAGGGCTACTCGGGAGTAAGGCTTGGAGATGATTGGCCCCTCCCATAGGATATAAAAGTGGAGCAAACGGATGTGCTCGTTGCAGGAAGCAACTTGGTTCAATTCTGGTCGGTGTAACTCAGCAGCTCCGTTCTGACTCCGTGTTCTGTTTGGCCTTGCAAAACTACTTGTCAATTAGGTCTTTGGCAGCGTGTCAAGAGAGATAAAGGTGGGTGCTTATCAGCCTTCTCCCGAAAGACTGTGGCAGACTTCTGTCGGACTTATTACGGCTGGGAATGAACATAATTCACAGCCGTTGAAATAAAAAGAGGTTTTGTGGGACTCCCGTTTGTGCTTTATGCTTTATCAGGAAGCCTAGGTCAGAACAGTGCGTGCAGACATCGCAAGGAAAGCCACTCGGCCTCTGCCAGGGCCTTGAGTGGCTGAGAGCACTTCAGGGGAACAATGTGCCCGACACAAGCTCCTCCATTGCCGAGAGCGGCTCCTGGCAAGCCGAAGACGCCCCCTCAGACTCATTCGCACGAAGGGGACCGGAGAGGGAGGCCGGGGCTTCACCTGTGGCCAGTTGTGGAACAAAGACATGTGCGCCAAAGTGGCAGCTTCCTGGCCTGAACCCAAGGCCGGCTGCCCTCACGGCTTTCTCCCAGGGGCCGCTGTGACCCCGAGCCCTCAGGCAGACGGGCTGCTGCCAGCCAGAAGGCAACAGGAGGGCAGAGGAGCCCTGTCCAAAGGCTTCCCCCTGCAACCCACCCAGCTGGAAGGAAAGGGCCCGCTGTGGGGCGAGCCAGTTCGGCCGGCCCAAGACCCTCCAGCGGGCTTATTTCGCCCCCTGAGCACAGGCAGCAGCCCCGTCTCCCCCCACAGGGGAACCTGACCCCCACTCTCTGCACAGGCTTGGGGGCCGGCTCCCCCCTCGAGGTCTCAGCAGTTCAATCTGGACAGGGGGCAGAGGAGGATCAGGCGTCCCATCGGTCGCCCCTCAACCACAGAATGGCTGGACTCACACTGCACACCCCTGGCTAGTCAGCCTCTTCGCATGTGCTGTGAACCCGGCCAGCCCGACGGACAGAACCGCCCAGGAATGCAGAGCAAACTTACCAGCCACGCAGCTTGAAGGACTGCGGGCAGTCAGGGTTCACCAGGAGGGTGCTGGAGGAAACCACAGAGAGACTCCGGCCCCCAAAGTCCGAGACTCGGGCCCCTCGGATGGCCACCACTGGCTGCCGGGAGCCATCGAACTTCTCCGCCTGCAAAGCCGGGAAGGAGCAGAGGCTGTCAGGGCAGGAAGGGCAGCCTTGGGGGGCGGGGGGCTGAAGCCAGGAAACAGGGACACCCTTAGAAGGCCAAGAAGAGCTGCGGATGTCGAACTGCTTGTCCCTCCCCCCCCGCCCCTTTGGAAACCATGGACCTTTGTCTCGGCCCTCCTGCCTTGGGCCCCAACAGTCCTAAGCCCAGCCTGGTGGGGAAGCAGCGCCCTGGCTGCCCCACTACGTACGTCCACACCCCAGAGAGTGACCGTCACGGTCTTGCCCGACATGTCCATCAGGTGCAGTTCCCTCTTGAAGACCTCCCGATTGGAAGACTTGATGGTGACCTTTTGAGTGTCCTCGTAGCTCTTGCAGACCCCAATCACGTCTGGGAAACAAGGCCAGGCTGAAGGGGCAAGCCACCTTGACCCCCTCCCCCCAAGGAAGGAACCCATCCTCTGCCCTTGTCAGCTTCCCCCCCCCCAAACAGAGAATCTCTGCTTCAGCATCAGCCCCCCCACAAAGAGCTCCCTGGCCGAAAAGGAGGGAGGCTCCCCTGCCAGAGGAGGCCAGGTGACAGGAGGGTCAGTGCCAATGGAGGCCCCCTGGCTGCAGCCTCCCTGGGCATCTGGGAGCCCGGGGCAGCTTCTCTGGCTGGAGCCAAAAGAGCTCCTTGGGGGCCCTCCCTGGGGGGCCCTCATACCGCAGCGGGTGTTAACGGGTGGGGCTTTTCACCAAAGCCGGAGCCACAATGCCAGCAGGAGCCACGCAGCCTCCCCGCAGCAGCCTGGCAAAGGCCGGCAGTCCCACTCAAGAGTGCGAATGGTCCTTGTGGTCGCACTCATGGCAATGGGGCCCGGCCGGCGGGCGAGAGGCGCTGCCCGGTCCGACTCACCCACGAGGGAGTCCTTGCTGGTGCTCTCCAAGTCCCCGATGGCCACAAAGTCGAACTGCACCGAGGGCAGGTGCTCGGCGTCCTCACAGGGAACGACGGACGTCTCGTTGGAGAAGCTGATCTCATAGTCGTTCTTCACGGAGGTGTACTGCTTGTTGGCCGTCTTCAGGTTGCCCTTGGAGAAGTAGTAGACCTGAGGCGGAGAGATGGAGCCTTGAGGGACGGCTAAGCATGGGAGTTGTTAAGCGAGGACTAGCCGTACACAGCTCGAGACGGACCTTCTGTTCGGCCCCACGGACAGAGCCCGCTGCTCTGCTGAGCGAGGCAGACAGACAGACACACACACACACACACACACACACACACACCGTACCTTGTTCAACTCGAGGAGAGGGAAAAACTTGTCCACTTGGTCGTTAAAGGCCGTCGCTCGGATCTCACCCTGGGGAAGAAGCAGCCGACACGCAGAAGGCTCAGGAAGGCCTTCCGGACAGGAAGGCAACTCATCCCAGCGGAAACCTCAGGGGCAGCGGTTTGACCACGTCCGCCACATGGGCCCTACCCGTCCCAACTGATTGCCCGTTCTGGAAAGCGTGCCCATGGTGATCAACTCCAAAGAGAAGCATGTGGGAGAAGATTTAGCGGAACAACCGGCCCTCGACAAAAGTGGCATGGACGCCACGAGACGTCAGCAGCCCACGCCACCCACGGAGACAGAGCTTTGGCTATGCTGCGGGCCGTTACTAAAGGCGAGCTAAGAATCTCAAAATCCAAAAGAGAAAATGAAAAAATTAACATCTTCTCAAGTGGGAGGAGCCTCTTTGTCAAATTCTGATTTAGCAATAGCAATAGCACTTTGATTTACGTATATACCGCTTCATAGTGCTTTTACAGCCCTCTCCGGGTTTACAGAGTCAGCCTCTTGCCCCCAACAATCTGGGTCCTCATTTTACCCACCTCGGAAGGACGGAAGGCTGAGTCAACCCTGAGCCTGTGAGATTTGAACCGCCGAACTGCAGCTAGCAGTCAGCTGAAGTAGCCTGCAGTGCTGCACTCTAACCACTGCGCCACCTGGGCTCATTTAGCAGGATTGTTGCCCCCAACTTTAAGGCAACCAAAGCCTCCCTGGCCCCTCCCAGGCCTGTGCATCCCTCCAGGAGGGCCCGGCCCCCGCCAAGCGGTTCTGCCTGCCAGCCGGGTGCACCTGCCTCCCTCCCGCTCTGGGAAGCGGGGATGGCATCCCAGCGGGAAGGGCAGCGCCCGAGTGTTGGGACAAGCCCTTCCTGAAGTGATAATTAAAAGCAGAGCTCAAGCCCCACCAGCTAAGATGTTTCTGCCAGAGGAGAATTAAAATGGCAATAAAAGCCATCAGTTGGAAGGAGGAAGGAAAGGAGCAGCTGAGCAGACGTGCCAGGAGTTCGGACTCGGCCCTTCCTTGCGTGTCCTCTCAGGACAGCAGCCGGCATGCCGCTCCTGCCTGTCACCTGCGTCACGGCTTTGATCGATGGAGCCGGGGCTCCCCACGCAACCCGGCAGGGGAACCCTCCCCTCAAATCGCAGCCTCCTTTCCTCATCAAGAGCCACCCTCCGGGAGGGAACTTGCCCAAAGACCTTCCCTTCCCCATCGCTTTCTTTGGCCAATCCCACTCACCCAAACCCCGAGGAGCAGGAGACCCCAACCGCCAGGCCCGCTCCTGGGCCTTGAGCCATTTGGAACCGGGCCGCAGAAGGGGCGGGCGAGCGCGCACGTGAGTGCACCCCCCCCATTTGCACAAGCAGCGGGTGAGCATCCCCACCACTTGCGCAAATGGAGCTGCGTGCACACATGCGCTTGTCCACAAAGCCGGAAAGGGTCGGGGGACCTCCGCTGCAGAGGAGGACCCAGGTTAAAACTGAACCCGAATTTATAGGAAAACGCCTGACCCAGCGGGAGGGAGTAAAGGGACGTCAGAGGAAGCCGAGCCTTTCTCACTGCGAGGGGGAAGCAGGAGGGAAGCTGCCAAGCCCCCAGCCCCTCCTCCTCCCATGCCCGATTGAAGGCCTCTGCCCAGGCGGACAAACCGAGGGCCCCTCGGGAGAAGTGCCGCCTTCCAGGGGTTGAGGGAACGGCAGCCGGCCCTGCCAATAGCCCGCCAGCCAGCGATGCTCCGCGTTCCCAGAACGGCCGCCGGGGCCTTTCCAAAGGCAGCCGCCAACGGGCGAGCCCAGCACTTACGCTCTCGTCCACCATCTCTATGGAGAAGAGCTTCCCTTCGCCCCGGGAGTTGCTCCAGGTGCGGATCTGGCCCTTCTGGGTCACCCGGGCGCAAATGGTCCACCTGGAAAGACACAGCAGCGGCGGAGGGAGTTGAACCCAGCCCTGCCAGCGGCTCCTCTGGCACACAGACCCCAAGACCCCCACCCCGAGGGACTCCAGGCCGGCCCATCCTGCACATGGCAACACGGCCCCAGACAATTCAACGCTGCCGTCGTTTCATTCAGGTGCTTGCATATTATTGGTGACCACGTTGTTGTTGAAATTCTTGTAACTCTTGTAATTCCGTTGAAATTAATTTAGCTTTTGTGTTTGTTGACTTGTCCCATTCCGCTCTGCGCCCCCTTCCTTCTGCTCCCCAGAGGGAAGGCCCAGGTGGCCCAGAGCCCCCAAGGGGTGGGGTGGAGGGCACTGGCTCTGCCCCACCAGGGAGGAAGATGGGCTCCCATTCCTCACTCCTGTCCCCTCCCCCGTTAGGTCCCCACCGCGGCTTTGGGAAACGCCAGGGAGCCTCGGGAAGAGAGATGCCTTCGGACGAGGAAGGCCGGGCAGACACACCTGCTGGGGAGCCACAGAGCCCTGGACAGGCCCACAACTCAAAGCCTTAAGAGCAGCTGTGTGGCTCGCCAGACCCTTTGCCACCCAACAAACCCCTACCCCAACCTAGACGTGGCCTTTGAAGCCCACGTCTCCAGAATTAATCACTGCAGGGCTGCTGGGCCCCGTGAAGGAAGGGGGCGGTGGGAGGGCTAGTGCCCAGGCCAGCCTTCCACTTACTTGGACTGGTAAGGGTTCAAGCTGGCGATGGGCACCACTTTGACTTGAGAGCCCCCCGGAGTGCTCAGGATGCCAGAGCTCCCTGCGTTCCCCAGCAGTCTGGAAGGGCCGGGGTACTTTGCCGAAGACCCTGGGATAAAACAAAGTTGCCCACGTCATTGCTGGCACCTGGGCTGCTGCCAACCCCTCAAGCAGCTGCCCTGGGGCCGCCCAAGGACCGACTCTGTCTCCTGGAGAAAGGGCAGAGACTGGCGTGCGCTTTGGGTGAGGAGTCCTTCAGTAGCCAGCAAGGCCCTCCCCGCAGGCCCCATTCAGGCCCTGGCCCCGGGGGAGAGCACAGGCAACCCGCTCTGCGCAACTAAGGAAGGCGTCCTCGGGAAACAGGCCTCCGTTTCTGGCCTAGGCTGGGGAGAGACCCCCCCCTTTCATTGCTCCCAAAGGGAACTAGCCCCCCGGAAGCCCAGGCATGGGCATAGCGCCCGCTGGAGGGAAGGGGCTCTCGCCTGCAAAGGGCCTCAGGGGATACCCTTGGGGAACCTTCTCCCACGGCCTCGCTGGAGCCTGTCACTACACAAACGACACAAAATGTCGGTTCCTGCTCCACAGCCTCCCCCTCAATTTGCTCCTCCAGGCTGCTTGGGAAGGAAGGAGGGTTCTCCTTGGAAAGAATGACGCTGTCCGTTACCTGCCAAGACCGGGCAGGTTCTGCTCCTTGAGCAACAATTAACATCCCCGCCTGCGATAATTATCTGCCAGCTCTGGAGAGGACATCGGGACCCCTCATTATTAATTAAGCTCTGCTGTGGCCTGACAGGGCTGAAAAATGATTTTTCGGCTTCAGTTCCGTGCCAGCTCCCCTTTCCAGCTGTGCGTCCCCCATCTGCTCACGGGGAGAGCCCAACAAAAGACCCCCGGAAAAGCTCCTGGCCATTCAGACGACAACCAAACTCGGGGCCTGGGGCCGATCAAGGCAACGGGAGAAGCTATGGGACCCTCTCGTGGCCCCCAAGTCCTCTGGCTGGCTGGGGGCTTCCTTTTGGGGTCCCAGACAGAAACGGAGGCCCGTTTCCCCGGAGAGGGGGGTTCTTCTTCCCAGAGGGCAGCTCTTCCAGCAGGGCTCCTGCCCATCACAGCCACTCATTCCACGGGGGGGGGGGGACGGTGCCCCACCCTCCTGGCGGCCACACGCTGCTCCCTCTGTGCACGGCCCTCCGGCAGCACCCCCGGCCCCCGGGGGGGGGTGTCTTCTGTGGGGGCAGCTGCCCAGAAGGCCTCTCCCGTCTCTGAGGGGCCAGAAAAGAGGCTGGAGCCGGACGCTTGGCCCATGATGCTTCCAGCCCTGGGTTTGAAGAGAAGCAGAGCCGAAGGAGAAGCAACTCTGCTCTGACATCACCAGAGCCCCCCCGCAGCCTCCCCCCAAAGACCCTTCCGCCTCTTACCTGCATCCGGAGCCCCGCTCTGGAGCCCCGCTGGCTTGCTCTGGAAAGGGTTGGTTGCTGGGCCGGTGGCCGGTGGCTGCCTCCCTGCTTGCCCAGCTCCTGTACGGGGAAGAGGAGACATTTGTGGGGCGTGAGTGGCCCAGCACTCTCCCTGCCAACGCTCACAAAGGCCAGGAGAGGCCCCACTGCATCTGAATCCACCACCAGCACCCCGCTGGCGAAGGGGACAAGGAGGCCCGCTGCCCTCTCTGCCACCCTCAGGGCAAAGGTGTAAAGGGGGCATCAACTCGGCTGAAACAAGAAGGGGGGAGTGAGCCAACGTCCCACGGGGGGCAGGAAATCTGTGGCCCCCACTCAGGACATTTAAGTGTGCCTGAAACCCCAGCGCCTCCAGACTGATGGGGCAGAAAATCGGCTGCCACGCTCACGGGATCCTTTGGGGCTCACGGGGCAGAAAACTGGACCGGCTCTTCTTAAAAAATATGTGACCAATGAAAGCAATCCTCTCTCACATATCCTGGAATGTTTAAGTCTGCAGCAGGAAACAGACGGAGACCCAAACCCAGAACTGCTGTGCCTCCCAGGGTCAGAGGCTGCGAGAGGAGAGGAGAGGAAGCACCAATCTGGGGGAGGCATCCGAAAGGGAAGGGGGGGAGGGAACTAGCCCCAGACAGGGAGTTTAAGAATGAAGAAGTGAAGCTCCAAGCCGCAACGCTGACAGTGGAATGCTTCGTTTTTCTAAATTATCGCCTATTTAGCAAGAGAGGCTCCTTTGAAGTATTCCAATTTACCCCCCCCCCCCCCCCCGGCCATCCCTAGAAAAGCAGAATGATGGTGCAGAGACGGTCTGGGGGCTGCAGGGACTGACGCAGCCGCCTCTTTGGGGGATTGTCCGCTGCCTGGACGAGAGGAAAACACATGAAGCCGCTCCAGCCGGCTGATGCGGATACCCACCTGGCCACTTGACCGGCATCCCAGCCTCTTCATCTGTTTCTCCGGCTCGCTTAAGGCGCCACATGCCGTCTCCAGCCGAAGCCGCGATGGCCAAGGCTAGCAAGCGCTGACCAGAAACGATGGGCGGCTGCTCCCGGTTTGGGCAACTAGCACAGCACAGGCCCTTGGCTCAAGAGCTGGGGCTGGAGGGGGAGCTCCGCTCAAGGCCCCATCCAAGCACACCGGCCTCCCGGTCCTTACGCAGCTGCTGCGATGATGGGCTTCTCTCTCCTGTCGCACGGCCAGCCTCCCCCAGAATGGCTGACGGAAAATCGGTTGGTTGACCCCGAGGCCTCCCGTTTCCCGGGCAGAGGCAGGCGGCCCCCGATGCTCCCCGGGGAAAGGCATCACCGTGGGGCCCCTGAGCAAGTGACCCCCCATCCCTGGCAGATGGCCGGAGCTGCTCTGAGCACCACGCAGGAGCCCCCAGGAGAGCCAAGCCCTGCGGCAAACCCAGACCCCCCCCACTGCTGCCCCCCAGGACAATCAGGAAGAGCCACTCTCCAGCCCTCCGAAGGCCTGTGTTCCACCCCTGCCAGAGCCGACATCTTGTGGCCCCCCTGCTGTTTATTATTTTCTGAATTTACCTCCCGCCCTTGCAGACATAACACTTAAGGCACCTAATAAGAACACGAAGCAGGCGAATTAATTACTGCTCAAACAGCGCTAAATGTGTGAGATGATACAAGCAGCTATTTCTGCAGCAAGCCCTTCTCACTGGTGCTCTGCCTGAGAGTGGGGAGCAAGCGCGGCCCCCGTCCCTCCCTCTGGGGGCCCCGAGTGGAAAGCCTCTCCCAGGTGCCCCACAGGTAAGCCTTTCTTATGCACGCACACACACCGTGCGTGTTTATTCATGACGGGTGTTTCCAGCCCCATTCATCCCAGGGAGACCCACATAAACAGCTCCAGGCCCTCTCAAAAACACCCGTCCCCCTTGACAGAAGGGGGGGGTGTTTTCTGAACCCACTTTTCTGAAATGTAAATGAGAGGCGGCACCTTCAGGGCGCTTGGCGGCTCGAAGGGGATCAGCTCAATTGGCGGGTGAGGTATAATCAAAGAGAGGCATTTGAAGTGGGATGCCCCGATACCTGCCATTTAAGAACAAAAGTAACTCTGAGGAGGAAGAAAGCGCCTTTCAGAAAAAGGGGAGTTAATTTCATAGAGCCACAGAGGCCACTGAGCTGCTTTGCCAAAGCCTCCAGGATGAGGGGTGACCTCAGCTCGGCAGTCCTGGGTGGGCTCTACTTAGTGCCATCTCTGCCAGCCTGAGCGAACCCAACTCCGGAGACAGTTGGCAAGCAGGCCTCCCACTCTCCGGCTGGGAGAATCGCAGCACAAACCACTTGCCTCCCTCGGGAATTAGAGAAAGGGGGATGTGGGGAGCTGTGCCCCCAAGGCCAAAGCAGGAACTGGGGTCAGGGATTCCAGAAGGGCTTCAGCTCAAGGGATCCCCAAGGCTGACCTGCTTTGACCCCCAAACAAAGAGGCTGGCCCCTCGCTGGCTTCTGGAAGGCAGAAAGAGCTCCTTTCTGCCCCTTTCCTGCAATGGGGGCAGGCAACAGATGCACACGTGCAGCTGGACCCAAACTCGGGACAGGCAATTAGGAGAGCTGAATAAAACAATGCAGTGGGAGAGCTACACTCCGCTCTCGTCCCCAAAGTGGGGGTCAACCAGCCCTGTGATTCTAGGAGCCACCCGTTTTACGCCTTCCCTCTTCTTGGCCACCCCGTTCCAGGAAACAGCTGGCAAGGGGCAGCGCCAGAGTTAAATGAAGCCGGGCCCAACTTCCATGCGCCCCAAATGCCTTTCACAGCTCCTGGGAAACGCCGGAGGCAGCCCTTGGGGATGGGGTGGGCAACCTCAAGGAAGGGTTGAGCTGGTGCCCCTGCCAGGTGCCCCTCCCCCGGCGGAGAGACCATCGGAAACCCAGAGCATCAGATCTCTTCACCCCGAGGCAATGTTCATCTATCCATGTGGCTCCCCCGTGGCTCAGCCACAAATCATTGTGGAGCCACAAATCATTGTCGGTCACAGAGCTCTTGAAATGGCCCCGTCCCCTGCTGTTCCAAAGCCATGAATGCCATCTGTAGCTGCTCCTGCTGGGCTTTGTGATTCCATGCCGATCCCCACTCCCCCAAATACATTCCAATGAAATTCACCAAAGAGCAACAACAGAAAAGACAGAAGGAGCAGAAAAGCAGCCATGATTAAGCCAGGTTCAAAGACAAGACTCCGGGCAAAAGGCAGCTGCCGAGGGCCAGCTAGCAAAGGTGGTTTACCTTCGGTGTACGGCACCGGATTTCCAATCTTGGTGGGGACTGCATGACCCGGCCGCAGGACCTCTATTTCCATCAAGACCACCACTCGCCTACAAAGACAAACAGAAGTTGGCTCCAGGGGGCTGCTGGGTTTGCCGAAGACCCTGGGCCGGAGGACCTGAGCGGGGGGCGCAGGCTCCCCTCTAGCCCACTGCCTTACGGAGGATGGCCCACCAGGAAAATTGTAAGCCACCCTTACAATTGTAAGCCACTTGGATTCTCCCCATTAGCTAGAAACGGCTCCCCTGGCCTGTTCTCTAAACCAGGGATCGTGGCTTGTTTGCTTCTTTTATTACTAAAAATGAACCCGCTTATTGACGTTTAAAAAGGAGCCCAGACTGAGGGACCTTGCTGGAGTCTCAGGTTCGCTTTTGCCAGGATCTGGGTCACTGCTCCGCTCAGAGGCAGCCCATAACCGACGGAGGCAACGGCTGAAGCAGGCAAAGGCCCAAGCAGGGCGAGCTCCCGGCTGGCTGGCGCTGCAGGGCACGGAGGCCACACAGGGAAGCCCCATGGCCTCCGCAGTCTAGCTTCTCTACCGTCCCCAGACTGTTTTCCAGGCCGGGCACAGGGCCCGTGGTGCAGAGAGCCCAGAAGAGTGAACCCATCAGAGGGACCCCAGACATATCCCGGCAGGGCCGGGGGGCTGCCCAGCAAAAGTGGCAGAGGGTCAGGCAGGGTCGAGACAGTCAGATTGGTCACCGACACCTGAACGGCAGAGGCTTCTTGGAGGGAGAGCCAGGCTAAAGTCAGAGCTTCAACAGTTGGTCCTCAACTTATGACCGCAACTGGAGGCCAAAATTTCTGTTGCTAAGCGAGACAGTTGTGAAGTGAATTTTGCCCCATTTTACGACCTTTCTCTGCCAGTTGTGAAGTGAATCACTGCAGTTGTTAAATTAACAACACAGCGGTTAAGTGAATCTGGCTTCCCCCTTGACCTCGCTTGTCAGGTCACAAAAGGGGATCACAGGACCCCAGGACACTGCGACCGTCATAAATATGGGTCAGTTGCCAAGCGTCTGAGTTCTGATCATGTGACCATGGGGATGCTGCAACGGTCATAAGTCACTTTTTCGGTGCCACTGTAACCTTGAATGGTCACTAAATGAACGGTTGTAAGTTGACGACTACCTGTTACAATGCTTTAATGCTCTTCTCTCCAAGCAGACCGTTTTTTTCTGACCCCCCCCCCAAACCTTCTCTCTACCATTGGAGGGTCTGTCTGGCAGAGGCCGGAGTCTCTCAAGGGCCATGGTGACCCTTCCCTTTTGGTGCCCGAGCTGCCCACTGGAAGGTGACCTCGTTCTCATTTTGCATGCCTCCTCAAAGACCCTCCCGGTCTGCCTTGTGCCAGGAGGGAAGTCGCATCGGCTTCGTTTCCATCCCTCTCAAAGGTGGGCTTGTGACTAAACCTCCCAGGCTCCAGGAAGGGGCTGGAGTTGAAGAGCCGTGTGTGCGCACGTGCTTGTTTTGCTCTCCCACAAGAGGACAGGCGGAGATGATGCCGGGAGAGCCGCTTTCATGCAACACTTTCATGCAACATGTGACCGGCGCCCAGCCCCTTGCCCGGGCTGCCTCTCCGCCCGTTACTGTGAGGACGCGGTGGTCCTGCCTCGGCTCACCCAACTCGGCTGCCTCGGCCCCACAGTGACCAGTGGGGAGACCCGCAGCCCTGCACCGGAGGGCAAGAACAGTCCACGCGCACATTCTCACATGCACCCAGGGCCACGGGACCCGGCCCTCCACTGAGAACCCGCCCAGCGCCCCTTTCCGTCTCGCCAACACTGGACTCGCCCTCCCATTTAGCTATGTGCTGGGTGCAGGAGGGGCCCCAGTGGCCCTGCATTTGGCACGAGGGCTGATCTTCCCTCCCTCTGCATGCCCTGTGCCTTGCGTGATTTGGTGCCCCCCCCGATCTCCACACCAAAGAGCCTCCCCCCCCCGCTGTAAGGGAGCTGCCTGCAATGATCTTGGTGTCCCTTTGGTGCCCGAAGCATCCTTCTGAAGGGTAGGGACCAGTCCCCATCCAAGTGTGTATCACCACCGATTTGCACAAGGCTGTAAGGATAATTGAGGTCTCTGTTTTCTTTTGCTAACGCCTTGAGCCAGGCAGTTTTTTGGAGCAGCTGCACACCGGTGGGTGGCATTTTCATGGTGCTGTCTACTATGATTCCTGTCTTGGCCAGCTCCTGCCCACTCAGATGCCATTCAAATATAAGTTGGGATGATAAAAGAGAATGTTTGAGCTTGGTTGTTTTCTTGCAGACGTTTCACCCCCCTCAACTAGGGAACAGTTTTGGTCACCACACTATAAAAAGATGTTGAGGCACTAGAAACAGTGCAGAGAAGAGCAACCAGGATGATTAGGGGACTGTCTAGTGAAGAGAAGGACCAGGGGAGACGTGAGAGCAGTTTTCCAATACTTGAGGGGCTGCCACAGAGGAGGGGGTCAAGCTGTTTTCCAAAGCACCCGAAGGCCAGACAAGGAACAATGGATGGAAACTGACCAAGGAGAGATTCAACCTGGAAATAAGGAGAAATTTCCTGACAGTGAGAACAATCAACCCATGGAACAGAAGTTGCCTTCGGAAGTTGTGGGAGCTTCATCCCTGGAAGCTTTCAAGAAGAGACTGGACTGCCATCGGTCGGAAATGGTGTAGAGTTTCCTACTTTGGGGGGGTTGGACTAGATGACCTACAAGGTCCCTTCCAACTCTTAATCTGTTAGATCATCTGCACCCTCCTTTGATAATGAAACGTCTTCAAGAAAACAACAAAGCTCAGAGAGCACCAAGGACCTCGCACGAGTTGGGATTTTTGTACCTTCCTCCCACAAGAGGCATCTTTCGTGTTGCCCTGGATCCAGACCCTGCACGTCTCTCCTACAACCAAAGTTAGTTTGAACCCAAGTTTGTAGCCAGCTTGTTAAGAGCGGCAGCCAAGTGCCTGAGCCTAAGCCCAGCCCTGCTTCTTTCAGCTTCTGTCTTTAAGCCCTCTCACCTACTGGAGGGGCCAGACAGGAGTCGTTGGGGGGCTTTGGTGGCAAAATTCCTGGCAATTCTAGCTTGTTATTCTGTGATAACACAACAAACATCTCCTCTAAAGCGGGGGGCCCCCCCCCCGTTCTTCACTCTTTTCTCACCCTGTGTGTGTGCCAGGAATGATTCACTGATTTGCGTGGGCAGATGAAAATACGGACATTTGTCATTTTACAGAAGTACCAGAAGAGCCCCTGAGGAAAAGGGGAACCGTTCCCAGTCCCCACAGGCACACTCGGGGGACCCCCACTTCAAGCCTTCCTTCCAGATTCAGCCATTACCTTCCATCCTTCAGAGTGTTCACAATGAAGCGGTTAATCTGGCAAATGGCATTTGCGGTCAAGCTCTGGTCATCCACCAGAGGGTTCAGCTGTGTGGCCAGCATAAAAGCTGCAAATGGAAGAGAGGCAGACGTGAGGACATCAACAGCCAGAAGGTTGAAACTGCCCACCGGACACAGAGAAGTTTAAAAGCTTGGCTGCATTTCGCTTATCATCAGATTACGGTAATAGACGGGGTCGAAACGCAAATCAGCATTTCATTTTGCAAGCCGTATTTGATCAAACATGTACAATACAATTCGTAGCATTACTGCAGGGTCTCAATCATCGGAAGGGCCACTTGACCACCAGTTTTTTAATCGAGTGGCATTGTGCTGAAGCCTCTCTATGCATTGAACACCTCCTCTTCCCTAGCTGAGCCTCCCCTCCTCCTCATGGCCCATGTCCAGAGCCCCCTCAGAAGCAGCCCCAGAACAAGAGGAGCGCTGGGCTGCTCTGTGCGAGAGGCCTCGGGGTGCCGGCCCTGACCTCTGGCTGAGGCAAGCGGCTCCTCTTCCTGGAGCTCTTCCCATGGTTCAGCCGATCCCTGGCCCCACTATAATAAGTGCAGTTACTTATTAAATTTATACGCCTCCTGCAGCGGCAGTTCCCACCAGGGCCTCAGGCAACCATCAGCCCTTCTATCCAAGGTGCCTTGAGAAAACAATTAATGATTTTACTCCGTCTGAACTTTATGAAAAGTTTTGTGGTTTGAACCTCAGCTTCCTCGAGTCCTCAGCAGAGTAGGAAGGTGGAGTAGGAGTCCTTCGGGAGTTGGGCGGCATATAAATTTTATAAAATAAATAAAATAAATAGGAATCCAAGAAACCGGATGGGCTGAACCGGAGATCTTCCCGGGTGATAGATGGTCCCCTTGAGGCTGCTATTCCCCCCCCTCCAAGCACACGCGTGTGCGCGCGCGCACTCACACACACACACACACACACACATGATCCTTCACAACCTCTTGTTCTCACTCTGAAGCCCCTCAAGGCATCTCGGTGCTTACAGGAAAGGGTGTTGACGCCGTCGCTCATCAGCATCCGGTAGCGAGGGGACCCGTTTCCAGTGGTGATGGGGCGGATGGTCTGGGGGGGAAACACACCCGGCTCAGCCAGGGAGGGCAAAGAAGAGCCCGGCTGCCTCTTCCCAAGCTCAGGGATGCCTTTTGTGGCAGGGAAGGCGCCTCCCCGTCCCTCTGGCTGCCTCCCAGGCCCGGCTCTGGCCGAAATCAACCGGACGGACAAAAACTAGACGCAGCGCTCCGGATACATAGGCAGTCCTTGACTTATGGCCACAAAATTTCCTTTGCTAAGCAAGACGGTTGTTAAGTGAGTTTTCCCTCATTTTACGACCTTTCTTGCCAGGGTTGTTAAGCGAATCACTGCAGTTGTCTAGTTACACGGTTGTTAAGTGAATCCGGCTTCCCCATGGTCGCAAAAGGGAATCACGTGACGCCCCAGACACTGAAACCGTCGTAAGTACAGGCCAGTTGCCAAGTGGCCAAATTCTGATCACGTGACCGTGGGGGGGGATGCCGTAAGGGTCGTTAAGTGTGAAAAGCGGTCACAAGTCACTTATTTCTTGTTGTTGCCACTTCGAGCGCTCACTAAAGGAGCGGCCGTAACTCGAGGGCCGCCTGTGACCCACCAAGAGGCCTTGTTACAAGGCCGGAAGGCCTCTCCGGCCAGGCCGGCGGGGAAGGGAGCCTCCCCGGGGGAGGCGGCTACTCACGATCAGCTGCAGCACGGGCCTCTCCACCGGCTCCGCCTGCA
>QLTV01003111.1:257734-272942 GCA_003457575.1 Thermophis baileyi | reverse complement strand
AGTAAAGGAGCTTTACTTCTCTCCATCACCAGGCGGGAGACGCTCTTCAGGCCCTTGCTGGGGGTGCCAATGCCGCCCAGGAGCCCCTTGTAGGTGCTGTGCAGGTTGGCCTTGTCCAGCGTGTCGTAGAAAAGGGCCCGCGAGATCACGCCCTCCGTCCGCTCGCCCGCGCCTGCCGGCCAGAGAGAGAGAGAGAGATGGGCAGCCTGTTAAGGTCCCCTTGGGGACGATCCTGGCCCCGGGCGGCACCGGAGGGGAGCTCACCCAGCGAGAGGGCCGAGAGGGCCGTGGCGATGCTGAAGGGGGAGAGTAGGACGTTGGCTGAGGGGGTCTGGCCGGACTGCTGGCGGAAGAGGGCGTAGCCAAAGTTTGAGACGGCGGCAGCCAGTTTGTTGACGGGGCTCTTGTAGAAGGGCTCCTCCTCCTCTTCCTCCTGCCCAGCTTCCCTGGCGGGCTCCAGCTCCTTTGAGACACACAGGGCGCTCGCTTAGGCTGGTCCCATCACAGCAGCCCCGGGGGTCTTTCTGCTGGGGAGTAAGGGCACCCTGCGCGGGCTGCGAGGTAGCCCACCCCCGGATGGAATGGCAAGGGGGAATCCCTCAAGGCCACCCAGCCTGTCCCCCAGCCACTTCCAGCCTGAACCGAAAGCTGCGCTCTGCACTTCGGGAGACCCCCAACTGACCTGGGGGCTGCTTGCAGGGCTCGTGTCTTGGCTTTGGCAAGAGACGGCCAGGGTGGCCAGCCCCAGGAGGACCATCAGGTGTTTCATGGCGGGACCTGTGGGGGGGGGGAGAAGGAGGGGGGACAGACAGAGTTACCACAAGGTCAGATGGGCGGCCAGGAAGTTTTCTAAAGAAAGAAATAGGCAAACGCACTGACTGAGGTCTGCCCCTGTCTGGGGAGAGTCTCCACCCTCCAGGCCACGCTTGTCCCAAAGGGGCTTTTCCGAAAGGCGATTGGACTTTCTTGGGTTTTATTCCCCCCCTTGAAAACGTTTCGCTTCTCATCCAAGAAGCATCTTCAGTTCTCCCTCGGCTTCTGGGATGAGAAGCGAAACGGTTTCAAAGAAAAAAACCCAAGAAAGTCCAGTTGCCTTTTGGAAAAAACACCTTTGGGTCGGGTTCTGCCCCTTTCCCCAGCTTTCCCTGACCCTACAGCCCGTGTGTGTGTGTGTGCGTGTGCGTGTGCGTGTGTGTGTGCGTGCATGCACGTGCACCTGGCGCTTCCACGCTTCCTCTTTTAAGAAGCAAGCCTGGCATTTAGGATTCTCCGGCCTCCCCGGCGGGCAGAGTCGCGCCCACTGGCTTCTTGGTGGTTCTTGCAAGCAGCCCCCTCTTGAGCTGCTCTTCTCCAGGGGGGACCCTGAGCCCAAAGCTTGGCGCTTTCTCCTGGACGAGGGGTGGGGGTGGGGAGGGACCCCAAGCTTTCCACTTTCTCATGGGAAGCCAACCAAAAACAAACGTGGTGGAAATATCATGCCTTCGGTAATTGTCAACCTAATGTTTTTTTATTGTCAACTTTGGAAAGTGCCCCCCTCCCTCCCAGAGCCAGTGGGTCTAAGAGCCACTTTGGGTACTTTGGAAGTCCCAGAGAGGAGAGAGAGAGAGAGAAGCTTCCTCTGTGAAGGTTAGTTTTCATGGGGGCCTCCAGGACTCCTGCTCTGATTTATCTCTTTGATTTGAATGCCCTTTAGTTTTAAATAAATACTTAAACTTAGTGGAACGATATTCAGTTTTGTTTCAGTGATTGAGCAGGTCAACTCAAACGTTTTATAGTGATGTTTAATCTTATTTGTGCTTTATGTTTGTTAATTGCCTTTATGCAATTTCTGTGGGCTTCTCTCCCTGTAAGCAGCAAGTAACAAAATAAATCAACGGGACGATTTTAGAATTCAGTTTTTAGTCTTGTCACATCTCTGCCCACCTTCAGCCCTGAATACAGCGGATGCCCCTTTAGCTTAATTCCAAATGGTTCCCCTTAAAATCTTCTGCCTTGACATTAGTGGCTCTTCTGACTTCTGGGGCTTGGAACTGCCTAGTTGTGCACTTTCTCCATACTGAAATCTATGGACATGACACACGGCTCCACTCAAAGCAACCATGTGTGGAAAAAAGAGTTTGCAAAGTGCTTTTCTTACAGAAACATTTGCATTTGTTGAAGTGGGCCTGGGGGGGGGGGCTACATTCTACGTTTGCTAGACTGGAGTTCTGAGTAGGAATTGTCTCGGAAGGCGTGAGGGCCCCCGCCTTGAGACCTGGCTCCCTTGTCCAGTAGCTGTAGGCAAGTGGGCATAATTTGTCTCTGGCTTCCAGGCTGCTTCCTAGGCCAGGCAGTGTTGAGGGAGGCACAAAGACCCCCGTTTTCCGGCTGTCCGAGGCTTTTCTGGACCAGGGAGCAGGTTGGCCGATTTCTGGCTAACCTCTGGCTGCCGTTTGCAAGGGATGAACTGGTACCAGGCCTCCTGCTGTCCAAAGACTAAACCGTAACCTCAGCCAAAGCCCAAGCCCTCCAGGCTGGCGCCACCAGAGCTATGTGGAAATAGCAGAAGCCTGCAATTACGGGAGCCCGTCCTGGGGCAGCCGATCTGCACAAGCTTCCAATTAACTCTGGTGCTGCGTCTCCTGACAAGAGGAGAAGGAGCTGCCTCGAAATCCTGGCCAAAATAGGCCCTTGTGGCAGATCGGGTTGCTCCGTGGAGGCTTCTCTTGGGGCAGGGAAGGCAGGCCTGGAATCCTGGTTTGATCCTCGTTGCCATCACCAGGCCAGAGTTTCCAGATTTTTCCTCAGGACTCCCACTGGGTTTGAGTGAGCCTCAACATCTGGCTTCAATTAGCCCAAGGAAAGCAAGCGAGCCTCGGCCTCTCGGTTCCTCCACACGGCCTCTCCAGAAGAAAGCCTCGGCTGTGGAGGGAAAATTTTGGGGTCCCAAAAGGGCTGCCACAAAGAAGAGGGGGGGGTCACCCTATTCTCCAAAGCACCTGAGGGCAGAACAAGAAGAAACGGGTGGAAACTAATCGAGACGCAACCAACTAAGGAGAAATTTCCTAAAGGTGAGGACCGTTAACCAGTGGAACAGAGGTTGCATCCAACAGTTGTGGGTACTCCCAACACTGGAGGTTTTCAAGAAGAGATTGGACAGCCACCGGTCTGAAATGGTCTAGGGTCTCCTGCTTGAGCAGGGGTTGGACTAGAAGACCTCCGAGGTCCCTTCCAACTCTTACTCTGTTAAAAAGACCTGGGGACCCTGAAGTGCTCAGCCAGGGCGAAAGCTGCCAAGGAGGGCAGAGAGGTTGGAGAGCCAGTCTCTTCCCCAAGGTGGGCTGAGACACCCGCCCCTTGCCCAGTATGCCAGCTGGGCACAAGAGGGTTTGCCCAGGCACGTGGCAGAGATGGGCTGGCTGCCCACCAGCCTGGCTTCGAGGGCCTGAGGCTTTGACGGCTTCTTGCCCCCCCCCAGCGTTCCTTAGTGCCATCTCTCTCTCTTCTTTCTCTCCCTCTCCCTCTCCCTCTCCCTCTCTTTCTCCTACATGCACACGTGTGCACACGCATGGACTCTGGCCCGAGGGAGGCAGAATCGCTCCTTACCTTCACCAGCCGCTTGCTCTCCAGCCGGCCCGCAGGGCGGTGTGCACAGGGCGGGGGGGGGGAGTCTGGCGCTTATAACAGGCACGGATGGCAAGAGGCTTCAGGTTACAGCTTTGTGGGGTCCCTCTTAAAGCAGCCGCCGCCTCTTTCCAAGCCGGCCCTCCGTCAGCCAAGCGAGAGGTTGGTCAGAATCCAGGGGGTGTTGGGGAGCCAGATCACGCAGCCCTCTTACACTGTCCAAATAGTTTCAGTTGGAAAATGGCCAGTTTAAAAAAGTTGGAACTAGGCCTTGGGCCGTTTCAGTCAGGGTTGGGTTTGCAAAAACGGTAAACCTGGTTACTGAAGAAATCAGCTTCTGAGCTGACACAAGGCTGAAGGAAAAAGCCAAGGGTCGCCTGCTGGACCGCTGCCTGGAGCCCGCCAGTTCCAGGGCCCGGGAAGGGAAGGTGTTTTGGCGGAGTTCCTTGCTTAGGGGCTGGGCTCCAAAGAGAGTTTCTGCATGGGAGACCCAACTGAGTATGCCAAGGTCCAGTCAGGACACGGGATGCCGTCAACTCTCCCAGACAGGGCAGTCCAGGGTGGGCGTGGGTGCACGATGGGCCACCCCAGGAGGCGTGGGGTGAAGGCCGATCACTTACGGGGCCCTGAGAGAGGAGAGTGAGTCTGGGCTCTCCTGCTGTGGGATGAGAGCAGCTGGCCTAAGAGCTTCCCGGGGCCCCCTGGCTGCCTCTGGAGAGCTGGACCCCTGGCACATTTGCCCCAATCCCCCAGAGGGAGCCTGCTGGCCCTCTAGAGGGGGTTCAGGTGGGGGGGGCAGTAGATGCATCTATTTTCCCATGGAAAACGGCCTCCAGCACTCACCTTGGAGAACAGCAACCCTGCAGGAAGACCAGCCATGGAGCTACTGCCTCTGGCAAGGGACAAGCAGAATTGCAGGTAGTCCTCGACTTACAACAGTTCATTTAGTGACCGGTTGAAAAAAGTGACTTTTGGCAGTTTCCCACACTTACGACTGTTGCAGCATCCTCATGATCACGTGGACAAAAGTCAGGAGTTCGGCAACTGGCCTGTACTTATGACCGCTTCATTGTCCTGAGGGGGGGGGTGTCACGTGATCATCTTTTTGACAAGCAATGAGGTAACCAGATTCACTTAACAACTGTTACTTTAACAACTTCAGTGATTCACTTCACAACTGTGGCAAGAAAGGTCATAAAATGGGGCAAAACTCACTTAACAAATGTTTCACTTAACAACAGAAGCGTTGGGCTCAATTGCGATCATATGTTGAGGACTCCCTGCATTTCCTTCAGGGAAGAGGACCAAAGATTCAGCGGAAAAGCCTCCGGTTGTTGATGAACCAGAATGCCCTTGACTCTCCTGCTCCTGGAGTTCCGCCTGCCTTGTCTGCTGGCGTTTTATGAAAAGGAACCTCCCTCTTGAGGCTGGACACAGCCAGGTTCAATTGGAGAGAGCCCAGGGTGCTCTCCAAGGCGGGTGGAAGCAGCCTTTGGGGCCTGGAAGAGGTGGGGAGGCTCTCCCAACCTCGGCTTATTCAGACCTTGCTCGAGACGAAGCAACACAGTTGGAAGGCCATTCCGGGCCCCTCTTCTTCGGGGACCTTTGCGGAAACGGGAGCCTCCTCTCCAAGCAGAGAAGGGGCACTTGGTGGGTGAGAGGGGAATACCTCCAATGGAGACTGCAGGTCCTCCGTAAAGCCCCCCCTCCCCCCCGGTTCCAATGTCTCGGGTAAAGGCAGCTGGGGCCACAGCCTCCCTTGGCCCTCCCGTAAAGGCCACAGCCCTGTCCAGGCCTTTGGGCTGTCGTTTCCCCCTACACGGGTGGGTGTTGGAACGTGGCTGCCTTCCTCCCCACCGTGGAAAAGGAAGAGTTGTGAACTGGGCCACAGGACTACCACTCCCAGTACCTTGTTCTAGAGCCGAGCAGGCTGGGGAATTCTGGGAGTTGAAGTCCACAAGGCATAAAGTTGCCAAGGTTGGACACCCCTGGTCTGGATGCTGGATCCCATCCAGAGAGGATTAAGGGCCTGACTCTGCAGGTTCATGGCCTCAGAAATAGAGACGTCTCTGCAGATGGAAGTTCCCATTAGTGGTGGAAGATTTTTTTCCTCCTCTTCCTGCTCCCGAGTTTCTCTAAAGCTCCTCCTGAGCTGCTGGTCCCCACCGGATATTCTGAAAGGAACTAAGTTGATTTGGCAGCTCATAGAGGGTCTCCTGGGCTGGAAGACCTCCAGTCCCTTCCAACTCGTTGTCATTCTGGCTCTCGTGTCTTGTGGAGACCGACCGGACCCTCTGGCCATCGGCCCCTTCTGCTGACTGCAAGCAGTCCTCCGTTTACAACCATTTAGTGACCGTTCAAAGTTGCAATGGCACTGAAAAGAGTGACCAATGACCGTTTTCCACGTGGTCACGGGATCAAAATTCAGACACCTGGCAACTGACTCATATTTATGACGGTTGCAGTGTCCCGGGGTTATGTGATCCCCTTTTGCGACCTTCTGGCAAGCAAAATCAACGGGGAAGCCAGATTCACTGAAGAACTGTGACTAACTTAAGAACTTCAGGGATTCACTTAACAACAGTGGCCAGAAAGGTCGTAAAATGGGCAAAACTCACTTAACAACTGTCTTGCTTAGCAATGGAAATGTTGGGCTCAGTTGTTGTAAGTCGAGGACTGCCTGTCCCCCCCCCTTCGCCCCTTGTTTGAGAGGTCTGCCTGTCTGATGCCAGAGAAGGATACGAAGGCATCCCGATATTTGCAGTTTTATTTTGCATTTGCATTTTCTTTACAATTCTCAATGCTGAATCTTCCTCTGTCTCAGCTTTAGCTGTGTGATCGTGCATCTTATCCGCTCTTATGATTTTAGAAGCATGAAGAGAAAGGACAATTTTGAATCGGGTTATGATCTCAACAGCCCAGTTAATAGTCTGTATTCCAACCTCACAGGGTTGTCGCGTCATTGCTATCCTATCCTTTTTGAGGCAGGGCATCTGAAACAATGACAGGCGGCAGGGGGGGGGCTTTCGAAGGGGGGCAGCCCTGTGTGCAACGTGGACCGAGTAGGGGCTTCTTGGGCAGAGAGGGGTTTGCTCTGACTAAATGGGGGTGAGGCATCCAGCCTGATGCCAAGGAAACCACTGGGGGGGGGGAGCAAGGGAAATCAATGGGGTGGGGCTGCCAGGCCAGATGGGGAGCCCAGGGAAGCCCAGGTGTCTGGCAAGCTGAGGTGCCGGATCCCAACTCCAGGACCCGCTAGTGGCCGAGGGAGGCCCACCACCTCAGTTTCAAGATTGGGATGGGATCCACCCACTTCCTGAGACACCAGCTGGGAGGGTGGGCAGCCATTGGGAGGGGTCTTCTGGAAGGCCAGACTGTCTGGAACCCGGGGGGGGGCAGCTCTGTGGCCCTTCAGGGCTTCCAGAGGTGAAGCTTGTGATCGACAGGCAGGACTTCCTTCTCACCGAGGGGGTCCTGGCCCGTCTTCTCCCGGGGAGCCCCGGGGCTGGGATTCCGGACAGTGCCCAGGAAGAGGGGGATGCCCGTGACGTCCTCCATGATCATGAATATGAAGGGCTGGTCGAGGGAGAAAGCCGAGATGGAGCGGGAGGCGATCACGCTGGTGGCCGCTGCCGCCTGCACTCCGGCCTCGGCCAGCTCCAGGGCGGCTTGGTGCTGGATGCTGGAGACCACCAGGGGCCCCTCGGCGATGTGGCAGAGGTCTGGGGCAGAAAAGAGCTCTCGGAGACCTGGAGGGGGGAGAGGAAAGCACAACTGAAGTGGCAGCAGCCCATTTCCCATTGCTGAATGGGGGTTTTGCCCCTCAGGCTCTGCTGCTGGGCTGGGCAGCCTGTCGGGAGAGGTTCCCCTGCCTCTTGCAGCTTCTCCGGGCTGGAGGTGCTTGGAGGGATCCAAATGGGGCTTCACCTGCAGAGCCTGCCTGCTCATTTTCTTCTTTTGGACAGAGTGCTTGGAGCAAGGAGGAGGAGGAGGAGGAGGAGGAGGAAGAAGCATCTCTGGATGGAAAGGCAAAATAGAAACTCCTCAACAGCAACAACACGAAGAAGCTTGGGCGGGGGTGGGGGTGCTGCAGCCTTCCACCCTGTCTGGGCATCTCTCACCTAACCGAGTTAAGGCTCCATTGAGGTCCACGTGGTCCTCTAAGTGCAGCTTCGGCATCTTCACCATGGTGGACCTCTCCTTGGGGAACAACATCTCCAGGTCGAGCTGGAGGACCTCAGACAGAACCTGAGAGAAGTTCTTCTGCAGGTGGAGGCTGGGGACGATGGCCACAAAGGAGGTGTTGCCCTTAAAGGGAAACTTGGCAACCTGGAGGAAAGAGCGGAGAAGGACACGACCCTCGACTGTGAGGCTGGCACAATCATGGGAGCCTGTGGGGTGGCCTCTTCCCCTCTCGCAGGAGCCACACGGTGCCTCCCCCCACCTCCCGAGGCCTCCAGGCAGGGCAAGTAAACAGCACCCGGTGTCATGGCTGCCGTTCTGTTAAGCGATGGATCACAAGCTGGCAGCCTGACATCGGTATCAGGGAGGGAGCAGTGGGGGACAGGGAGGGGAAGCGAAACCAAGCAGACCATCCTGTGGGAAGCACCAACCGTCTCAAGGTCACACCAAACAATTTTCTAACACCTAATTGGACAGTGACTGATAACCAGGGGATTGGCTGGGAACAAGGGAAAGTTAACTGTATCTTTTGCACGTGAAAATTTCAGATTCAGCTTTGCTTCTTCTGTAACCACTTTGGCTTTATAGTAAAGTATACTTTTGGCTAATCGTGGGCCAGGAGACTTTCTTTCCTAACTGACCAAGTTGGGGCAGTGGACATCCGGGGGCTCCTCTCCCCCTCCTCACCCACCCACCCTCTACCTCGGCCTCCAAAGACTCCGTTCTGAACCAGCTGAGGGGGAAGTCCCGTTCCTTCATCATCTCCACAGAGACCGCAGATTCCTCGTCCAGGTGGAACAGGCTGGGTTCCGTCAGGAGTGGGTTGAACTTGGTCTTCCAGAACCCTGGTCCACAACAGAGAGGACATCAGGGGGCAAAAGGCCGGCGATCTTTCCCTCCACCAAGCTGGTCTTTTCACCCTCAGAGCTGAAGGACTTCGGCTTCCAGTCCCGCTTGGAAGAAATCACCCACAGTGGCTTCCCAAACCCCCAGCCGGGCAGGAGACTCACCTCGGAAGTAGACCGCATTGAGAAGGACCATCACAATGTTGGGAGGCAGCTCGGTGAGCATGGTGGAGATCTGCCCATTGGTGGCTTCTTCCACCCATCTGTTGATGGCCTCCAGGTCAGCCTGGCTGTTCCCAGAAAGCAGAGCCGGCTTTGCTCCGTAGAATCTCTGGGACGCCTCCAGGAACTTCTCTTTGATTGGGAAGGCTGGTAAGGAGGCAGCACGGGAGTCAGGCCCAGAAAGGGGGAGGTGTCTCACCACCCCCACCCCTGGAGAGGAGGCTACGATGCCCGGTCCCCTGGCCCCAAATGGGAGGAGGGCCCTGCCTGACTCTAAGGGAGGGGGGTTGTTGTGCTGCATTTATTGTGTATAAACAAACTTTGCTTATATAGCCACATGTCAAATAATGTTGCTTCTTCAGCAGAAAGAAATACTTTTAAAAAGAGAAATACGATGGCTTCTCCTAAGAACTGCGTTCCTGGGATCCTGGCCACGTCATCCACTGAAGGAGAGCAACCCGTCATTTTGATACCCGGATTATAACCTGAACCTGACGGTGAAATTGAGGGGTTTAAAGCATGTCAAAAGCCTTCAAATCACGGGGTCAGAGAAAAGGGCTGATCCCCTGAGGAGGGAAAGCCGTTCCTTTGTCTTCTGAGACTTATGTGGTCCTCTTTCCCCACCCCCAATTTAAATTTAGTAACTGCATATAGCAATAGAAACAGCCAGGCGAATGAAGTGCCGTTTCTTGCAAAAACGCCTGAAGTGTCCCAATGCCAGCTGAGGCGGCCTGGCACCAAAAGAGGCCTGTGGAATTTCATCTGCTGGCAGCCGGCGCTGGCACCCTGGGCAGATGGGCAAAGGGAGGTGTGTATGCCTCGGGCCCTCTTGCTGCCCTCAAGGGCCATCTTGTCAAGGCCCAGTGGCATCACCTGCTCTCCTGGGCTGGGGCAAAAATTGCAAGGGAAAGGATTGTAAACCTTCCTCTCCTCAGAAGCCCCTCCCTCTCCTCTGGGGAGAAGCCCCTGAAGGGAGAGGGGCATCCTGGCTGCTCTCTCGCTCTCTCTCTCTCACACACACACACAGAGGGGGGGCAGAAATGGCTGCCCACCTCTTGCCCACGGGGGGGGCTCACCTTTCTCCAGGAAGAGGCGGCCGGCTATGCTGAGGGCTGTCCGGTGGAGGTGCTGGGTGACCCCCCGCAGCGCCTGGTGGAGGCAGGGCACGGACTCCATGTGCAGGACCTCCAGGAGATGCTCCTGGGTCTGGTTGGCGGCCCCTGAAATGAGCCAGGCTCACTTTGGGCCAGGGAAGCAGTGGCTGAAGGAGTCTGGGGGTGGGGGAGCAGCCCTTAGGAGCCCACCCGCCCTCCCCCGGGTGAGCTCCTTGGACCAGAGGGGGGGTCTCTGTGCAGTGGGGCTGCAGGGCGTCCCCCCCGTTCATTCCTGGGGAGTCTTTCCACGGATCGAGGCCTTTCACTCTCCTCCTTTGGGTCCAGCAGGACCGTCTCTGCATTGGTGGCAACCGGAGCTCAGCAGAACAAATGGGACAGC
The DNA here is from genome assembly GCA_003457575.1 of Thermophis baileyi. Lineage (NCBI taxonomy): Eukaryota > Metazoa > Chordata > Lepidosauria > Squamata > Dipsadidae > Thermophis > Thermophis baileyi. The sequence goes on along the minus strand of QLTV01003111.1, from coordinate 262,596 downwards.
TGGGAATGGAGGAGGAGGCCAGCTGCCCCTCTGCAGGATGCTCTTCCCTGAGGGGTGCTTCCCAGAAGCCTGGGGGGGAGGGTTGTCAGCCTCCCCCCTCCAAGAAGGGTCATCTCCTGGGCGGTGTTACCTAGAGCCAGGTGGGCGAGGGCCAGGCTGATGCTGAGGGGCGAGAGGATGGTGTTGCCCCTGCTGTCCTCCGCTTCGATCTCCCGCAGGAGGTCCACCCCCAGGGCCCTCATGGCCGAGGCGATCTGGCCCATGCTTCCGGAAAGGGCCTGGTCCTGGCAGCCTTCCTCCTCCTCTCCCTCGAGAGAATTGGGGAGGCCCCCCAGCTCTTTCGACCCACCCGGAACCATATCCCCCTGGCCGGCAGCTTCATCTGGAAAGTGGGGAGACAACTTTGTGGGGTCCTGAAGGGCCCCTTGGGATTCTGTTCCTGCCTGTGGCAGCCGATCATCTTCGGACGGGACCTCCACAGTATGGACCTGCAAGGGGGGGAGGGGGAGAGAGAGAGAAGAATCTCCTGCCAGGAACCCTGGCAGGTTCAGAGCAGCTCCTCCGGTGGCAGGTTGGCACAACTCTGCTGCTGCTCCATGCCCTGGAGAGCCCCAACCGCCTCTTTCCAGATGGACCCTGAAGGTCAGGAAGTCGGACTCTCTGAGCTTGGTTGCTTTCTGGCAGATGTTTCATTACCCAACTAGGTAACCTCATCAGTGCTGGAAGGGGTGTGGTTTGCTCTGTGTTGCTATACAAGTGTCAGTGTTGGTGGTTGTGTTCTTGGCGGTTGTTCAAGTTTAGTTTGATTCTTTGAGTTGGCAGCTCCTTGACTGGGGAATTGTTTACTTCTTGATTGCTGGTCTTTTGTTAATCTTTGTGCTAATCTTGGCTCATCAGGATGGGCAGATCCCCTCACCAGTGATCAACACCCTTCAAGGGGAAGACCTTGTCTGAAGGAGCCCTCAAAGGAGATACACAAACGGATCCCGCACCGTGGAGGGGATCGGACCAGATAAACCAGAATAGAGCTGGAAGGGACCTTGGAGGTCTTCTAGTCCAACCCCCCCTGCTCAAGCAGGAGACCCTAGACCAGGGGTGTCAAACTCACGGCCCATGGGCTGGATGCGTCATGCGCTGGCCACGCCGTCTGGTTTAGCGAAGGGGGAAAAAGTCACGATACGTCACGTGACGCCGCTGTGACAACACGAGTTTGACACCCCTGCTCTAGACCATTTCAGCCAAATGGCTGTCCAGTCTTTTCTTTAAAACCTGCAGTGATGGAGCACCCACAACTTCTGGAGTCAAGCCCTTCCACTGGTTAATTGTCCTCACTGTTAGGAAGTTTCTCCTTAATTCCAGGTTGTTTCTCTCCTTGAGTAGCTTCCATCCGTTGCTTCTCTTCCTGCCTTCAGGGGCTTTGGAGAATAGGTGGACCCCCTTCTTTGGGGAAGCCCCTCAAATACTGGAACACTGCTATCATGTCCCCCCTAGTCCTTCTTTTTTCTAGGCTAGCCAAACCCAATTCTTGCAACCGTTCTTCATGTTTTAGTCTCCAGGTCTTTAATCCTCCTAGCTGCGCTTCCTTGATCCCAGCTCCACGGCTGCATGTCTTCACCCCGGCCTGCTTCCAAGATCCTCTGCCCGTAGCCCTGGACTGGCAGCCACAGACTTTGGGAACTGCCTGTCCAGCTGAAGGAGGACGTCCATGGCCTGGTCTTGGCCTACAGAGGGACCCCCCCCTGCCCACCAGAGCGCAAAAGGCCCCCCCCGTTTCCTCTCCCAGCTGCCCTTCGCACCGTCTGGGCAGGTGTTCGCAGGGGCCGCTCTCCTGCCCTCAGGAGGAGTTTCACCTTTGCCCCCAGGGCCGACTTATTCTCCTGCGCCAGACCTGCTTTTTCCTGCCTCTGCCCCTTCTCTGAACTAAGAGCTGCCCAGCCCTGGCTTCCTTTCCAAGTGGGTCTCCCCACTCTGGGGGCCCTGCGAGACCCTCACAGATGCCTGCCAGCCAGGGCCGAGCGAAGCTCCCCGACTTCCTGGCCCTCGGTGCTGAGCTGTCGAGTTTTGCCCCCTCGCTGACCTCAGTGCATCCTTGCAGGTTGGGGAAGCAGGATTTGAACCTGCTTCATCAGCTACGCACACACAGACACACAGGCAACCCGAGCACCCTCCCTCTCCCGCAGAGCAGCCTCCCTCCTTACCAGCAGTGTGTTCCTCTGGGCACCTTCATCCCAGCCCACCTCGTGAACAAAAGCGGCCTGGAAGAAAAGCCCACGGTGAGCCACGGCTTCTTGCCACCCACTTTGGCTCCACCTCTGCAGGAAGCGGCATCCAAAAATGGGATACGGAGAGTGGCAAAACCGCTTTCGGGAGAGGGTCACTCTCACGGGGGGCACACTAACACTGTAAATGGAAGAATGCTGCCCACGTTCCCCTCGGTCACCGGCTTGACCACGGCAGCCTTTGGGAGAGAGATCACAGGGGTTCCTCAGTGGGGCGACAGGCTCAGCTACAGTAGCCATAAATGCCTTCTTTCCAGGATGGGCCAGGATTCGATTCCAGACCTCGGGCAGGGGTGTACTTCCTCATGATGACTCCCCCCCCGGAAGGATTATCAGAGGGGAGCAGGCGGCAACTCACCTGGTCTTGCCCAGCACACAGAGCAGGCAGGCAGGTGGCCAGCAGCGTCCACAGCAGCAGAGCCATCCGGAAGCGGAGGAGGGGGCTGCGGGAGGGAAGAAGCTGCGCTGACCTGGTGCTCTTCGGGGTCCCAGGGGGGCAAACTGGGGTGCCTGTCCCACCACCTTCTCTTTGCCTCAGGACCCACGGGGTCAGCCCTGGCACCAAGTGGCACTGGCTGCAACTAGCCTGGTTGGGGAATGGGCTTCTTTTTCCGTCTTTCTCCCCCTCTGAAGTTGGGGAGGAAGTGCCACATTTTCTGGGGGGGGGGAAGTACCCCCCACCCAGATCCGTCACCAAAACCCAGGAAACGGAGTGACTTCCACACTGCCAAAAAAGGGCAACGGTTGGTCCAGCCCAAGGATGGCAGAATTCCTGCCCCCCCCCCACCAGTTCACCCTCTTGCTGCCCCCTACTTCATCTCCTTCCTTGAGCGGCTTTTCCCCACAGCTCTGCCGCTGCCCCTCTGGCCCTGAAAGGGGGCGGGAGAGGCCCCAGCCTTACCAGGAACCAGCAGCAACGCCTGCGCCTCAAATTCTTCCCCCCTGGCAGACAAATATTGACTTTCGGTATCCAGTTAAACATTTGTTCAGAATCTCAGGTCCAGGGAGCAATGCAACGCCTCCCACCCTCCCCTTTGACCGGAGGTGGGGGAGACAGGCATCAGCCCTGGGCCCTAGAAGAAGCACCCTCTCTGGGGAGGGGAAGGTGGCCCAGCCCCACACCTGCTCTTGCCACTTTAGCCCCTCATGAGCTCCTCTGAACAAGTGGGGAGAAAACACCCCTCTGCCCAACGGCCCCCACTCTCCCCCTCCTCACTCCAGGCAGCCACTGCGCAACCCCCGCAGCCTGCCCCCCCCCATTCCAGGGCAAGTGAGCCCTGCCCCTTCCCTCGGCCAGGGGCTCCAGGCTGCCCTGCAGGAGCTCCAGCTGGCCATGATCATCTCTGGGGCACTCAGGCGGTGTCTGTCCCCCCCCACCTTCAGCAACAAACAAGAGCATCTTGGCCAAGTCCCTCTGGTCATGAGGGGGTCCAGAGGAAGCGTTTAAAGTAAAAATAGGGCAGCTCGGAAGACCCTCCCCCCACTGTGCTTTGCCAAGAGCGGACAGGGGGATCTCTGGGGGGAGGCTTTGAGAAGGCAGGATGGGGCCCACTTGGGAGTAAAACATCTGTTAAAAGCCAGCCGCCCCAACCCCCAGGGGAGGGAAGGGCAGGAGCCCCACACAATTTCCCTGTTGGACTCTTGGGTCCAGCAAGTACCTCCTCCTGCTTGGTGGGATTAACCCACTTCTGCATACAGGCAGTCCTTGACTTACAAAAATTGGGAATTTCCGCTGTTAAGCAAGGCAGTTAAGTGAGTTGTGTCCTATTTTACCACCTTTTTTGCCAGGCTGTTAAGCGAATCACAGCAGCTGCTATAAATGAATCGTGCGGTCATGAAATGGATACAGGTTCACCACTGACTTTGTCGCAAACCGAGTGACCGCGTGAGCCTCGGACGCTGCAGAGCTGCTGGAAACGTCGATTGCTGAAGTGACCGGACTCTGACCACGTGAGGGCGGAACTGCTGCTGCGGCGGTCACTCTTCTCAGATCCCTCATAACTTCAGTCCCAGGGCTGGAATCAAGGCCAGGCTGACCTCCCCCGTGGCAGACCCACAGCGGGCCCCTTTCCACAGGGTCTCTGGAGCGCCCAAAGGCAGTGGAGAAAAGGCCGGTCGGCCAGACCAGCGCATCCTCGAATCCGATTCCTAGTTGGGGTGGGGGGGGGTAGGGGAGAGGCCGCTTCACTTCTGCCTTATCCTTGCCATTTGGAGGGGGGAGGAGGTGGTTTGGGGTGAAAAGGGGGGGGGGCAGAGAGGCAGCAGCTCCCTGCTTGCTCAACTGAGACGGGGGCTTCCCCACCTCCTCAGCAAAAAGTCATTGAGAGTCGCAGCTTCTCAGGATGTTTATTTCTTGCAAATTGTTCAATCAACAGTGAGAACCCCCCCCGTGCCCCCCCCACCCCAGTTCCAGGGAACAGAGGGAAAGTGCTGGACCGGGCCATCTCAAAGTGTGTGTGTGGGGGGGGGAGAACTAAATGCATTTCTAGCACACCTTCAGGATGGAACTGACACCGCCGCAGACCAAAAAGTTCAGACAGTGTCCAGCCAAGGAGTTTCTGGGGAGGAAGATTGGGTGGGGGG
>QLTV01003111.1:216547-228545 GCA_003457575.1 Thermophis baileyi | reverse complement strand
AGCCGCGCCGGCCGGCCGGCCGCTCACAGAGCCCCCCTTTCTCCGGCCGCAGGTTCTACTTCTACCCCCCGATGGGCGAGGATCTCATCGACCAGTTCTCGCCCTCCGCGCACTGCTTGCTGGGCATCTCCATCGGTAAGTGCCTCTCCCGCCCCAGACCCTTCCCCGACCAGCCGCCCCCCGGCCCGCGAAGAGCAGGGCAGGGCGGGAGGCAAGAAGGGAAAGCGCCGGCTAGCCGAATTCGGGGTGCTTGAAAGGGCTCCTGCGACGCAGGGAAGCGGCCCCAACTCTGTGGCCAGCCGCACCCCTCTTTTCTCCCGCTGGATGCGGGGGGGGGGAGTAGCCCAGTTGCACGTTGCGGGCCCTGGAGAGCAGCCTCCCCCACGCTTCTGTGCTGGCATCTGGCGGAGGAGGGCACTGGTGCCAGGCGAGCCCCTCGCCGTTCCCTTCCTTGCATGCGACCGCGGGGGCACCCAATCGCTCCATTTGCCTGCTCCGTGGCACCCGCTGCTGCCTGAGACGGCCCCTGCCCCTTCCTCTTGAGGGAAGCTTACAGCTTGGTCTCCCCCAACGCCCCACCCCCCTTAACTGCGGCAAAGGGGCGACAGAAAGGATCGTTCCGTAAAGTTTACTCCTTCAGGCGGGTTGGATTGCGGTTCCCGGGAATTCTAGACAACATCTGGAAGGGCGTGAGGGGGAAAGACACCCCCCCCACACACACACACCTCCAGAACAGCAGGTAGGGGTGGGGTGGAGCTAAACCACCAATTGCTCTTCCCGGTTGGAGGCTGGGTCTGGGTCTGGGTCTGGGTCTGGCAACGGGGCGAGTGAGACGGATAGCCAGAGCGGTGACCACCTATCTCTGGCGGTACACACGGATCCCTCGCGGGGGCGGGGGGGGGGGAAATTCCTACGGAGTCCCGACTGGTCCCCACCTGCTGCTGTTCTGGGAGAGCGTGAAGGCCGTGCTCAAAAGGACAACTGACCAGCATGGGAAGAGTTGCACTGAGAAACGGCAGAGAGGCCCCCTCCCTGTCCCTTGCACTTCACCGTGCACCCCGCCCCCGCCAATCAGCTGAGCCGGACATTCGCTCAAGGGTACTGGGGGGGGGGGAGAGGTCAGCTGAAGAGCCGGGTTTTCCTGCTGTTCAAGCAGAGGCGATTCATCCCTGGAGGTTTGCTTAGAGCCCCTTTTCCCTTTCAGGCTGGATACCCCGACATGGCGACCCACCTTAAAATACTTGACCTCTTTTCCTCTTTAAAAGTTTTCCCTACAGTTTTTCCCAAACCTCCCTTTGCTTAGACAAATTTACAGTATTAGGGGCAGCCCAGACTCTTCAATGACTACTGGGTCCTTTAAGCAGATAAAATGACCACCTACTACCGGTAATAATGGACATTTCTAGTGGTAAAACTGGAATCAGCCTCTGGCGTGTCCAGATGTGCAGGTAACAAGCATCACTGTTGGAGGCCTGGCTGGTGGCTGCTTGTGCGTATTTGGTTCCTAGTTAAATTTTCCGGGCTTTTGCTGGAGCCAGGTGGAATAAAACTTTATTTTTTCTGAGTTAAAACTTTTTATTACATTATTAGGAATAAAACTTTATTAAAGTGATGCTTCAAAATGTTTACAAACACACCAATGTATATTTGTGCTAATGCAAACTTGTGTGTCTATTTTCAGGTTAAAATTTGCATGTCTTTAACTGTTACAAAAGGAATTTGAATCCCTATAGGATTAAGTTTGGGGTTAGGATTAAGTTAATCACTCTAAGGCTGCTAGGGTTTAAAAAAGTCCCCCCCCCTTTCGAGGGAATGATTTAAAACTGCATAGAAATAAAATCTTTTAGAAAAGGCAGGAAATGCAGGCTGTTGCTACATTTCAGGGGCTTCTTTTCCTGAATTCAAGGTGCTGATTTTAAAACTCCACAAAAATTAAAGGCATCATTAGGCTATAATTTATTTCACAATGCATAAAATAGGGTTTGCTTCCCCAGTTCAGTGGAGCCTAGAGTTCAGTCCATCACTCCTTCAGTTCTGGTTTGAATCCATATAGAATTAGGGTTAGGGTTGTCGCCCTTTTCCTGATGGGATTCGACTCAAGGTGTCATGTGCGGTGGCCATCCTGACCTGGGAGCTCCAATCTCAGGAGGGAGGGGCTGCTGTGCAGGGAGAGTCAGACCCAGACCGTGATTGATGTCTGCATCCCCCTGGGATTTGCTTCCTTGGATGATGTCACTGATTGAACAGATAAAGCACATTTACAGTTAGTTTACACCATTACTTTATTTATATGCTGCCTTAATAATTTTTAAATAACTTAAAGTAGCCAAGATGGAGAAAGACTGCCTTAGGTTGCTTTAGCCAGAGATCTCCCTATGTCTACAGCAACAAGAGGTCTGTAAGGGGCGTGCATAAGCGCACCAGCGTGCCTACCGTCCTTGTCCTACTGTCCTATTGTTCTCATCTATCTGTATTCACTTTGATTATGTTTATGTTTATAACTATACCTGCTATCTTGTACATGTTTGACAAATAAATAAATAAATAAATAAATAAAATAAATAAAATAAAATAAACTCTGGAGAAAGGACCTGGCACCACAGGAACCCTTTCCACGGGAACCTGAACATCTGGCTCTCCAGACAGGACCTTTCCTCCCTCCACTGTGATTCCTGCCAATCGGGCCTGTCCCAGGGGCTCCCGAAGACTCTGCTGCCGCCGCTGCCCGTCTGCCCAGCTTCTCTTCCCTGTGCCAGCTGCTCTTACACCTCTGTGGAGCCACGGCTTGCTCTAACCAGCCTGGGATGGCCTCTGTCCAATACTGGCCTTTTGGAGAAAACTGCCTTTCCACCCATCTGTGCCCATCTCTTGTTTTTTATGCTGAGCCTGTCCTGGTGTGAGAAGGCGGCTTCTCCTTGTGCTGGCCCCAGGGCCCCTTTTCCAGCAACCGAGCGAGCTTCCTGTGACGAGTCAGTCAGAGGCCAGCCGTGGGATGGCTGTTTTAGTGCTGTATGCTTGTCTTGGCCTTCCCCATGGGGACCTTCCCCACGGTTTCAAAAACACGTGTAAGATACTCCTTGCCTACTCTGGGTGCACTTCTCACTGGAGGGCCTTCAACTCCCCTCCCCCACTCCTCTACCGGCCACCCAAAGTGCTTCCATCCCTCCTTAGACAGGCTTCCTTGGGCAGCTACCAGCTTTCCTTTGGGTCCTGGCTGAGCAAAGGTGAGCCCAAGGGGTCATCCCCCAGAGGCTCTTCTCATTGCTTAGCTTTCCTTCCGGTGAACTATGATCTTTTTTTTCACTTTCTTGTCCGGCATGGCAACCTCTTTGCCTTGTGAGCTGCTGATTAATCCTCAGCGGGCTCCTTCGCACCCAGAACCTGCGGGAGCCACTCCAGAGCAACCGTCTCCACTGTGTTTCATCTCTGCTCGCAGCCCTTGCTCTCCTGCCGATCTAGCCACCGGTTCCGGAACAGTTGCAGGCTCCCCTCTGCTCCCCTTCCCAGTGAAGTCCCCTCCAGCAGCTCCCATCTCCTCTCTTACGCTGTCAGCCACCTCCAGCGTCGAGCGCCGCCATCATCGAGGCTCCATTGTGCATCTCACTTCTCTGCTTTTCTTGCTGCTTTTCGTATTCTATATCCAAGACCTATAATGCCACCCTCCAGGTGCCTCTGGCATTTCCCCTTCTGGCCTATGTGCCTGTGATCTTGCGCTAAGTCATCTGCCTTCCTTAAAGGGGAAGGCGTGGCCTGGAGCCAGGCCCAGCCGTTTTCCTTAGAACATAAAATAATAGAGCTGGAAGGGACCTCGGAGGTCTTCCAGTCCAACTTGAGCAGGGAACCCTATACAATTTGAGACAAGTGGCTGTCCAATTTCTTCTTTAAAAACTCCAGTGTTGGAGCGCCCACAGCTTCTGGAAGGAAGCTATTCCATTAGTCGATTGCTCTCACCGTTAGGAATTTCTTCAGCTAGGCATTTCAACACAGGACACGCCGCCGCTGCCGCTGCTGCTGCTGCTGCAGGATCCTTGATAACAAGCTGAAGATGAGCCAGCATTTGGGATAACAAGCTGCTAGGAGGGCTGAGGAAGCATCACATCACAGAGGCGGGAAGTAACTCTGCTCCCTTCAGCTCCCCTGGCATTTTCTGTATGACTCTGGACCCTCATTCCTAGAAGGATCTAGATGGGTTGTAACTGGCTCAGAGAAGGCCCCCTCGGGACAGGCCCTGTGAGGAGCGGCTGCCGGAGCCGGCCTTGTGGAACAAGCAGAAGGATCCGGGTGTTCCGGGGGGGGGGGGCACAATGAAGCATGAGCCGGCAGACTGCTGAAGCTGCCGAAGGAGCCAATGCAATCTTGGGTTGCCCCAATAGAGGAACACGGAACAAGAACATGGGAAGTGATACAACTGCCGTGGTGCTCTGTGGCTGCAGTGCTCAGACTGTATCTGGATGCCGGGTCTCCTTTTGGTTGCCCAAATGCTACAAGAAGGGCGCTGGGCAATGGAAAGAGTGAATGGGCGGCTAAATCCCACGGAGAAGGAAATAGCCGGCTGTTTTTATGCTGAAGAAGAATGGAGACACAACAGGCCCCACTTGAATGGCCACAGTGGGGAAGATCCCCTGGTTTTACTCTGCACAGTCTCCAAGGGGAGGCCGAGAGCCAGTGGGTTGAAGCTTTACAGAGGGAGATCCAAGCTTGAAACCAGCAGGAATCTCCTGACTGCGAGTGCTCTGAAGCAGTGACCAGCTGGCCTCCTGGAGTTGTTCTCAGGGCTGCCGTTTGTGCGGCAGGCTCTGGGCAGGGCTTGGGAAGGGAAGGCTTCCAGCACCCTTTCCAAGGGCTTGATTCTGTGATCGCTCTGGACCACAGAAAGGCGAGGGAGAAACTGGATAGCTGTGTTTGGGGGCATAGAAGGGCTTGTAGAGAAGAGGGTCAGGATCTCTCGTCCATGGCTATAGACGGTGGGGGCGTAGGGGTTGCAGTTTCCTAGATTTTGCTGAAATATTAGGAAAAACATATGGAAGAAGAGATTTGGCTACTGAAAATCTGAATTCGCTATCTTGGGAAGTTTTTAAGAGCAGGCTGGGCAGCTGAATCTCACGATCAGTTTCATCCTTTTCCCTGCCTTGCAGAGGGTTGGATGATCTTCACAGTCCCTCCAACCCACATCGCGATGATTTGGTGAAAGGTTGGCATGGCGTGTGAAGACACCCACAAGCTCTTTAGTCAACTTAGTTAAGCACACTGTGCAAAAACTACAGCCTGTCTGAGCACCCTAAGAAGTTACAATTCTCATCCGTTTGTTCCACTTAAACTGGAGTAAAAACAAGGGTCCTTTAAAGTAAAGCAAAAGCATAAAGTTTAAAGACATCTCACAGTTTTTAAATCTTCAACGGAAGATTTAAAGCTGCAACTTGATGGCAAAACAGCGGGATGAAGTGAGACCATAGCTGGGAGTCCACTTCCTGGGCCAGAAGAGACAAGGCCATTTTGACAGCCTCCCCTTCTGATGATGCTTCCTGAGAGATTTTGCGGACAGTGGGGTGGAATGGGGAGGGGGGGAAGAGGGTTGGGCCTGAGCCAGTCTAGACTTCATCCCAGCATTCAGCCCTAGAGATGAACCCGGAACGAAGATGGCAAGGCTCCTCTCAGCTTCCCTGGTTGCCCCATTCTGCTTGACCTTTCCAGTCACCCAGCTGGTCTGGAAAGCGGGTGTGGAGTAACCCTGGAAGGAGACCCAGGTTCCCGAGTCAGGACTTGTGAATCTGTGGCAGAGAGAACCGGCTGCTTGTTGATGGGACCTCTCTTCTTCCACAGGGTATTTTGTGCAGGACTTCTTGGACATGCTATGTAATCAGAAGCTTCAGAAATGTTGGGAGCTGCTCTTCCATCACTTTGTGGTGAGTTACTGTCTCTCACGTTAAGAAGACGTGGTTGTTCCGGGCAAGGGGTGAGTTGGCAGGAGCAGCCAAGCTCGGAGGGTGCAGGATGCCTGTGGCTGGGTGAGCTGGCAGAGAGGCCTCTTCTGGCTTGGGCTGGGCTCCTCCTGGGGGAGGAGACAGTTTTGTCCTCTTCGCTGAACAAGGAGCATGGGACTCGGGGCACACGGCCATAGCAAAGGGGTCTCCAACACCGCCTGGCCCTGACTTGGTCTGCTAGCCCAAAGGGCAAGAGGTCTTTTGCCGTTTGCTGCCAGGCCCTTGCCTAGGCCACGGGGGTCCAACTTGTTTCAGCCCAAATGACTGCTGCAGCTGTGCCCACGGGCAGGCTGGGCTATAGCAAGGAGGAAGGAATCACCTTCATTCTGCTATAGTTCATGTCGGTTGGGGTGCCGTCAAACCCTCAATGCAGGAGAGGGGATACGAAGGCAGAAGGGTCTCTGAGCCTGTGCAGATGGTGCCTTCGTGGCACCTGGCCAAGGGCCACCTGGGACTCCTCCAGGAAGGGAGCCGGTGTGCTTTTGAAAACCAGCCTCAGGAGGGAGTTGCCATCTCTCTCTGATCTCTGGATGGCCCACGTCAGAATTAAATTTAGCAGAGGCTGAGACTGGCTTCCAACTTAAACAGCTAAACTCCTTACAATCCGCCTTAAGCACATCTTGTAGGGTGGCGGGAGGGGGGGAGGAACAGGCTTGTTCTGCAGAAGCTGTTCAAGGAAAGTCCAGTCCTCAGCAACGGATGCTTTGAATTGACTCCTGTCAATGGAGGGGCTTCCCTGCCCCCTCCTGTAAGTAGCTGCCACTCTGGGGGCCAAGAGGCGGGGATGCATAGGGGAACCTGTGTGTGCTTTCCATCAACCACAGAAAGTGGACAGGGGTCGTGACCGAAGAGGAGGTGGGATGTGCGTTTGAGAGGCTTCCGCTGTTAAGGCTTAGAACTAATTTTTAAAACTCTGGCGGGGGGGTGGGGGTGGGCTGTAGGCATCTTGACTGCAGCCTTATCTGTCCTGCCCTCTGCCATGGAGCCCGTTTTCTGAGGTCTGTGGGGGCAGAACAGAAGCCTGGGGGCTGGCCTGGTCCATGGATCAGGAGGCGGGTCAGGCCGTGATCTGCCCTGTAGGAACAGCTGGGGGGCAGGCGGCGGCAGCGGGAGCACCCTGAGAGCTACCGGCTGCTTTCAGCGGTGATGATCAGGAGCAGAAGGTTCCTATCCGTTGCAGCCGGATTCCTGCCGCTTCCACCAGGGGGGTCAAAGGCAGGACGCTCCCGGGGGAAGAGCCAGCTCAGCCTTGCTGTCTTCCAGGTGATTGTTTGCTTTGGCTTTGCCTTCTTGGTTCGTCGCTTTGTGGGTTTCGCGATGGTGGCTCTGCTGGTGGAGATCAACTCTGTCTTCCTACACCTGCGGACGATCCTGCGGATGGCCGGCTTGGCCAACACCACCTCCTTCCGCCTCGCCAGCCTCATCAACCTTGGCACCTACCTGGTGTTCCGTATCCTGATCTTGGCCTGGATGAGCCGCTGGCTGGCCCTTAACCGGGATAATGTCCCTTCAGTCCCCTATGCCATGGGCACAGTGGGCATGGCCATCATGCTGTCCATCAACATTGTCCTCTTCTACCGTCTGCTACGCAGTGACTTCCTCCCATCTCACAAGAAGTAGCAGCTCCCCGCCAAGCACCAGGGGAAGGGAGAGCGAGCCAGAACAAGGCAGAGCGCCCAAGCAGGCAGGGGGAGAGGGCTTCCCCAGCTTCTGGGGAGCCCCCCCCTGCTGCCGAGCGATGCAGACGGGAGCAGCGCCAGCCTTTCCGGAGAGCCCTGTGGAACAGTGTCGTGGTGCTGTTTGGCGGGAAGGCTGGGAGCGATGACAACATAGCAAGGTGGGCTCCGCTTTGCCTTCCCTGAGGGAGGGGGCTTATTGAAATGACTTCGCCCTGTGCATCTGTGTTCTGACGTTTACTTCTGGTACACTTCCCTGAGCAAGGTGAGCCTCCTGGGAACAGGTGCTCTTCGCCTCACCCCTTCCCTTCCACCCCTGCCCCGTGGCAATACCCGAGATGCTGCCAGGCCGTGGAAGGGCGTGGCAGACAGACTCTCTCACCTTCCCCTCCCTGATGCCCATGGCAGACTCTCTCTGGAGAATAGCACTTCTTAAGGAGCCTCCCTGGGAGTTGCTACCCTTCTGTTCAGGATTTTGATTGCTAACGCTCTGTAGGTAAATTTCACCAGCGCTGGCACAAAAGGGACCGGAACAGACCTGGGCCTTGGGAATCGTGGGAATGAAAAAAAAAGCAAGGACGGATCACAGCCTCTGGGGTTTTGCTGGAAGCATCACTGTCCAACAGCGATTCCTCCTCTCTTCCCTCCCAAAAGTTACAAGCAGGCCCTGCAGCCCTTCCTTCCCTTTGAGCCGAGGAAGGCAGCATCCAAGGCTACTCAGGCATGTTTGCTGCTGTCAGCCTCTGTCCCTTCCGGCTTCCCCAACGGAGCCAAAGGCTAGATTCCCAGGCCCGTCCCTGGGACTGCCACCCTGAAGCCAACTGCCAGTGCCTTTCGCCCACTAAGTGCCGAGTAATTATCTCTAAACCTAGGATTACAAAGCAGTTATCTGATTTTTTTCTTTGTGTAACAAGATGGTAGAAGATGTGTGTGCACACAATAATAAAGAAACTTTAGTGAATGCTAATTTTTTGGCTCTGCTTGTCAGGCAGACAGAGCTTCTGAGGTTGGCGGAGGGGAAGTCTTTGATCCTGAAAGCAAGGAGTCTGAAGGCAAAGCGGCTGCCCAGGGTGGGAACATATGGAGTTTGCACCATCCGTACGAACAGAAGTGGGGATGCGCACGGATGATACAACTCCCAAAGGAGAGGTGGTAGATGTCCCGGGATGGACATTAGTATGTTCTGCCAGGAAAAAAACCAAACCTCCTCAAACACTGGCAGGGCCAGCTACTGTATATACACAGTGACCAGACCCCACGCTCATTCATGCAATGTTACGTCTGCAAGCGACACTTGAACTCAAGGGCACCAAGGATTGCAGAGTTCAACAACTGAGCTACAAATATTCCCCTTTATTGGAATTGCTTTCTGCAACCACGTCCAGATACATTTTACAAAGAAACTGTTGGTGGTTTTCTGGCCGACGGATGGGAAGGACCTCCATTTCAGCCTCTTTGGGTCCAATGTCTCTGGCAGGGGATAGGGTGGAAAAGGTCCCCATCCCAGAGATGGGCCAGTCAATGCGTTGGGGAGGGCTGAAGGGGTGGCGAAGCATGAAGCGTTTCAGCCTCAATAATGGCGCTTCCTGAGCCTTGAGCAATGCATCCGTCTGGGTCAATGAACGGGCTGAGCCACTTGCCGTGCTAGCCCGGGCAGTATGCAGATCCAGCCAACTGCCAGCAAGAGGCGGAGAATAGGAGTAGGAGAGAATAGAAATTAGAATTAGAATGAATAGAATAGAATAGAATCTAGAATAGAATCTAGAACAGAATAGAATACCTTGGAAGTCTTCTGGTCCAGCCACCTGCTCAAGCAGGTGATCCTATACCCGTGATGGCGAACCTATGGCACGCATGCCACAGGTGGCATGCGGAGCCATATCTGAGGGCACGCAAGCCTGCCACAGGTGGCACCCGGAGCCATATCGGAGGGCACGCCAGGCGTTGCCCTCTGTCAGCTGATTTTCGGCCTTCCGGAGGGGGGGGGAGGCCGTTTTCGCCCTCCCCAGGCTTCAGGAAAGCCTCCGGAGCCTGTGGATGGAGAAAAACGGACCCAACGGGCCTACCGGAAGTTTGAAACTTTCCTGAAGTCCCCAGTGTTCAGGAAAGCCTCCTCATGCACGGGGGATGGGGGGCGCAGCGCAGGGGGATTGTGCACACATGCGCGGGGAGGAGGGCATTGCATTATGGGTGTGGGCATGCGTGCGCGCTATTGCGCACGCATGCGCCCTTTTGGCACCCGAGCAAAAAAAGGTTCGCCATCACTGTCCTACACCATTTCAGATGAATGGCTGTCCAGTCTCTTCTTAAAAACTCCAGTGATGAAGCACCCACTTCTCTAAGCAAGGTGTTCCACTGTGTTCTGACCTAGGCTTCCTGATCAAATAATACAGCACAAACGACGTTTTTATTTTAACGGCTGGTAGTTATTTTCATTCCCAGCCGTAATAAGTCCCAAACAAATGATAATAAGTCCGACAACAGTCTTTCGGGGAAAGGCAGATAAGCACATGAACCTTGATCTTCCTTGACAAACTGCCAAAGACCAATGAGCAAGAAACTTGGCAAGGCCAAGCAGAAACACAGAGTCCTAGCTAGAATGACACGAGTTGAACGAAGTTGCTTCCTGCAGACAGCCCACTTATATAGCCTATGGGAGGGGCCAATTATCTCCAAGCCTTACTCCCGAGTAGTCCTCCTCCTCTGAAACTGTTCTTGCCTTCTGGCAGCTCTGCGCATGCGCACATTGAGAACAGGTTCCCCCTGTTCCTCTGCCTTGCTCATGTCAG
The DNA here is from genome assembly GCA_003457575.1 of Thermophis baileyi. Classification (NCBI taxonomy): domain Eukaryota; kingdom Metazoa; phylum Chordata; class Lepidosauria; order Squamata; family Dipsadidae; genus Thermophis; species Thermophis baileyi. The sequence goes on along the minus strand of QLTV01003111.1, from coordinate 218,099 downwards.
CCTCTGGAGGCTCTGGAGTCGGGACAGACCTCCCAGATGGCCCGGTCTGGATCCCTGCCTCTGGCACCGAGCCTTCTCCAGACTCCAGGCCTGGCCCATGTTCCTCCCCAGCCTCCTCGCTGTCCGACTCTGCCGCCAGAGGCCGCTAGCAGACCACAACACACTGGTTAATTGTTCTCATTAGCGTTTCTTGTCATGCCCTCTGGTGCTTTGGAGAATAATTTGACCCCCTCTTCTTTGTGGCAGCCCTTCAAATTTTGGAATACTGCTATCATGTCCCCCCTTTTCTCTAGACTAGCCAAACCCAAATCCTGCAACCGTTCTTCATATGTTTTAGTCTCCAGGCCTTTGATCATCTTAGTTGCTCTACTCTGAACTTTTTCCAAAATCTCAACATCTTTTTTGTAGTGTGGTAACCAAAATTGGTTCCAGGTGTGGCCTTACTAAGGATTTATAAAGCTGTACTAAGACTTCACGCGATTTTGATTCTATGCCTCTGTTTATGCAACCCAGGATTGTATTAGCTTTTTTGGCTGCTGCCACACACTGCTGGCTCATATTCACTTGGCTATTATTATTATTATTATTATTATTATTAAAACTAGAAGACATTGAAGACCCTTAAATGTGGCTGTAATTATTGGTCACTTTTATAATTTGTTTTGATATTCCCTTTCCCTGTTATGTTTGCTTGTATTTTAATGTTTTATTATTATTATTATTATTATTATTATTATTATTATTATTAAAAAGGGGTGACATGATAGCAGTATTCCAAAATATTCAAGTGATTGTACACTAGGAGACCAAGGTCCCTCTCACAGTGACTGTTTTTGAGCCAGGTCTCGCCTGATTTTTCCTGCCTAAATATAAAACTTTGCTTTTCTCCACATTAAAATTCATTTTGTTGGATAGGGCCCAGTGTTCAAGTCTGTCAAGATCCATCTGGATCTTGAGGCTATCATCTAGGCATTGGTTATTCCTGCCAGCTTAGTATCATCAGCAAATTTGGTAAGTTCTCCTTCTATTCCCTCATCTGTTTATGAAGATATTGAAGAGCCCTGGGCCTAAGACGGAGCCTTGTGGGGCCCCACTGCTTGCTTCCCTCCCTGTGGACCTAGGCCCATTAAGGACTGCTCGTTGAGTACGGTTTGTCAGCCAGCTGCGAATCCACCTGGGGCTGACGCTGCCCGTCCCACGTTTCTCTACCTGACCAAGAGGTCGGGTGTGAGCCACTTCGTCCAGTGCCTTGCCGAAGTCTTAAGCTTGGTCCACTAATTTGGTCCCTTTGTCAAAGAACGAAACAAGATCGGTTTGGCGTGATCTGTTTTTAACGAACTCCTGCTGCTGGGGGTCTCGCGGGGGCCCCAGTGCTCGATCGCCGCTCGTGGGACTCCGGGCCCGCGGAGCCCCCCAAGGAAGCCCGGGCCTGTTCGAAGCGGCGGCGGCGGCCCGGAATGAGGGCGGCGGGCCGCCACGAGGCCCCGGACGGTCCCGCGCGAGGAGTCCGCCCCGAAAGGGGGGTGCGCGACATTGGGGGGGGGGTGTAACG
>QLTV01003111.1:173829-193275 GCA_003457575.1 Thermophis baileyi | reverse complement strand
GGCGACCAACCGGAGCCCTGCAGAGCTGTTAATGGGACGGCGGCTGAGGTCCCAACTGGACAGATTAAATCCAACGTACAACCTGGAGAAACCTTTGGGATCCAGCAAGCCCACCAGAACGCTAGCCATAGACGACCTAGTGTTCACACAGAACTATACCAGGGATCCCAAGTGGGTAAAAGCGATTGTCATAGATGTCACTGGGCCCAAGTCATACAAGGTCAAGCTGGACGATGGCCGAGTGTGGAAGCGACACATCGATCAGCTAAGGCACAGAGTGGGAGACTCGTGGTTGCGTCGACCCGAAGCCGAGCCACTATCGCGGAGTCAAACAGAAACTTTCCAAAAATGCGGGTCTCCGCCCCGCCAAACATACAGTCACTGCGAACCAGACAATAGCGAGAGAGACCGGGCCCTAGCTACACGAGTCCACAGACCACTTATCTCAACCCGAGCAGGCGAGCGGAGGCACCTACCAGGCACTAGGGAGCTCGAACGAAGCAGACCGGGGCCAGAGGACCGGGAGATCGAATCCTCAGCCGCCACGCCTGGAGGCCGGTTCCAGATTTTTCCACAGGACGAGGACGGCGCAACACAAGCCATGTCCACGCCAAACGAAGACTCCAGAGAGACTGAATCGCGCAGGCCCAGTAGGACCTTACGGCGGCCCGCCTATTTGCGCGACTACGTCACCCACACTAATACCGGATTGGTCAATTGCTGAACTAAGAGGGGAGGGGTGTTGTGTTCCGACTTAACAAGCAGGTAATTGCATACCCGCCGCTGATTGGGTTAAATCAGTGGCGGGGAGTTTGAAGCGTTGTCACTGGCCAAGCTGGCTGCGGGGAGCTCCATAAAGGCGGCTTCCCTGCCGCCAGCCGCCAGTCTGCTGTAGTTAGTGCTAACCGCTATTAAAGTGCTGAACGGGTCTTTTCGTCTTGGCTGTTATTCCCGCGCCTATCTAACAGGAGGCTTCCTTCATCACCGGAAATTTCCAGTTATGCATCATGAGTTGCAGCTCAGCCAGTAATGAAATCTGGGCATCCAGAGAGGAAAGGCAGGCGTGACCTTGTTGGGTGCCCAACACACACTGGCGCTGCCTTTGGGGATGCCACTCCCTGGCAGGGAGGAGAGAGAGGCCTCCTTCTTTGGCTGACTCTTCCCAAGGGAGGGGGTTAAACTCGCCCCAGCCGGTTCAGAGACTGTCATGTGGTTTGCTTGGTTTGGATTTAGCAGGTTATGTGATTTCCACCTGTAAGTTTACCATGTAGCTTTTTGTGCAGACCTGGTCAGTTGGGTTTATTTAGCAAACAGTGGTTTGCCACCAACAGGATTTTGGTGAGAGACGGAGGTCCTTCCTTCTTTTCCATCGGGTCTGTCGTTCTTGCCCTCTTTTGTCTTCCATCTTCTGTTCAATTGGTCTTATTACAATTTCCCTGTTTGGATTGTGTGAGCTACGCAGCCAGCGTCATTGGGAGCTTACAGGTCTGAAGAACATAAAGAAATGAAGAAATGCACCCATGAATGCTGTAGGGTAACTCTTGTTTGGAAAAGTAGCTGAAGCGCTAAGTAGCTGAAGAGTGGGGTGGGTCCCTGGCATTGTCCCTCGGAGCCCCCTTGTGCCAGAGGAGCAGGAGATGCTGCCAGGGCACCCGATGTCCGTGGGCAGAGGGAGCTCATCCTGCCTGCTGCGGGGGAAGGCGAGGTGGTCCCTCCTTCAAGGGCTCCCTTTGCTGCTTACTTCCCGCTTGCGTGGCGGCTTCTCCTGCCCTTGGGTGCCGCCAACGGGAATCAGCCTTGGGAGATTCCTTTGGCTCAAAGCTCAGCCGAGCGATGGCAAAGCCACAGGGACGCCACAAAGCCGGTCTCTGTCCTGCCCCAGACAGCCCCTGCCGCCAAGAGCGGGAGCTGATGCTGCAGCTGAAGGAGGCGGTGGACCGTCAGCGGGACAAGATCCGCGCCCAGGACCACGAGATCCAGCGCAAGGCCCGGGACACAGAGGCTGTGAGTGCCAGCGAGTCCGGATGGAGGGGAAGCCAAGGGTGGGGGGCCTCCCACCTCCCCCAGTTGCTGAGGGCAGTTGTGGGTCTGTCTCTGCAGCTGCAGGAGCAGCTCAACCGCTTCATGACCATGAACGAGAACCTGCGCCGGAAGCTGGCCGTGGTGCAGGCCCAGCTCAGGAGCGCCCTGGAGAGGAACGGGGAGGTGGAGGCCCTCTGGGAAGCGGAACAGCGTGGCAGAGCGGCAGAGCCCGCCAGGACTGGCACCCCCACGGTGAGAGGGGCAGAGCAAGCGCGTGGAGGGAGGGCAAAGAGGGCTCGGGGCCAGTGCAACCTAGAGGGGCCGTGGCCTCCTGGACCCCTCCTCCGTCTGGCTGAACAAGAGCCTGTGGACAACTACAGTGGGCGCTGCCAACCTATGAGGTAGACCAGATTAGAAACCGACTCCACAGGAAGACCCCAGGGAGTCGGGGAGGGCCAGTTGAGCCTTTTTCTAAGGCTTCCCTGCCTGCCTGGCCTTGCTGAGTTTCTGCCCCGCTTGAGGGCTTCTGGGCGGCTTCTCCGAGGTCATTGCGGTGCCTCCCTACAGCATCTTTTGTCCTTCTAAGTTGGGCTCCAAGTAGTCTTGGGATGGGGGGAACGCTGGAGCGGGGTTCCGCTGAGGAGCATGAGGCTGATGGCACCCCGAGTCCAGCCTGGGCACTTCCCAGGCGAAAGGGGGAGGTGGTGCCCCACAAGCAGGTGGCCAGCGACCACCTTCATTTTACTAATCATTTTATTCATGATTTTAGGCATGACTTCAGACTGACCTGGGTGGCTCACAGAGCAAGGCAATGTAAACGTCCCCTATCTTTCCTTAGGAACAGGAGGAGGGGGATGTGGGAGGGGCTGCAGCCCCCCCTGAACACCCCCCTGACCAGCGCACCTTCTCGAAGGAAGAGCTGCAACAGATCCTGCAAGAACGCAACGAGCTCAAGGCCAGCCTCTTCTTGGTGGAGGAGGAGTTGGCCTACTACCAGCGGTCAGTCGGTCTTCCCGGGTATGAGGTGGCGGGAGGAGGGGGAGCTTTTCTCCTGATGGACCCATTGCAGCCCCACAACTGCCTTAGCTCCAGGAGAGATGGACTGATTCTGGCAGGGAGGCCCAAGTTGGTCTTCTGACAGGGAGTAGCTGCTGCAGGGTCCTCTATATGGGGGTGGGGGGGTCATCCAGCCCTGCTGAAAATACAGGGTGCTACCAACCCCGGGACCGCCCCTCTTCTTCGGTGTCTCCTGCCAAGAGTTGGCTTGTCCCCGTCAGAAAGCTTTTGGCTCTCGAGAGTGGCTTGTTGGGATGGGTGGCTATTTAAATCAAAGAAATAGTAAGTTCTTCTTAAGACCACAAAATCTGTGATCCTTAGCCTTATTCTACAGTGCTGTTGTAATCTTCTTTTACTTTTCACCCATTTGAAAAGCAGGGTTGTTGTTTTTTTTTGCCTTCCTTCAGAAGACCGAGCCCCCAGCCCACCCGGTGGTCCCTTGAAGACCCTCCAGTGCAGGAGTCCGCCACTGCCCCTCCCCAAGAGACACCTGTCCAGCTTCTACTTAAACACCTCCAGCCCCCAAGCCGGTTAAAGAGCGCTTAGTGTTCGGAAACACTTCCCACCAAAACACTCCTACTTTAAACTCTTTCTTTCTCACCTTCTGGAACCAGCTTGGGAAATTCTACTTGGTCATCAGCTTGGTGGCCGTTTGGTGCTTGAAGATGGCTGCCACGTCTCCTTGTGGTTTTCTTTTCTCCGGGAAGCTCCAGTTTGCCAGGCTCCTTCTGTGTTGTCTGGAGCTGGTCCCAGCCCCAGACTCTGAGAGAGGCACAACCCCTTCGCTCCTTCCCCGTGAGGCCTGGCCTTGCTCACCTGCCCAGGGAGCCGGAGGCCAAGCCTGCCAGCTCACCTGGAGATAGAATAACAGAATAACAGAGTTGGAAGGGACCTGAGAGGTCTTCTAATCCAATCTCCTGCTTAAGTATGATACCCTATATCATTTCAGACAAATGGTCGTCCAGTCTTTTCTTAAAAGCCTCCAGTGTTGGAGCATCCACAATTTCTGGAGGGAAACCCTTCTGCTAGTTAATTGTTCTCACTGTTAGGAAATTTCTCCTTAATTCCAGGTTGCTTCTCTCCTTGATTAGTTTCCATCTGTTGCTTCTGGTCCTGCCTTCTGGTGTTTTGGAGAATAGGTTGACCTCCCCCCCCCCCTCTTTTTTGTGGCAGCCCCTTTGACATTGGAAGACTGATATCATGTCACCCCTAGTTTTAGATGGTCTCCAAAAAACCATGTTGATTTTAAGCTAGAGGAAACAGTGAAAGAAGCTGGGTCCCTGGGCTAGGGAAAAGAATTAGCATAGTTCTCCTGAGCCTCTAATATAAGCAGCTTTTAAAAAGCTCAGGAAACAAGCAAATGACGTTTGCTTCAGGAATCTGATTATCTTTAAAAAAATGGGGTTAAAATGTTTAGCCAGAAAACTGCATTTGAATTTTGAACATTGGCATATGTTAAGCTTTGTATGTGTCTACAGGTAGAAAATTCTGTGTAATCAACTTTTTTTTCATTCCTAACTTTTTGCATCCCAGAAAACTACTTTTCATTAACTTCTTTTGAGCTAAAATATAATTTACAAGCAGTTTCATGTCTGAGCTCACTAATTGGATCATTGCATCTTTTTTTTTAATCTCATGAAGAAACATTGTTTTATCATGATCGGGTTACCCTAATCCTTTCTTCCAACTGGGAATGTTTACATTTTAATACCTAACATAAAAGGAGTTATTGAATTTTCTTTTTAAAAAAAATAAAGTTTGATTTTATTTATTGATGGTCTGTCTCCCAAGGAGTCTGGAGAACAGCAGAAACTGCTAATTGCATGGCTTTATCCTCTGCAGTCAAGAGGTTGCCTTGTTTAAATGATGGTTGGTCGCACAGTGCACCGCTGGGCCTGGCATTTTTATCCACCTATCCAGTCCTTCCCCAGGACCTGGGATGGGCAGGTGTGGTTATTTGATGGTCTTAAAGGTATCTTAAGGCAGGAAGTGAGCTGTTCCCAGGAAAGCTGCCTTTTGCAATTGACCAATGGGGATTTTTTCCATGCTGATGGTGATCAGGTGGTGCTCCAGATGTTTTCAGGTTGCACCCAAGGCGCCTACGACTATTGGTGCCACCTTTGCTTTCTTTTGCCACAGTCGTTTTACTTCTATTTGCAGGTCTTTGTGTTTTGTATCTTCTCCAGTTCTTCCTCTTCTCTTCTGCTGTCTCCAGGTACTGCCACGTCCACTAACCAAACTTTTTTTTTGTTTTTCTTACCAACAGTTGTTAAGTCTGGGGTGTGCCTGTCTGTCTGGATTCTAAAATCCCAGAGCACTTGAGCTTCTTCATTTTCTATGACTTTCTCTATTTTATGGTCCCACCCGTTCTTGCTTGCAAGCAAGTGGTATTTCTTGCAGATCTTCCAGTGCCCCGTTGTTGCCACTTTGCCATGCTGTTGCTTACAGTCTGTGTGATCTTCTTGCAGCAGCTGACCAGGTGATCCACTGCTTCTTTAGCTTCTTTGCAGAGGTGGCACTTGCTCTCTGTCACTGTCTATTAATGGCATGAGAAATGAACCAAGAAACTGCACCAGATCCAGGACCAGGGTGTTGGTAGACCCAGAGGCTTCCAAGGGAGGGAGCTTGTGTCAGAGCTTTGGGGTAAGCCAGATTAGGAAACAAACTTCCCCCCCCGAGATCCGTACTACCCCCACCTTACTGGCCTTCCGTAAAGCCCTTAAGACCTGGCTTTTCCAGCAGGCCTGGGGCCAATAGTGGTTCTGATTGGCCCATGCATGGTTGTGTGAATGTTTTATTTTAAATATGGATGGTTTTTTTTTAAATTGTTTTTATATGTTTTATTTTTTACATGATGTAAGCCGCCCAGAGTCCTTCGGGAGTTGGGCGGCATATAAATTTTATAAATTAAATTAAATTAAATTAAATTAAATTAAATTAAACTTCCCAGGAAGACTGGAACTCTACTTCATAGAGATAAGACCACGATAAGAGAGTTTTTGCAAGCCTGATTGAGCTTAATCGCTGTTCCTTCTTATGTCTCAGGGAAAAGTTTGCCTGGGTAATACTTTGAATACTATCTTGCTTTCCAGGACTTAAGGAATATTTCAGCCCTCTTCATTTGCTTGCTTTCTTATATACTTAAATTATTCAGTTTATGTAGCCATCCATCTGAAATAGTCATCCAGGGTTGCCTTACTGGTGAGATTGGGGGGTGGGGGGGGGATAAATTTAATAAATAAATGTAAAAATAAAATATATGTCTTTGGGCAGTTCACAGTAATTAAAATATTAAAAAAACTAAATCTATACCCCCCATTGTATAAAGACAATATTAAAAAACCACCATCTGACATTGTCCAAAGTGCAGTAAACCAGCATCTATCCACAATCATCTACAGAGGCACCGCAGAGACTCTGCCACACAACGGAGTCCTTGCCTGCAATGGCAGACTGCCTATTTCCCCCCCAGGGATCCCCCTGGAACTTCCAGCCTTCCAGCTTAGGGACTCAGCCGTTCGATTCATCTGACTGATTACCTGACGTCATGGTTGCGTTGACTCTTAGCGACCACACTGTGGTCTGACACACGGTACACACGTTCTGATGTCAGTTGTTCAGGTTGCCATTTTGTAATTTCCCTTATTGTGTTCGTATTTATCTTACTGCATTTGTATTTTGTTTTTTTATATAGTGAGTCAGTCCGGGTCACCGTGGAGTTGAGCACCAAAATTTAAACAAACAAACAAACAAACAAACAAATCTGTCCTTCCGGTGGTCCCCAATTGCCTCTCTAGTCATCCAGTTTGCTGGAGCTTTAAGGAAGAGACTGGACAGCCACTTGTCTGAAATGGTCTAGGGTTTCCTGCTTGAGTGGGATTGGACTAGAAGATCTCCAAGATCCCATCCAAATCTGTTATTCTGTTACTCTGCTACTGTTTGTTGTCTTTTTCCACCCACTTTCCTAAAATATGGTGCCCAGATCTGAATGGCGTATTCTAAGTGCAAGCTGACCAGTGCAGAACAGAGAGGAGAGTAGTGGCTTCTTTTGCTGCTGCTTCAGGCTCTTGGCTCATGTTTAGCCTGTGACCAAAACGGAATGCAGTATTCCAGGTGTAGTCCTGCCAAGGCCTTATAAAGCAGGGCTAACGCTTCACGTGATCGTGATTCTGTCCCCCTGTTGATGCAGCCTAGGACTGCATTGGCCTTTTGGGGCAGCTGTCACACACGGCTGGCTCATATTTAAATGGTTGTCCACTAGGACACCTGGATCCTCTCACAGTTTTAGAGGTAGATTTCCCCCCCCCCCCCGCCGTACCACTCCTGAGACTGAGCTGCTTCCGCCTCCAGGGAGCTGCTTAATGGGGAGCGAGTCCCTGCCCTCTTCCTGCATGCAGTGAAATCTGCCATCAAGAAGCAGCGCAAGAAGATCTGGGCCAAGATGCTGGGCACAGAAGAGGAGCCAGCGGGCAGGTGGGTCTCTTGTCAGCCTTAGAGGCCAGCTTTGTCCTCCCCAGGCATCATTCCTCTCTCTCCCTCTCCCTCTCTAGCAAACGTGTGGTCTCCAACAAATCCACTAGCCACAAAGAATCTGGCAGTCCAGCTCCCCTTGGCCTGGACAGATCAGAAGCAAATAGGATCTGGCCTCTTGCACGCCTGGGCAGATTTATTAATTTGCCCCCCTCAGGCTGAAGAGAGGGCATTTGGCCTGAGAAAGAAAGGATAATGGCTGCCTGCCCCTGACATTTTGCCATTGTGCTGACTCACCTTTATAAATCCATCTCTTTATGACCAACTCCAAACTCTGGGCAGGTACGGAGGTGAGGCTGGTGCTCTGTAGCTCCCTGCATTGACCGGAAGGTGGGGCCGTGTTTGCTCTGCAGCCACCCAAGGCAGGTTCTCCAAAAGAGCGCAGGAAGGGCGGAGGCAGCGAATCGGATTAAACTAAGCAGAAGTGTTATCCTCAGATAGTTTCTCCAACTTGGTTCTGCCTTAGAAATAACCTGCCGTGGTAACATACTTTCATGGAAAGAGGCTGCTTAATCAGGTGTGTGTATCCTTCAGTAGTTTGTAAGTGCCATAATTTCATCTCCTGCGGTTCAGGTCAGCCAGTTTAGGAAGAGGTTCATTAACGAGGGTGCAAAATTAAAGGGAGAAAGATGCGAACTGTAGCTGTTCATTTAATCAGATGGTCCAGAGGTTCTAGCAGTGGCAGCACTCCAAGGAAATTCCCCCCCCACACACACACACAATTTCAGCACATGCACGCACGCAAACTCACACAGCTCATTGAGGTGTCTGCAATGGCTGCTCTGTTCTGCTCTATTTCAGGGAGGAAGAGGAAGAGGAAGGTGAGGGCTGGCCAATAGGCTCTCCTGGCTCTGACTGCACCGATGGCCGCCTGCCCGAGTCCAGGATCAAGAGCTTGTGAGTCTGGGATGGACAGAAGGGGGGAAGTTGCTGGGCTGGGAGGGAATCCTGCCGGGGTCCCGAGGCATCTCTCTGGGGACAAGGGGAAGTAAGCAGTCCACCGGCCCTGGCGGGCTTTTCTGGGAACCCCTCCCTGGGAAGGTGTAGCTTTTGGCTTATGGCTGAAGCAGCTTCTGGTCTCATGGCCGAAGCAGGGAAGTCAGATGGTGTTTCTTTCCCAGTCCAGCCTAAAGGCCGGGGATTTCCTGGAGGTTTCCTGGTGGAGTTCAAGATTAGCTTCCTCATCAGCCAGACTCCGGGGTGTGTGTGTGTGCATTTTGGCCCTTGGTGAACTCCCTAAATTCTGCATGACCCCAATAAATGCCAGGCCCCTTTTCTCTCCTCACAGCCTCAGGAACTCCGGATTGAGAGCAAAGGAGCTCTGAGTTCCCCAGTGAGAGAATCACTCTTTTGCATTTATGTTTGTTTGTTTATTATCTCCCATCTTAAATGCTTTTCTTATAAGTAACTCAAAGTGGTGAATACTGTACTCCTTCCTCCTCTTATTGCCCCCTCCCCAACAACCACGCTGTGAGGCGGGTTGGGCTGAGAGACAGTGATTGGCCCAAAGTCACCCAGCTGCCTTTCGTGCCTAAGGCGGGACTAGAACTCACCGTCTCCTGCCAGCAACTTCACCACTAGACCAGGCTTCCTAAGTTGGCTTGGGACGCCAAGGGGCCTGGGGGCGTGTTGACCGTATCTCTACTCCATGTGCAGCTTTAGCCACAGCAAGGCCAGTCCCTGCTCCAGCGGCTGGTCTGCCGAGAACCACAGGGGCACCAGTGGTCAGAGCAATGGCCAGAGAAATTTTCTTGCTCTCTGTTCTCAGGGGTCTCCTCTGTGTCTCTCCCCTCCCAGTTTCAACCAGTGGTATCACAGAACCTCCCAGCCCAGCCCCCCGGAAAGCAGGCCTGGAACCTGGGAGATCATCAACGCAGAAGAGGTGGGTCCAGGAGAAGAGCAGAAGGAAGAAACATCCCCCGGTGGCTCCTCTTCCCCAGGCCCAACTTCCCCATTTCCTTGAGCTGGGACACTCAATGCTGGACTTGCAGCTCTGCCCTTCTGGGCCCCAGGAGAGACGCTTTGGGAAGCGCTGACCCGGCTTTGCCAGCAGCCTGGGGGCCCTGCCCTCCCAGACCCCTTGCCCTCTCCAACGAGGCTGCTCCCTGTGCAGAAGGCAGCCAGAACCTGCCCTGCGGGGGCTGTGCCCAGGACCGGCTGCATGGCCTCCGTCCTGGCCACCTTCCACCTGGCCCTCCCTCCACACAACGTGGCGCCTTCTGGGAACCGCCTGGAGCAAGAGTTGTACACTGTCCTGTGCCTGTGGTCCTCCAGGATTGCCAACTAGTGTGCAACCTTAACGTTTAACACCAAAACAACAAGGACAATAAAACGGAAAACGTGCAAGTGGGAATGAAGAGCCTCCTTGGGAGGATGCAGACCCCCCCCCCCCCCGTTACTGAACCAGAGGGAGGGGGCAGGGCAGGATGTCCTACCCCACCAAGATGCCCCCCTCCCACCAGTTTCCATATGCCACTCAAAACAAGCCTTTCATGCAGATCTTAACCGTGGAGAAAGCACACCTTCCTTCTGGGGGCGGGGGGGGGGACAAGCCGGGAGCCTCCGGGAACACCCCCTCAAGACTCCTGGTGCCCCTCCCTCCCCTTTCCCTGACCTGAGAGGAAGCTGCAGCTCAGCCTGCTGTGACCTCCAGGAAAGGGGGAACCAGGGGGGCTCCCCTTCTGGGTCCAGGAAGGTCTCAAGCGGAAGCTGCGATGCTTGGACAAAGACGGGAGGGAGGGGGGCTGGCAGAAGTGCAAGTCAATCGTGGGGGTGGAGGCTCCTGCTCAGGGGCGAGCCTCATCGTGGAAGGGGGCATCTCATCTGGCCCCAGAGAAGAACAAGCACACAAAATTCTTTACCTTGGAACCAAATAAAGTTCTCTCCGGTTTTTGACCACTGCTGGCCCTGCTCGCTCCACCCTATCCGATCAACCCGGGTTCAGTGGGGTTCCTCCCGGCATTACTAGACACTCCACCTTAAAGCCTTTGGGGCCTGTGAATGCTGAGGGGGTGTCCCAGCCTGGGGTTCTGCCGGAATCCATAAGACAAAAAAGTCCCCCCCCCCGGGCTCCGTTAGGCGGAAGGTTTCCTTGTGCAGGGGCCTCCCAGAGCCCTCCTGCAGGTCGCTGCAGCCGCCCGGGAGGCTGGGGCCAGAGACCCTGCCAAGCCTCTCGGGCGACGATGCTCCTTGGCCCCCTTCCTCCTCTGCCCGGCCGGCTTCCTCAGGAAGACCCGCAGGAAATAGGCGGGAGGCGCTTCTGCGCTGAGGGTCGCGGCCGCCCGACTTCTCCCAGCCGGGCCCCCGGGACGATGGAGCGCCGCTGGGTTCCTCCGCCGCCGCCTCCGCTGCTGCTGCTGCTGCTGCTCGGCCTGCCGGACCCCGGGCGCGGCTCCCCGGAGCTGGAGCTCGGGGGAAGGCACGTGTGCGCGGCGGAAGATAGGTAAGGGGGGGGGAGCCGGCCGGCCCCGCTTCTCTCCGACGGTCGCCCGTGCGCTCCGCTCTGCCGGGCAGGGCAACCCCGACGGTGGCGGGGGCTTCCGCTGCAGGGGCCGGAGGGCGGCGGCGGGGCTTCGCCTGCCGTCTGCGCTCTCTCCCGGGCCTCGCCCGCGCCTTCCCTTTCCGCCCATTCTCCGACCGAGGCCCCGGGGGACTTCCCGTGCGCGGACCGGCCGGGAAAGCTGGGACCCGAGGTGGCAGCCCGGCGGAGGCCTCCCGGTTCTTGTTGGGGCTGTTTGAGCCTCGCTCCTCCGCCCGGCCAAGAGACCCGGAGCGGCGGCGCTTCGCCTCGGAGCGCCCCGGACGATCCTGCTCGGCTCGCGGGCCCGGCAGCGCTTGGCTCCGGGAGACTCGGAAGGGTTCTTCAGCATCTTAAGGGAGGAGGCGGGTGGCTCCGCCGAGGACGGTCCGGTCCGGTCCCGTCCGGGTGTCTGTGGGGGCCGGTGGCCCGGGCAGTTATGGCCAAGGTTGGGCTCCCGCTCTCTCTGGCTAAGGGCGGTCTCTCTCCCGCTAGTCTGCCGCCCGCCCTCGTCTGCTGCCCGGGATGGAAGCAAGTGGGGCCCGAGTGCCCCCTGGGTGAGTTGCTCTCCGTGCGAGGGTCCTCCTGCTTGCACACCCGCCGCCGCCACCCCAGCCTGGACTTCGGGGCGGGGGGCAGGGCAAAGGCCAGGCAGGGAGGGACCCAGGTCCGACGCGGTTCCTTCTGCCCCGGGGAACGCCGAAGGGCGGGGCAGAGCTGCAGGATGGCCCCCTCCGGGCTGACAACGGCAGCTGCTGTGCTGATGCTTTTCGCCCCCTGGGGGGGGGGGGAAAGAGACGGTCCCCTCACCTGGCCTCCCCCCGCAGCCCTCTGCTTGGGCGCCGACGCCTGCCAGGAGCGGGAGATCTGCGTTCGCCCGGGGGTCTGCCGCTGCCGGCCGGGCTTCTTCGGGGCCAACTGCAGCGCCCGTGAGTACCGCCCAGTTGGAGGAGGGCCAAGAAACCGCTCCCGCAATTCTGAGGGGGTGGGTAGGCAACCCCGGAGTCACCCCTTTTACCGTGTCTTTCCTGGTCTGTTGGAGAACCCCTCCCCCCAGCTTTGTGCTGGGACCATCAGGCGTGGGCGACTCGTGACCCCACCCCGAACGAGCCCTGCCTTCCCCAGCCCTGTTTGGGTCCCCGCCCCGGCCGTGGGCTGATTTCCCTCCTGATCCCCTTTACCTGGCTGGGCAGGAAAGCGCTCCTAAGGTTGGCACCTGGAAGGGCACCAGGGTCCATGACCACTGGGCTCCTTGGACAGACCCTGCTTCCGGCCAGTCCTACAGCAGGGGAAGGGGGCTGGTCCAGGGTTTGAGGAGGCCTGTGCTTCTCTTTCAGGGTGCCCGGAGCAGTTCTGGGGCCCAGACTGCAAGCAGAACTGCCGCTGCCACCCCCATGGCAGGTGCCACCCAGCCAGCGGAGAGTGCAGCTGCCACCTGGGCTGGTGGGGGCCACTCTGCCAGTCGGCCTGCCTGTGTGGGCAGCGAGGCCATTGCCACCCCGTCACAGGCAGCTGCCAGTGTGATCCAGGCTGGTGGGCCCCTGACTGTCGGAGGCAGTGCCAGTGCAATCTCTTGGGCTCCCGCTGTGACCCAGCCACCGGCCGCTGCCTCTGCCATCAGGGATGGTGGGGCAGGCGATGTGCCTCTCTCTGCAGCTGCAACGGATCGCCTTGCGCCCAGGAGTCCGGGCGATGCGAGTGCATGGCAGGGTGGTGGGGGGCGGCCTGCCAGCACCTTTGCCAGTGTGTGCATGGCCTGTGCACCCCTCAGGATGGACGCTGCACCTGTGATGCTGGCTACAGGGGCCCCACCTGCACAGAGCCCTGCCCTGAGGGAACCTATGGACCCCAGTGTGCCCACAGGTGAGGAGCCTGTGACTCCGGGCGTGCCCTTTGCCCACCCAGAGAGGCTGAGGGAAGAGCCGAGAAGCTGAGTGCTGGGCTGCCAGGGTGCCCACTCGCCACCTGCGCCCTTTCTCTCCTGCCCCTGCAGCTGTGGCCACTGCAGGAACCAAGAGCCCTGCTCCCCCACGGAGGGGGCCTGCCTGGCCTGCGACCCCGGCTGGAACGGGACCCACTGCAGGCAGCCGTGCCCTCCGGGGCTGTACGGAGAGAACTGCACCCAGCCGTGCCCCCGCCACTGTCTCCAAGGAGGGGCTTGCCAACCGCAGACAGGACGATGCCGGAACTGCGAGGCAGGATTCATGGGGGCCAGGTGGGGTCCTCTGCACTAGCGGCAGCCGGGGTCTTTCTGGCTGCCAGAAACAGGGAGGGAAGCAAGCAAGGACAGCTTTGCAGAGCTGTGGGAGGGATGTGGCCAGTGGGGAATCTGCTCCTGCCCCAGAGAGGGCCCTGTCCTCTCCTCGCTTCTGACCCTCAAGCCCTCTCTATGGCTTTGCTGCAGGTGTGAGGCCCCCTGCCCCCCCGGCTTCTTCGGAGAGGGCTGCCGGTCCTCTTGCCCCGACTGCTTCCACGGGAGCTGTGATCCTGCCTCTGGGACCTGCCTCTGCCAGCCTGGCTACTGGGGCACCAGGTAATGAGGTGGGGCGGCTGCAGCGATGCCCTGCTTCCGCCAGCCTTGCGCCCCATTTTCTCTCTGCCTCCTTTGCAGCTGCAACCAGACCTGCCCGGAAGCCTTCCATGGCCCCAACTGCTCCACGGCCTGTCCCTGTGCAGGGGGACCATGCCACCCCGTCTCTGGAGACTGCCCGTGGGGTGAGTCTGCCTTCCCCGGCCTGAGCCTGAGGCTGATCCAGAAGGCGCCCCCTGGGGAGGGGGGCTTCCTTGCTGACTCCTCCCTCCCTCTCCCAGAAGTCCAAGGCCAGGAGGCTCTCCTCGCAGGCATCCTGGGCCCCCTCCTGCTCCTGCTGGGCCTCTGCTGCTGCTGCTGCTGCTGCTGCCACCGCTGCCGTGGGGCAGCCTCTGTGGTCAGGTGAGAAACACCCCCCCCACAGCCAGAAGAGCCAGAATGGACCCTCTTCGGCTGGGTCCATGGCAGGTGTGTGTGTGTGTGTGTGTGTGTGTGTGTGTGTGTGTGTGTGTGTGTGTGTGTGTGTAGGGGTTTCTTTCTTGGGACTGGATTGATTCCCATCCCAGACGGGTTTGAGCAGAACAACCAGAGGAACGTGGGGAATGTCTAGTCCAACATTCGGAGGGGCTGAGAAGCTTCATTTGCGCCTCCTTGCTCAAGCTGCCCTGTGAGCCCAGTGAAATGAGACCCTGCCCAGCCGGAGGAGGCCTGGACAGGGAAAAAGGGGGTCTTCCCGGTTTGAGCTCCCCCTCTTTCCTAGGGCACCAGGGGCCGAGCGGGATCTCTTCCCTCCAGCGAAGCACCGCCTGATGGCCGTGCTGCCCAGCCTCCCTTCCAGCTTGCCCTGCTTCTCACGAGGGGGCTCGAAGCTTCCACGGGTGACAGGTGAGGAGATACCCCCAAGGAGCGCCAACACAAAGGGGCCTGCCTTTCTGTGCCCCCTGCCCCCGCTTGCCTGCTGTCCCAGCAGCTAAGGGGCACTGCCTGTGGTGGGAAGGGTTGGGCCTGATAGCCGTGCTCTGATGCTTGTCCTCCCCCAGTCGCCCACCGAGACCCGGAGGTCCCCTTCAACCCCAGTTTCATCGAACCAACTTCCACTGCCTGGCCCTCGGACAGCTCCTTCGGCTCCTCCTCCGAGGGAGCCAACGAAGAAACAGGGGGCTGCCAAGGGCCGCAGTCTGCTCTCCCTCCCAGTGAAGGTAGGAGTGAGAGTGGGGGGAGAGCTAGAGTCCCCTCCCCAGTAAGCCTACATCACCGCTTGCCCAGAGCACCAAAGGATCGTAGTGCCAAACTAGGGAAAAGCAGTTTTAGCAATCCCCGAGTGTCCCACTCTGATTTTGCTGCTGACCCCTTGGGAGGAAGGGAGCCTGCAAACAGAATAACAGAGTTGGAAGGGACTTTGAAGGTCTTCTAGTCCAACTCCCTGCACAAGCAAGAGGCCCTATACCATTTCAGACAAATGGCTGTCCGATCTCTTCTTAAAAGCCTCCACTGTTGGAGCACCCACAACTTCTGGAGGGAAGTCGTTCCACTGGTTAATTGTTCTCACGGTCAGGAAATTTCTTCTTAGTTCTAGGCTGGATTTCTATTTTATTAGTTTCCATCCGTTGCTTCTTGTCCTGCCTTCAGATGCTTTGGAGAATAGGTGGACAGCTCCCCCTTCTTCCTCCTGGTGGCGGGTGGTGGTGGGGAGGGGCTGCAGTGGCCTTGGCTCAGCCCTGAATGGAAGGGGCTGCTTGTGCCTCTAATGCGCAGGTGAGGCTCAGCCGCAGGCGTGCCATGACCTCCAGGTATGGCAGGATGAGGCCCCCCAGGGGGCCTGCTCAGCTGTACCCCTTGCCCCACCACACCTGCTGGGGGTGCAGAGACTGTATTGTGTTAGTGCCCTGCTAGGGTGGACCCAGCCCAGTCTTTTTTTTTTTTAATCCCCTTCTCTGCTCTTTCAGCCTGGCCAGAGGGCAGCCTTCTCCCCATGGCAGCAGCGTTGCACCCCTCACCCTTCGCCATCCCTCGCACCTCCAGCATCGCCAAGGGCAAGCGGCCCTCCGTCTCCTTTGCAGAAGGGACCCACTTTGGCCCTCAGGGCCCCAGGGGCCCCCCAGAGGCCCTCAACCCCGCCCGGAAGCCAACGGCCTCTGAGAGCTCAGTCCAAGGAGCTCCTCCTCTGCAGGTCAACCGCCCTACTGGGGCCTCATGCCACTCCCTGGGCAGAAGCTGCTACGAGAACGTGGCACCAGCTCCCTGGGAGGACAGTGGCCGGGCCCCTGCAGGCCACCATCCCGGCAGCCACAGGAGCTGGGCTGACGGCTCCCAGCATCTGGCGCAGAGAGCGGAGCCCCCAGAGGCAGCCGCTGTGGAAGCTTGTGTCCATGAGCCCAGCATCACCACCATTTACGTGACCGTGGGCCGAGCCGGAAGGGGCAGCGAAGACCCCCCTCCGGCTGCCCAACAGCATCAGGGGAACGGGCAGGAGGAGGCTGCCTGGCCAAGAAGTCTGCAGAAGCTGCCTTGGAAGGTGCTGGATGCTGCGAAGGGCACCTCGAGGAAGCTGGCCCCAGAGAAGGAGCCCAGCACAGCTGAAGCCCGAGGCCTGCTGGCTCCTGACGAGCAGGCGGAGGGTGGAGGGAGCAGCGGCAGCCAGGAACCGTGACACCCCCCCTGGAGGGGCACAGCCAGGGAAGCAAACGTGCCATGCCTCTGGGTTTGCCTCAGGAGCCCAGCTGTGTCCAGCACCCTCCCACAAACAAGTGGGGGGGGGAGCGAAGCTTCAAGGGGTCCCACGTGGAGGAGGCCAATCTTGCTGTGCCCTAGAAGGGATTGGGCCCCTAACCTTCAGTCCTTTTGGAGGCTTCCCTCGCCACTGGAGCCTGCCTGTGGTTGCCTGATGCCCCACAAAGCCCTTCCTTTCTCTTCCGCTCAGAGAAGTCTGTGGCAACAGTCTGGCATCTGGATATGTGCTGCTTTGTGTATCTCTCAGCCGCTGCATTGCCCTGATAAGGCAACTGGCCTGGAACTGCGGGCACCTGCACCTAACCCTAACCCCTGCTGCCAACAGTTGGGCTCTTTTTACCCAGCCTTGAAAGGGTCTGGGGAGCTGCCAGTGGTGACCAGCAGGGGGCGGTCTTGGGCAGAAGTTGTATCTGTAGAGGCTGAAGGGGCAGTCCCCCCCATCCGCCCCCCCCCAAACCTCCCTGGGACCTTTCAGCAGAAACGCTTGGCAAGCCAAGAGCCACCTAAACAAAACATTCATCAAAAGGATGAACGAGAGTTAAGATTGTATTAACTGTATGAACTCAATCTGAATTGGGATTAAAATGATTCTAGCTTTACTAAACCCCAGTTACTTCTTCCTGGCCTGTCCCCTTGTTGGACTGTGGCAGCCAACAGTGGTTTATGGTTAACTAAACCCTGGTTTATAGTTTATGGTTCACTAAACCTTGGATTACTTAGTGCAGTGTTCTGGGCCCACATGACACGCTGAACCCCGACTGAAGCATGCCAGTTATTTCTGCCCAGAGCACAAACGAATGTGTGGAGATGCCCGCCTAGGACCTGCGTTTCAGCCCCCCCCGGCCCTTGGGGGTCAGGAGGGGCCCTATTAAAAAGCCAGATCTTAGCTGTGTTCAGACCAGCCTTTGCACCCCAGCCCACGTCCCCTCTTTGGTGGAAAAGTCCTCTCCCCTGCTGGGTTCTCCAAAGGGGTGGGGGCTGTTTTTGCCTCTGAATGTTATCACACCTTCACAAGTGGGTTCTGTAATCCTTCAAGGGGGTTTGAATGAGTTGTGATTTGTTGCCTGGCTATGCAATCACAACTACCCCACGTGCAGGGTGTCGGTGTGAAAAGGAATGCCCCCAAAGTCCAACTGAATCAAAGGGACCATGGGGGTCAGATGGAGCAGTTGGGCCAGCCCTGCCCTACAGAAACCTCACCAGGTTCGCCTCCCCACCCCCCAAGGGCCATTCTCGGAGTCTCATGTCCTGCTTGGAATACATTCCTGAACCGTCCTCCCAAAAGGTTCTGGATGCCTGTCAGCCTGGAAGAATTAATCACTTCCAAAGCTCTGGGCTCCGTCAGGCCCCTGTCAGATGCAAGTCCCAAATGGGGGTTTGGGTGCCTCTTCTCAGGAGGGGCAAACCCTCTCCAAGAGCACAGCATCAAATTGCTCAAGAAGGCAAAAAGAACCCCAGAACAGCTGGGGGGAGGGGGTGTCTGCAGGCCTCTCTCGCCCTGGATAAAGTCAAGTGTTCCGTTTTCCCCACCCTGGTGCTCCTCTCAGGTTTGCTTAAAAAACACCTCCAGGAGGGCACAAACACCAGGGGGGCAGGGCTACCGTCCGGCATGCAGGGGGGACTGTGAGCATGGGGGGGGGACGGGGACTTGGTTGCCTCAGGACGCGCATAACCTGCCCTCCGGAGGAAGCAGCTGGAGAACTTTGGTCCGTCTGTCAGGCTGAAGCACAACGGACGAGGCAACCAGGTGGCGGTTCAGATGTATCATCGAGATGGAGAAATTCACGGCTTTGGAAACCGCCCGGCCCGAAGCCCCGGGCAGAGGGGCGACCTCCTGGGACCAGCCGCTCGGGCTGAGATCATCACTGAGCCGAAGGTTCCCTGCGAAGAGATGGACCGGCCGGCCTTGTTCACCAGCCCAGCCGGGAAAGAGGAGACCCGGTACAGGAGCTGCGGGGCAACCGGGGAGGGGATCTGAGGGCAGCTCTCGTTGCGTGCCGGAGGCGACGAGCCCCGCCCGGATGGAGGCGTTTGCTCGGAGACACCTGAAGAATCAGCGGCAAAGCTCCGATGACATCCACGGGCAGACAGGCGGACGCGGGACCCTTCTCCTCCAAGGGGCGCCCGACGCCCTTCTACCCACCCCCGGCCCGTCTCTTTCAGGCGGCAGCAACTGCGGGGGGAGGGTCGTCCTGCGGGGACACCGGTGGGCGCGGAAAGAGGGGCGCCCGGGAGAAGCTCCTTTCCTTGGCCCCCCCGGGGGGGGTTCTTGCCCTTCTCCAGGTATAGGGAGCTCCGCGGCGACGCTCGGGGCTCGGTCGGAACCGTCCGGCGCGCCCGATGCGATTCTAGCTCAGCGGCACCGCGGAGCTTCAGTTCGCCGGCGGCCTTCAAAGCAGTGGCCTCCCGGGCGAAGGCCGGCTTACGCGCCCGGCGCCGGCCACGATCGGGAGCGAGTGTGGAGGCTGGGACTCAAGAGTTACGCCTGGCGAAAAGAAGCGACGCCGGCCTGTTGAGGGTCGCCGAGGGAGCTCCGTGTGGCCAGCCGTTCCGCGGGCTCCAGCGGGAAGGAGAGACGCTCCCGTCCCCTCCCTCCGCTACGCGCGCCCCTCTCGGCGGGAGACCCCGCTCGACTCCCGCTTGCCCACCTCGCCACCTTGGCTTGGCGGCGCGCTGCCCGATTGGCCGAGACGCGGCGGCTGGCAAGGCGCCGGGGCCAATCAGCGCCGCCTCGCTCCCCCTCCCCGCCTCGAGGTATAAAAGACGCGGCGCTGCGCCGGGCACGGAGCAACAGAAGCGTCGCCACCGCGTCCGCAGCAGCGCAGCGCCGGCCGGATCCAGCTGGGCAGCCAGGTGAGCGCACGGGGCGGCCGCCGGCCCGGCTGTGGGGCGATTTCGGGGTGGAGTTGCTTGGCTTCCCTCCGCGGGGAAGGGCGAATCTCTGCAGGGCCTCTGCTCCCCCCGCATATCCCAGCCGGCCTCCGGGACTCCCGTTGCCCCGGTTGCCGCCGCCGCCTTCTCCTTGCGCCCGCGTGGGAGGTTCGGAGAGAACCCCCCCCCC
>QLTV01003111.1:150878-173578 GCA_003457575.1 Thermophis baileyi | reverse complement strand
CTCTTATCCTCCACCCCCCCCCCATCCCGGGGGCAAGCAGAGATCTAAAGCGGGTGACACCCTCCCCCGTATGTGTTAGTTTAGAGAGCCCCCCTCTTGCCCCAACTGGCCTGGTCTTTGGCGAGGGGCTCAGTGCGGTGTCCCAGCCCCCTCCAGTGTGTGGTCAACCATTGGAGTGGGGCGAGGTCCTTGCTAGCCCACTTCCATCCTAAGTGGTCTTATGGAGCCCCCTGCGCCCCCACCCCAAGGTTTCCAGGCGTTGGGTATTTAGGAGCAAGGCCTCTAAATCGGGAGGGTCAGTTGATCTATTCTATTGTGTCATATGATGGAGCCCTTCCTTCCCCTTCTGCCCTCCTCCTTGTGCCCCCGCTGGAGCCCCTCTTATACTGCCATTGGTACCTTTGGTACCCCCTGTGAGGCAGTTGCAGGGCGAGGGGCCTTTGCAATTCCCAGCTCAAGCTGCCCAGAGGCCTCTAGGAAGAGGCTCAGGTCAGTTAATTCTCTGTTCCTTTCCTGCTTCCCTGTTTCGGGTCCCTCTCTGACTCCCCCTCTTCTGCTTTTCTCCTGAGCCTAAGCAGTCGGGCCAGGCAGCTAGTTGAGGGGTACTTCACCCATTCCCAGACACCTCCTCCCATTTAATTCTTTCCCTCTTTCCCCAAAGCTGCTGCTAGCTGTGAAGAGAAGGATGTCCATTGGGACATTTCTCACTCCCACCCTGCTCAGACACTGCCCCCCCCCAGTAGATCTAGGGGCACTTTGGGGTTGTTCTGCCCCTGGGCAGAAGGGCTTCCCTCTTTGCCCCCTGAGGCACTTTGGACATCTTTTATTTTGCTCTCTTGAATGATTTGGCACCACTAAGGCTCTGGGTGGCCGGCCGGCCCGCCATTGGCTGCCTCTGTATTATTCAGATTTCCCTCCACTGTCCGGGCACTTGGCCCCCCCTTCCTCTGGTTGAGCCACGTTACTGACCTGTCATGCTGACCTCATCCTCTTATCCCAAGGCTGATAAGTTTATCCAGCGCTTTGGAGAAGTCCCGATAAAATAAATCAAGAGTTTGGGCTCTTATCTTGCTGCTGCTTGATCCAATCTCTGCCAGCTGAGCTTCCCTCCTCCCATCACCCGCTGGACTCTTTAAAGATCCCTTTGCATGGACCCTCCGCTGGCAGATGGCTGCCTGGATCGGCCGGCCGGTCTCTTCCCTCATCAATGCCCTCTGAGCACGAACATTTTGGGGCTCTTGGAGAAGAAACGGGTTAGGCAGTAGGGCAGTAGGACTCAGTGGACGCCAGGGCGAATTTCCTAGCAGAGTGGTCCAAGAACGGGCCTGGCTGCTTGGGGGAGAGGGGACTCTGCTTTGCTGGGGGCATTTAAGCAGAGGCTGGATGACCACTTGCTGGGGGATTTGTAGGAGCACCTAGGTGATCTCTGAGTTCCTTTTCTGCCCTATGGCATATTTTGTTCTTTTTAAGCTGCGTCTTCTGAGAATGTTTGGGGAGGAACGGGGGGGGGGCTGCTGGAGCTACGGGAGGAGGCAGCAGTCACTGTCTGGAGAGGAAGGGAGCCCCCAAAGGAAAAAGGGGCCCAAGAAAAAGCCTTGTGTTCCAACAGATTGGAAGACCCTCCTGGTGAAGAAGAGCCCCCCGCCTGCTGCCGCCCACCATCATGGCTCCCACTCTCGCCACGGCCCACCGGCGTCGCTGGTGGATGGCCTGCACGGCTGTCGTGGAGAACCTCTTCTTCTCCGCCGTCCTCCTGGGCTGGGGATCCCTCCTGATCATGCTCAAGTCGGAGGGCTTCTACTCCTACCTGTGCCCCCTCCCAGGTAAGAAGCACCTTGGCCCGGCCCTCCTGAGCACCAGGCCTTTGCCACATGGGCTCCACTGGTGGTCTCCTGGGTAAGCCAGCCAGCCCCCCCCCACCGCAATTTGGCCTGTGTGCGCTATCTCTAGTTGCTTAGTGGGGAAGGGGCTCTGAGGAGGGGCATTGTTGGGGGCAATATGCTAACTCTGTAAACCGCTTAGAGAGGGCTGTAAAGCACTATGAAGCGGTATATAAGTCTAACTGCTATTGCTATTGCTATCTCTTGCAAGCATGAGGGGAGGGGTCTGCTTTTTGGGGAGGGGGCCTGGAGCCCGTCTCCTCTTCCTGCCCGCCACGGTCTCAGCTGCTTCTACTTGGCTTTTGGACTGGGAAGGGCCAGGACAGCCTTTGGACCCTCCCCCATAAATCCTTTTCCTTCTTGGAAGTCTTTGCAGTCTGTTCCAAAGATATCGGCCACACTGGGCAGGGTTTGGGGGGGCAGGAAGCTCTTGCCTCTGTCTCCCTTCCCCCCCCCCCCCCCCCCCCCCGCATCAGCCTTGCCCTTTGGACCCCGGTCAATCTTTTACAGGGTCTGAACAGGCTGAGACCTTGATAAAAAGCTGCCGTGGCAGAGATTTTATCCAAGAGGGAAGACGATAAGATCCCGCAGAACCAGCTGATTCTAGGCTGGCAGGAGAGGGTGGGTGGGGACTTGGTCCTGGGACCTTCAAGGGGGTGGGCTTTGCAGAATTGGGGCGGGGGGGGGGTACGGAGGGAGGAAGACCCACGGGTGAGAGTCAAAGGCAGGTGCCCTCAGTTCCAACTAGGGCCGCCGTGCCCTTTCCGCAGCCATCCCTGGGCCGTTGCGTATTCCCGTGCACGGCAGTTTAACCCAGGGTGCAGCCCAGGGAAACTCCGCAGACTCCACGGCTCGGCTTAACCCCCAATCAAGGCCACCCAAGCAGCAAAGTGGAGTGAGCCTCCCCCTCTTTTCTCCGGCCTGTCCAGAGCAAGCAGCTGAGTTTTCAGAAGGGAGCGGGAAGCTGGGCTGCTCCTCTCCCTTGCAAGGGAAGGAGGGACTCGACCCCTGTCTTCTTCTTCTTCTTCCTTTCTCTCTGGAGCAGCCCTGAGGCTCCCGTCTGAGTCCCCTCCTCTCGTCTTCCTGAGGACTTCCTTCTGTTGCTGACAAGCAAAACAGCCTCCACCCACCCACCCACACACCCCATCTTATGGTGGGGGAGGGGCCTTAGCGAGAGGGGTCTCCTTCTCAGCTGGGGGCTCTCTGGCAGGGACCGAACTTTGGGTGGGGGGGGCGGGCTCTGCCTCTCTGCTGCACTTTGCTGACCCTGCTCTTCCTCATAGGAGGGGCACCGTGGTGTGTGTGTGTGTGTGTGTGTGTGTGAGAGAGAGAGAGAGACAGAGACAGAGACAGAGAGAGAGAGAGAGAGAGAGAGACCAGGGTGTGCCCTGTGGCCGGCTACAGCCGGATCAGGGGCTCCTTGCAGCAACTTTGCTCCACTCCGACTCGGCAGCCCTGCCTGTTGAGCTGGCGTTTTCCGGCTGAAGTGCTGAGTTGCCTCCCCGCATCCGCTCAGGGTCCCTGCAGCTGCCGGCAATGACGGCTGTTCCCCCTGGAGGTGGCAAGCGGCTGAAGGCTGTGGGGCCGTGGGGGGGACCGCCGTGGGCCCTGCCTGCTCGCTCCCTCCCTTTCCTTCCTGGACTGCTGAAAGCTAATCAGCGCTGCAATGTTGCTGGTCTCAGCTGACCTGACCTCGCCTTGGGGCAGCCATCTTGTCAGGGGGGGGGAATGGCCGCAGCTCAAGGGAGCTCCTTTGGGGCATTCTGGGGCTCTGGGGCTGGGGTTTAGCCCTAGGGTATGGTTTACCTGTGACTCTTGTGCCACCTCACAATGGGGGGGTGGGGCCCCTGGCGCTGGGCAACCGATGCTGCGGATGGCGGGTGGCCCGACTTGGTTCCTCCTGGGAGGAAGTGGTTCTGCTCGAAGAGGAATCGGAAATGGGACAATGGGGTTTGGCTGCCCTCCCGTTGGAGAATCCAGGACGGACACCAGTTGGTGAAGTGAGAACAGAAGGGGGGCCTGATAGGGAGAAGCTGGAGCACCAGGGCTGGCTGGGCTCAGGGGTTCCCCTCGTTTTAACCTCCCTCCTCAGGTGATACTTGGGCAGCGCCTTGTGCCTGGCCCCGCTCGGTCTTCACAAAGTGCCTCAAGGCACTTTCTGTGGCTTTTCTGCACAGCTCAGGCCCTGGACCCTGCCCCTGCCCCTGCTCCCACCCCTGTGTGTGAGCAGGCTGTGCTCCGCAGGCCCTGGAGGGCCGCTGGGCCAAAGGGCGGGCACGGCCAAGGGCACCGTCCGCGAATCATTCCAGGCATGCTTGTGAATTGCTTCTTCGTTGGCTTGGATCAAGCCAACCCCTGGGGGGAGCCGGGGGTGGGGGGGGTTCTGTTGCATTGGGGGAGGGAAGAATCAGCCCTCCCTGGGCAATGGGGCTCCCCCTCCTCTCCAGTGCCTTAGAAGAAGGAAGCCAGAACCACTTGACCCCTCCCGGGATCTTAGGCCCAACTGCACTTTGGAGACTGACTGGGGTGGCTATGGGTCTGGCCCCATGTTGGCCAAAGGCCCTCTGGGTCTCCAGTGCAGGGCACCATCTATGCTCTTCCCTCCTCCAAGGAAGGCAGCTGGCAGGCCGAAGCGCCTCAAGGGCAGCCAGAGATTCGTGTCCCTGCCAGTCCTACTGTGTTTTCACCACAAACACAGCCTTGTTTGTGGTAAAGCTGCTGCCGGGGTTTAAAACTCCCGGGGCGGGAGGGGGCAACTTGGCAGGTGGTGGGAGGCCTCCCTCTTGCCAGACCCCAACACAGGTGTGTCCTCCCGCTGCCCGGGGCCACCTGTCCACCTCTCCCATGGCCTCCTGGGCTCACCAACTGCGACTGTCTCTTCGCCTGGCTTCCCTGCTGGCCTCCCCCCCCCCGCCAAGGCTCTGCCTGCTTCTTCCATGTCTGGCAGGTTAGTTAATGTTTCTCCAGAGCCACCTGTGAAAGTGGTCTCACGGTTGGGGGCGGGGGGGCATCCAGCATCAACCAGCCGCAGCCGGCTTGAGGCCGCCTCTGGCGGAGGGCAGGCGAGGGGTAACCATGGAAGCCGCCGAGGGTTGCCCAGCACTTCCCTCCTGGGAGGCCAGGGCTAGCCGGGGTGGGGAGCCCCAAGTGCCCCCATCCTTGCTTTGGGAGAATCTCCATCTGCCAGGTGCCCGCTTGGCTGCCTCAGTCGCTTGGCCTGTCTGAAGCCAGCCCCCTCCGGGGAGGAAGCCAAGGGGTGGCCGAGGACTTGGTCTTCTGTCCCTGACTTGCCCCCTGGCTGCCTCCCACTGCCAGCGGGATGCCCACCCCTCCTGCTCCCTCCCTCTGGTGCTGGTGTAGCCTCCAGGGCCCCCGTGAGGCGCTCAGCGGCCCTGGCAGACCAGCCTCCCCCTGCGGGGGAGCGCCTCTGACCGGCTTTCTGCAGATATTGGCTCCTGCTGACGGATCTCTTGGCCCTTCGCCCCGTTCTCTGCGTTCCCTTTCAACTCTTGGCACAGTCAGAGGCCCCTGGTGCACCCACAGCTCTCCTGATACAAGCAGATGTTATTTTCGAGGCTGGCTCTCTTGCGGCTGAATGTGCACGTGTGAATGCTCTCTCGCCTACTGATGGGCTCTCTTGAGCCCCAAGACGGCATGCCCGCTTCCTCCCAAACTTCCCACAGCTTTTCCCTCTGCAACCGGCATTCCCCACGGCTGGACTCCCGTCTCCCTTGGGGCGTCTTCATGCCTAGAAAGGGAAAGGGCCACACCCAGAGGAAGCGGTTGTGCCGCAGATGTCCGGTAGTTCAAGTCCCTTCCCAGAACCTGCTGAAATCTGGGCCTGATTGAGACCTCGGCTTGACCTGGCCGCCTCTTAGCAGAAAGGCAGGACAGAAGGACGTTGGCTTTGGACAGGAGCCACGCATGCCAGAACCTGGATCCAGCACTCATGTGGGCCTCCTTCACCCAGAATGGCTCTGCTTCTCCTCGGCCTCGGCCTTTCCTCAGAAGTAGTTGTGCCCTTCTGTCCTTGTGGTCCAGTCTGGGTTTTAGGCCGCCCTGGCCCCGGTCCGAACCCTGCAGCCCCTGTGCCTCCCTGGCTCTCCCAGCTGGCATCTTTTGCTCTCAAAGGCTTGAAAGGCCTTCCTGGCACGGCATGCAAAGGCCGGTGGCAGAAACGGGCCCTCTTGGTCTCTTCTGGCGTGGCCCCGTCCCCTGGGGCCTGGCGGGATCTCTTGGGCAGGCTGCTGCCCCTCTGAGCTTGGGGGGAACCTCGGCTGTCCGGCAGCTCTGCTCTTCTGCCAAGGGCCTCTTGGAGGTGCCCCCGGAAGGGAGGAGCCTCGGCTGGAATCGGGGCGGCGGGGGCATCTTCAGAGGGGGTACCAGTGCAGGGACTTTCCACTGCTTGCAAGGACATCATGTACTCAATTTTGCAGTGTTGAACTTAAAACCCATTTCTATCAATTGGCCTCCCCTTTTTAATGGAGGTTTTATATTACTCACACACGATGGCTGTTCCGATAACATGGTTTTATGGTTTTATCATTATTTATTGCCTGTTTTTATTCTCTCAAATTGATGGGCACATTGTTCAAATTGATGTTGTAAACCAGTGTGGGTTGGTCAGGTGGGAGCGTGCGGTCACACAGTGCAGTATAATTAAAGAGCAGGAGCCCCGGGGAGGCCTTGCCCTCTTCCTCCATGGCATCCGAGGGCGAGGGTCCCCAGGCTCTTGAACCCCAAGGTTAAGAAGGGGGGCACTCTTGCATGCCTGGGGGGGGGAGCTTGCACACCTACTGACTCTAGCATCTCCCCTCACAGCTCAGCCGGGCCTTTTCTCTAGGCACGAGCCTTTGGGGTGCAATGGACCCCCACTCCGGGAAAGCTTCTGGGCCCATTCGGGTCCCTTTGAAATAAAGATGCTTTAAAACATACTAGACTCTCCTGTTTAAAATCGAAACAATCTTAAAAGTTTTTTAAAAATCCGATTGAAGATGTGACTTCAGGCCAAAGAGAGCCCTCCCGTGCGGGGCAGAGCTGGCGTGGGTGGGGAGGTCAAGCCTCCTGAATGGCGCTTCTTGCAATGCCCTTCTTTTTCCTGCAGAGAATTCGACGGGGGCGGCCTTGACGCCCGGGAACGGGACGGCAGCCCCAGAGCCGGAAGTGGCCCGCATGAATGGCTGGTTGATCTGCAAGGAGCAGGACGAGATGCTGAACCTGGCCTTCACCGTGGGCTCCTTCCTGCTGAGCGCCATCACCTTGCCCCTGGGCATCGTCATGGACAAGTATGGGCCGCGCAAGCTGAGGCTGCTGGGCAGGTAGGCCTGGGCGGGGATTCTCGGGGCCGAAGCACAGCCACCCGCAGCCCTCCGCACCTGGGAGGGCTTCCCTCCCCTCCCTGTTGCCAGGCAGGCCCTTCCCTCACGACGGGAGCCTACAAGAGAGGGAGAGCCACTTGATCCACGTGCCAGGGAGGGAGATATACCTGGCTTCTCTGGGGGACTGCTGCTTATGTCTCCTGAGCACAGGGCCAGAGGTTAGCGTGGCTGGCGGGGGGGGGGGGGAGACCTTTGCTTTGCCTCCCATCGGAGGTTCTTGGCCTATTCGGGCTTCCTGGGAGAAAACACCTTGCTTCTTGGACCCTACTCTGCGCCCTGTTCAGGGGGCAGAGGATCCCCCCAAACTCTGGGGTGGGGGGGATGCTGGCACTTGAGGTTCCTGGGGAGGGAAAGGGAGCATGGAGAGATGGCTCTGGTCCTTGGCTGGTGGCTTCCTGCATCGTCGGGGTGGGTGACCGGCAGCTGGGCAGGGCAGGCTTCATCTCTTGGGCCCCGGCTCAGAGCCCTTCAAAGGCAGAGCATGGGGGGTGGCCAGGGGAGGCCTGTTGTGGGTTGGAGCGGCCTGGGGATCCGATCCCGGGGGACTGATGGGCCTCCCCGTGTGCCTTTGCAGCGCCTGCTTTGCGGTCTCCTGCGTGATGATCGCCTATGGGGCCAGCAACCCGGACTGTGAGTGCGACCGCAGGCGGTCTGGGGAGAGGCTGGGGCAGGGGGGGACGGCTTCTCTGCGGGGGGAGCCAGGGAACGTTGCCCAGTGGGGGGCTGGGGGACGGGCAGGGCACCACGCCAGTCGTCCCTCCTGCACGCCCACCCTGGGCTCCTGGCCTGGCAGGGCGGCGTTTGAGCGCTTCCTCCCTCTGTCCCAGCCCTGTCGGTGCTGATCTTCATCTCACTGTCGCTGAACGGCTTTGGAGGGATGTGCATGACCTTCACGTCTCTCACTGTAAGTGCCAACTTCCCTGGTGGGCAGGGCGAGCCCTTGCGCCATCTTCCATGGGCACCGGCCTTGCCCCAGATTGGTTTTGTGTCTGCCCCCCCCAGCACCCATGCTGGAGGGGATTTGGGGGGGCTCCTTTGCCAGATGGGGGCTCTGTGCCCTTCCTGAATGCGTAAGGAGGGGGGGGGAAGTGCCTGCTGTGATGGGCGCAGCTTTGACCGGGCTCTTGGCATCCCTGTGTGCGTCCGCCTGAGCTGAGTGAGGGCCAGGAGAATCCCCTTGCCTGGCATTGGGGTGAACTCCCTTGCTCTTCCCTTAGTTGCGCCTCAGCTCACTTTGGGGAGCTTAGAAGGAGGCCGTTTTCCAAGCCTTCTGGGTCTGATCAAAAAGTTGCCCCCTCCCCTCCCCTCCGCAGGGCCTCCAGTCCAGCCTTGCCAAAGGTGTGGAAGGTCCGGGAGGGATGCTCCCCCTCCCCTTCCCCCTTTTCCTCCCAAATTGCGGCTCTAGGGTCTCTAGGGGGGGATGGACACCCCCGCCCCCCTACAGCTTCCCCTGCTCTCTTGCTCGCAAGTAAACAGGCAACTGTGGAGAGGCTTCCTCTAGGCAGCCTTTTTTGCCATTACACCTTCCCTCCTGCCTCCCTCCCTCCCTTCCCAGCTGCCCAACATGTTCGGGGATCTCCGCTCCACCTTCATTGCCCTCATGATCGGCTCCTACGCCTCCTCGGCGGTGACGTTTCCCGGGATCAAGGTAAGTGGCGGGGGTGGGGGGGAACTGCGGGAGGGGGGCAGTGCAGGCTGGGAATGGGAACCCGGTTCCACTCTTTCCCCTTGGGGACTAGAAAACATCCCCCAACTCCCCCCCAGGGGTCACAAACCGCCCGTGGGACTGGAGTTTATGCATTTCTTTATCCAACTGAGATGTTGCCAGAGTCCAGTTGACTCCGGTTGGCTGACAGCACAGCGATAAAGCCACCCAGGGGCCCATAAGAGGAACTGGGTGGCCAAGAGGAAAGCAGGTCAGACACCCACCAAGGGAGCCCCCCAGCCAAGGATTTACAGGATGCTCTCAGGGTGGGATCTCAGGGGGGCCTCATTCCAGAGGACAGGGCCTGCACCTGAGAAGGCGTCCCAAGGATGGATCCACAGCATGTGCACCTGTTCAGTCCGAGCTGGCCAGGCAGGCGCCACTGGAGATAGGCAGCACCTCAGATAACCAGGCCCCGTGTCGGCCCCACCAGTTGGACCAGACCGAGAGTCAGCTCCACAGGAAGGCTGCAGCTGCCTTCCGCGAGGGGGGCTCTAACACCAGTCTCCCGTTTTTCTCCTGCTTGACCTGGCCTCTCTCCGTGGAGGTCACCGTCCCTGCTCTGCGTGAGGTCATAACCGGCTCCTTAAATCCTACCCAGAAACAAACTGGGAACCAGCGCAGTTCACCTACCAAGGCATGCCCATCGCTGTTCTGGACCAAGCTTCTGAGTGGTCTTCAAGGCAGCTCCCTGTAGAGCGCATTGCAGTAGTCAAGCTATTAGGCGACCAGAGCAAGACTCCCCAAAGGGCCCCCCCAATCTAGGAACGGGTGCACCCCGGATGAAGCTATGCAAAGCACAGTTGGCCGCAGCTGCCACCTTCTCATTGAGTAGGAGCCCTGAGTCCCCCTCCCCCGATGCGGAAGGCCAGAGGTGGCAAGTGCCCAGATCTAGGTGGCCCGAGATCTGCACCCTCTCTGGAAACAGGCTGCACGTCAAGCAGCAGGAAGGAACACAGGATGGCACCTGGAAAAGTGAAAGCTAAAGGCCTGATGGAATTTAACGCACACCTGCGCTCACGCACGTACACACACACACACACACACTCCTCCTCTGGCATGCTTACTGAAAGTTGTGTAGCGAATGGCAACCCATTTCTGCCCTGTTTTGTGGAAGCTATGAGGTATTTCCAGGAAAGGGAAGCTGTGTGGAAAACACAGCTGTTCTTGCAGCCCCAGAAGTTGGCCCTGGGCACAAGCCCCCCCTCCCCCCCCCGGGATGGGGGAAGGAGGGGGGCTGCTTGGCTGCCCTCGTGGAAGGGTTTGGGGGAGTGGCCAGGCAGCAGCCCAGGCCCACCAGGAGCTGGGATGAGCATTGGGGCAGGGTGGGGGCTGGGTTGCTTTGGGCCCATGGCCTGGCTCTGAGCTGAGGTCCTCAGCCTGGTTTATGGGCTGGGCAGATCTCACTTGGCACGGGCAAGACAGCTCAGGGAATGGATTTCACTGGGCAGCTGGTCTGCAGGGCCTCTCTGAGGATGGCTGACCAAAGGGCCGCCCCCTTGTTTTCATGGGGATCGTGTTGCAGTGCTCGGTCTGGCAGTTGGAGCCCATCCAAGGGGGGGATCGAGGCACGTCTCCATTGTCTCCTCCTACCTCAAGAGCTTCAGGGGGCCGTCCAAGCCCTCCATGGGCTCCTCACAGAGCCCTTTAGATGCCAGAGGAATTGGCCGCCCCAAAATGAACCCTAACCCCGCTTAAGCCACATCCGGTCGCTATGTGCACGCCTGTCCTTAACCTAAAGGCCGTGACCATCTCAACGGGAGGGCCCAGCTTAGAGCTGCCATAATGCCTTGCCCTGGAGAAGTGGCCAATGGTGCTGACCCCTAAGGGCCCCGCTCTCCCCCCCCCAATCCCCTCCCTGGGCCTCAGGTTGACCTCTCCTTGGCCTGAGCTGGGCCAGGCTCTTCTTCCCAAGTGCTTCTCCTGTTCCGCAGGTGATCTACGACCTGGGCGTCTCCTTCATCCTCATCCTGCTGGTTTGGGCCGGCTGTGCGGGCCTCGTCTTCTTCAACTGCTTCTTCAACTGGCCCCTGGAGCCCTTCCCAGGCCCCGAAGACATGGACTACACGTGAGTGGCTCGGGGCAGGAAAGGGGCCCTGCATTGCCGGCCTGTCTGAGGTTCTTCCAGAGCCTCAAGTGGTGAACATGGGCAGAGCTGTGCCAGGCAGCCCCCCTTTTGCCCAGCTGCCCAGGAACTCGTGGTCCAGCTGGGCCCTCCTGGGGAATGGGTGCCAGGGCTGGTTTTCCCGTGCTGGCTG
Organism: Thermophis baileyi; assembly: GCA_003457575.1. Lineage (NCBI taxonomy): Eukaryota > Metazoa > Chordata > Lepidosauria > Squamata > Dipsadidae > Thermophis > Thermophis baileyi. The sequence continues at coordinate 162,357 of QLTV01003111.1, read as the reverse complement.
CTGCTCTTCGCAGCCATTGATTCCCTCCCTCCCTCAGGCTGTAGCCTCCCTCGCCTTCCACAGCTGGGGATGCCCCTTAAGAGGGAGGGTCCCAGGCAAGGCCGGATGTGCCCACCTTGCTCCCAGGAGCTGTTGGGCCTGGGGGCCAAGAGCCAGCAGGATTGACCTCTCTGCCGCCCAGGGTGAAGATCAAGTTCAGCTGGCTGGGCTTTGACCACAAGATCACCGGGAAGCAGTTCTACAAGCAGGTGACCACGGTTGGCCGCCGCCTCAGTGTGGGCAGCTCCATGAAGGGCAACAAGGAGGCCACGACCCTGCAGGACGGCAACAAGCTCTGCTTCTCCACGGTGGACCTGGAGGTGAAGTGCGAGCCGGACAGTGCAGGTGAGGAGCACGAGTAGGGGGCATGGCTGACCCCTCCCTCTGCCAGGGGCTGCTGCCGTGCCAGTTGGACAGGCAGGTTGGCAGGCCCCTGCTGCGGCATGGCTTTTGCAGAGGGGGCTCTCCATTGGCTAGCCCCCCCTCCCCTGGAAGACGGTCATCTTGGAACACCCACTGCAAGGAGCCAGCGCTGGCCGTTTCTCCTGCCTGCAAGAACGGGGGTGCCTTGGGGGTCCCTCTGCCCGCACCTCCCCCTCTGCCCCCTGGCCCTGTGGGTCTGGTCTGCTCTTGGGGGCCAAAGGGCAAGAGGTCCTTTCCTGTGCAGGAGCCTTTCCCTGCCCTCAGTGAGCCAAGAAGGAAGGGGCTGCAAGGAGGCGTTTCCCTTCTGGTTTTATACAGTAACAGACTTTTGGGTTGAAAATGCTGCACCTGGGGGTTCCCTTCACGAAGGGCGGGGGTGGCCCCTGAAAGGACGCAGCCCAAAGCTTTGCTGAAGTGGGTGGAGGTGACCGCTTGGACAACTGGCACCACTCCCTCAGCTGTGCTGAGACCTTGGACCAGGCAGCCATCTGGCGGGGTGGCCCTGGGGCCCGGCCAAAGTGAGGCCGAGCTGGTGCTCTGGGCCCAGGAGAAATGGCTGGCCGGCCGACCGACCGACCGGTGTTGGGATTCTGGATTGTGCAGATCTGCCAATCCTGTTTGTAGTGTCTCCTGGGGAAAGCCTGACGGATCTTTCCTTTCTTCTCCCTCCCCCCCCCGCGCCCCCGGCCCCCCCCCGGCTTCCCCCGCGGCGGGGCCGCCCGCTTTCGACCGACCGACCGGTGTTGGGATTCTGGATTGTGCAGATCTGCCAATCCTGTTTGTAGTGTCTCCTGGGGAAAGCCTGACGGATCTTTCCTTTCTTCTCCCTCCCCCCCCTGCACCCCTTGCCCCCCGCAGCTTCCCCGTCCTTCATGAACAGCGTCTTCAGCCCCATCCTGCTGCTCAGCCTGGTCACCATGTGTGTCACGCAGCTCCGACTCATCTTCTACATGGGGGCCATGAACAACATCTTGGAGTTCCTGGTGGAGGGCGACCTGGAGACAGGTGGGGGCCCTCTCGTGCCCACAGGAGACACACGTTGGGGCCTGGGGGAGCCCGGCTTTCATCTGGCTGACCCCCTGGCACTCGGAGGCCGCCTCGGGCCGCAGTGATCTGTGGGGCTGGCCGTGGGAGAGCGGAAGAGCCCCCCTCCCCCGGCAACATCTGATCAGAGGCAGCTCAGTCTGCGAGGCGGGGGAGCATGGGAAGCGCGTCAGAAGGGGACCCTCCCTAGTTTTCTGGAGGATAAACGAGAGAAGGGGAGAAATGCATTAGTTCAACTGTGTCTGCTTCCTATTTGGACTACCTTGCAAGACTGGCAGTTGCTTTCCGGTTGCTGGTCCTTCGCGCACCCACCGCCGGCTGCTAAGAGCTCCAGCCAGGCGCTTCTCCGAACCAGCGAGGCTGAGCCTGAATCAGCAGACGCCCCAAATCCTGAGCGCAGCCCTTCTTGGGCTTCACTCCTCGGACATCTCGGTGGCCACCCTGGTGGGGGATCCGGAAGTCTGGCTGCCTGGTGGACACCAGTTGGAGAAGGGAACAGACGCAGAACAGGAGGGGCCCAGAAGGCCTTCAGGCAGCCACAGCACATTGGTGCTCCGTTCATGTCTGAAAGAAAACGAGGTGGGCGGGGGCTTCCCCGAGGGTCCCTGTCACCCAGATGGCCCTGCACTGCCTGCTGGGGACCAGATGCCCCCCCCCCCCCCCCCCCCCCCCGTGGCTGCCTGGTGGACACCAGTTGGAGAAGGGAACAGACGCAGAACAGGAGGGGCCCAGAAGGCCTTCAGGCAGCCACAGCACATTGGTGCTCCGTTCATGTCTGAAAGAAAACGAGGGGGGCGGGGGCTTCCCCGAGGGTCCCTGTCACCCAGATGGCCCTGCACTGCCTCGGGCTGGGGGGCGGTTGCCCCCCCCCCGTCCCTCCACGGCAGAGGCTGTTTTGCAAGGCAGACAGGCACTGGTGGCTGTTGTGGTGCTCCTTCCAGCCGCGTTGCCATGACAGGTGGGGCGCTGGGAGCCTGGGCTACGTTCCGCTGCTCCCTGGGGGATCTCGCTGCTGGAAGGGGGAAAAGATGGGGGGGCACCTCAGCCAGTGGGTCAGAGGGGCCTGTTTGCCCCCTGAAAAGCAGAAGAGCAACAACAGGGAGAAGGAGAAGGCCACAGACTCTGCGTCAGGCCCCTATTTATAGCTGCTGGAAGGAAGCCAGGAGGAAGGGAGAGGTTTGCACTAGGAGGAGCAGCACCACCACCGTGTCTTTTGCACAACAGGCTGAAACCATGCACGCCTCTTGCGTAGCGACAGCCGGTTTGGGCCTGTTAAATCTGGAATCCCTTGAAGCAGAGGAATCGGCCCCAGTGGTTTCCCGGAGGGAGGGAGGGAGGGGGGAGAGAGCGGTGGTATTGGGCCAGGGAGGGCGTGCCCATGGGGGACCCCCTGCTCTGGTGCCTGGCTCCCCCAGGGCCTCGTGGGTCAGAGCTTTCAGAGGCCTCTGGGGTGCCCGGTCGTGGGCTCAGGGCCTAGTATGGCCTGGGGGGCTGGCCTCAGCCCCAGCCCTGCCTGCTTCCTGGCTCTGCCTCTCCTTCTCCAGAGAGCTGGCTTGGGTCACCCTCAGCCAGGTAGGGGGCAATGCCCTCTCTTGCAGCATCCACTGGGCTGCGCAGCTCTGCCCTGGGGCAAAGACCAGGGGCCCCTAGCAGGGCCCAGACAGGTTGGGTTTGTGGCCGGGGCCGGTGCCCCGTGCTCGGCCTCCTGCGAGGAGGGCTCCGGTTGGGGGGTTTCTCATCCCCGATGGGGCCTGCCCGCTTGTCTTCCAGTGGGGCTTTACGGCTCCATCTTCGGAGTCCTGCAGCTGCTCTGCCTCATGACGGCGCCAGTGATAGGCTACATCATGGACTGGAAGATGAAGGAGTGTGACGACGGCCCTGAGGAGGCGGACAAGGGAGACACCAGCCCCCCGTACGTGGCCAGTGGGCGGGGGCAGCTGCAGTGTCCCTCCCTGCCAGCTGCATGCCCAACCCGCATTCCTTCCCCCTCTGAAGCTTAGGAAAGGGGTGCTGCTTCCCACACGCCCTTGGCAGCTCATGCTGTGGGGTGCAGGAGTGCCACCTGCCGCAGGGAAGGGCCCTGCCTGGGTGGGGAGGCCATGAGGCAACTGGGTCACTGGGCCAGGAACCACAGTGTCGTCATTGGGAGGCCTTGTTTGTCACCGACAGGCAGCCTCCAGCCCTTGAAAGTAGGGAAAGGGTCACCGGGCAACAGCTGGCACCGGAGCGGCGGGCAGGGAAGGAGCCCTCCTGGGCCCTGGGGGCTCGAGGGGAGGCAGCCCGTGTGACCCTTCCTCCCGCCTGCAGGGGTGAGAAGAAGAAGAGACCTCGGGACCGCCAGATCCAGAAGATCTGCAATGCCACCCGGGCTTTCGCTTTCACCAACGTGCTACTGGTGGGCTTTGGGGTCACTTGCCTGATCCCCAACTTGCCTTTGCAGGTGAAGGAGGGGCATGTGGGCAAAGGGGCAGCTGGGCCTGCCGGGCATTTGGGGAAAAGGCTGGCCGGCTTGGCCCTGTGCTGGGGGACCCCCCTCCGCCTCCATGGGGGGTGGTGTCCCAGCTCCATTCAAAGCCTTGGAGGGTGAGGGGTCCTGCAGGGGCTCCCGGCTCTGAAGGCTGCCTCCCCGTTCTCCCTTCCAGATCCTTTCCTTCATCCTGCACACCATCGTCAGAGGCTTCATCCACTCGGCGGTCGGGGGTCTCTATGCTGCTGTGTAAGTCCAGCACCCACTCCTCGGCTGCCCATTGCAAAGTGGGTCACCCCCGTTTCTGGGTCATGTTTTCCTCCTCCCTGGGTTCCCTGCTGCGTGGTTTTGCCTCTGGATATTGGCCGGCACCTCTGGGTGTTGCTCCAGAGCGGGTGTTGTCCGCCCCCACCTGCCTCCCGAGTATCTGATGGAGGCCGAGGTCAGCTCGGGCCAGGCTGCGTTCCTTGGGGAGCAAAACAACTTCCTCATTCCCGGCTGGTCCTCTACCCCAAACGCTCAGTGCCCCAAGGAAGGCAGCTGAAAGATGCTGAGGGGCCCCCTCTACCCGCCCCCCCCAGGGCCCATCTGCATCCTGCCTTGGAGAGCTTTCCCTGGGCCAGCTTTTCTTTCTCTTTCTTTCTTTCTTTCTTTCTTTCTTTCTTTCTTTCTTTCTTTCTTTCTTTCTTTCTTTCTTTCTTTCTTTCTTTCTTTCTTTCTCTTTCTCTCTCTCTCTCTCTCTCTCTCTCACACACACACACTGGATCCAGTTGCTGTTGCAGCTGATTCTTGCCAGGGCTGACTCACATGTTTTTGCCCTGCTCAGACGCCTGTTGTTTTGGACGGGATGTTTCGGGCCGTGGGTCACGGAGGGCGTTGGGTGCAACTCTGAGGGTTGCTCAACCAGAAGAGGCCGAGACGGGCTTATCTGCCTCCCAGGCTCCTGCTCTACGCCAGCTTCAGCACTTCGTAATCAGGGGGGGTCCCTCCAGGAGGGCCCCCGAGCCGGCCCCTGGCCCAGTCACTTCCTTGTTTGCAGAGACACCTGATCCTCCACTGTCACTCAACCCGACCTCCCACCCCCAGGGACCCGGCCAGAGGGCAGTTCAGCAGCTGCAGACATGTGGGTCACTTGCCCCTTCCCCCCCCAGGTATCCTTCCACGCAGTTTGGCAGCTTGACCGGGCTGCAATCTCTTGTCAGCGCCCTCTTTGCCCTCCTGCAGCAGCCCCTTTTCCTGGCCATGATGGGCCCTCTGGAAGGAGACCCCCTCTGGGTAAGTGGTGCCGCTTAGGCTGGGGGTGCTGGCCATTCGAGGATGCCCTGGACCAGCAGCCTTGGTGCCCACAGTAGGGAAGAGGGTGGAGAACAAGTCGTGCCTGGCAGGGTCTCCCTCCACAGCCAGTTCTCGCTCCTGGGGCTCGGGGGGCTGCACCCCAAAAGGACTGTGCATGCCTATGGCAGAGCTTCCTAGTCCCTGGGTGGCTGGTCTGTCGGCCATGGAGGCCCAGGAGGTGAACAGGGGCACTCGGCAGAGTAGGCCCAGTCTGGGGGCTTGGACCTTCTCGGGGGGGGCAGGTACGTGCCCAAAGCACACCAAAGCACACATCCCCGAGGGAGGTGCTTTGGGTGTTTGGGCCCCCAAAAAAGGAATCTCCCTTGAGGGTCCCTCCTGTTGCCTGGCAGTGCCAGGGAGGGAAGCCTGCCAGCAGCACCCCCTGCCCCACACCTGAAGCCTTTTGGCCTTGCGGTGGAAGCCAGCCCCCCCCCCCCAGGAGGCTGCCTGGTCACGGTCTGGGTGTCAGTGGCCTCCTGGACCGGCTCCCAGGGACCACGTGGGCTTTGTTTGTGCAGTGAGGAGGGCTGGCTGGAGCCGCACAGCCGCCGTCCGTCTTGGGCACGTGAGGAAGGGAAGGCCAGCTCCAGGCGTCTGGACAGCGGCTCTCTTGGATAGCCGTCTCGTCTCCGTCTTTGTTTGGCAAAACATCTCAGGGCCCTTCGGTGCAGATCCGGCCTGGCAGCCGCTCTAGCCCGCTCGTTCTCTCCCCTGGGCAAGACTTGCCCGTTGAGGGCGGGGCGGTAGGGAGTTCAGGGGGGGGCAACACAAATGTGCCCTCCCCCCTTCGGACAGGGGTCCAGGAAAGGAGGGGTGTCCTGGTGGGGGGCGCTCCGAAGCAGCCAGCCTCCTGGACTCGCAGGCCTTCATCACAGTCAAGAAGCGGATGGTCCAAGCATTCCCGCCTTTGGCAAGGGGTTGTACCAGAAGGCCTCCGAGGTCCCTTCCAGCCAGTCCCAGATGGACCAGGGCTTCCTCTCCTCGTGCCACTTTCCTTTCTCCCCCACAGCTGCAAAACACACGGGCAGCCCATTATCTGGCTGGGGGGGGGGGCTGTGTAGCTAGCGAGCTTGGCCCTCAGGTAGTGAAGAGCTGTTGAAACCGAGCAAGCGTGGCCAAGGCCCTGGCCTCTCGTCCTGGGCGGCTGCCCCCTCGGGAGAGAGTTGTGCCTGGCCTGGGCACCGAAGGTGGCATGCTTAGCATTCTGGGTCAGCAGGCAGTCGGGGGGCTCCAGGGCTGCTTGGCACCCGAGGGCCTCGGTGCCAGGGGAGGGAGGAGAAGGGCAGGGGGCCCTTCAAGCAGAGGAGGCAGCTGCGGACTGAGCCGGCCCTCCAGGCCACCCTGTGGAGAGCCATCCCTCGCCAGCGGCCCTCACCGCCCTCACCCTCTCTCCTGCCAGGTCAACGTGGGGCTGCTGGGGGTGAGCATGCTGGGCTTCTGCCTGCCCGTCTACCTCATCTGCTACAGGCGGCGCCTGGAACGGGCGAAGCAGCAGAAGCACGACGATGCCCAGCTGTTCCTCAAGATCAACGGCACGCCCAGCGAAGAGGCCTTTGTCTAGAGACGCGTTTGGACTGGCTGGGGGAGGGCTTCCCCCCCCCCCGCCCTGAGGCCCCAGAGAAGCCCCCCAGCACAGCTCCCATCTCACAGGCCTTGCTTTGGATTCAAAAGCCACGCCACCATGCCTCTTCCGTGGCACCACTCTGCTGTGGCCTTCCCTGCCCACAGTCTCTGGTGCTGGCCTCAGAGACGCCTAACTCGATACGGGTCTTGGTTGCTTTGCAAAGGGAATGCTGCCTGCCCCCCCCCCCCATTCTTGCGATCTAGACCTTCCTGGCACACACCTGCACGACGCACGCACAAACACAGGCAATGGCTTGGTTTGTGTCTGTGCAGGACATAGACTCCGGCCTCCCTTCCCATCTGCCTGCTCTCCCATCCTGGGTGATGGCTTCCAGCCACTCCCCTGGTCATCTTGCAGGACCCTGCTGGTCCCTCAGGCCTCTGCAGTCGCTGGCCGAGGAGGAGCAAGGAGAGCATCCGGTTTGCCTGCATCTTGCACCTGTCCTGGGAGGGATGTGACCCCCACCTTCTCTGCAGATTGAGGACCAGCTTGACAAAAGCTGGGGGTTGCACAGTGTCTTGCCCCCCCCCTTTAGACTTTTTGGGGCATGACCGAAGAGGGGCAGCTTTGCACAGGGTCACGCAGGCATCTTGGCTGCAGCGGGAATTAACCCCAAAGTCTCAAACATTAGGGGGCCTGGCAGACCGAGGCAAGGAGACGCCCAAATCATGACCTGGGCTGAGGCGCACCGGCTCCTGCCCTGCCATCCCCTGCCCATGCCTGGCTCTGCCAAAGGCAGGTTCAGCCTCCTGGCGCCTGGCACAGCAACTGCTGCCCTCTGGTGGTGGGAATCCTCGTAGGCAGGGCACTGTTTCCCTTTCAACAGCCATTGGGGCAGGGGGTGTGGCCAAGATGCCACAGGCGGATTGCACTGTCTTGTGTCTCAACATAAAAAAAGAAAAGAAAAGAAAAACAAACCAACCCAAAACACCACTCTACTTGGCCTTCGTGTTTTTTACTCTGAGCAGCCAGAAGGCTGACCTGGTAGAAAGTTTGGTCAAGGCGCTCCCCTTGGAGGCTGGTGGGCTGCCCTGGGCCGAAGTGCAGCAGCAGAGGCCGGAGTGGCTCTGGGGGTGGCCACGGAGCTGGGACTGGTGGCCCACATCTTCCTTGGGCCCTTTCCATGGCTGCCTTCTGGGTGCCAGCCGAGGCCTGGGGCTTGTCTGCCCCGCTTCCCTCCCAAAGAGGTACAGGAAGAAACAGCCGGCTCCCAGAACGGGGCTCCTTCCCTCTTGGCTCAACTGTAGCCTTGCCCATGCAGAGGAAAGAGGGCCGGACTTGCCCAACACTGTGCCGGGATTGGCAGCTTCCAGATCAGCTGCCAGGTCAAGCCGTGGCACCGCTTCTTCTGCAGAGGGCATGCGGAAGAAAGCCATGATCCCGCTCCATTCTCACATCTCCCACAAACGCTGAGCCAAGGACAAGCAAGTGCTTTTGAAGCGCGTGCCAAGTGCCAGTGAGGCAGCAAACCCCGGTTTGGCCAGGAGGGCGGTTGAAGGCAGGGAATCTGTAGCCAGGCAGAGGAAAAGGAGGCCGCAGGGAAGCGAACGGCCGCCCTCATGGGCGTTTCGCTATAATAGGGGCACACTGAGGGGCCAACAAGGCCAGAGGGTGCAGCATTTAATGTGGCACTGCCGCCAAATTTGGCTGATGCTTCTTCCGGCGCCTTCAGCCAAGAGCGCCAGGAGGCTGGGCGGTATAGTGGGCTCTGGCTGACCCGTTGCTGCAGCCGTCACATTAATGCCTGACGCAGATGGTTGGAAGGAGTGAGCGATGGGAACGCAGCCCCCTGGGATCCCTGCTCTTGCCAGACCCAAAGGTGGCTGCAGGCCAATTGCATCGGAGGTGACCCGAAGGCAAGAGCACTAACACAAAGGGGAAGCTCCAGGGTCCATTAGCTAGACCCCCTCTGCAAGCGCCTGCCCGGCGCCTCGGAGCAGAAGGGGACGATGGATGCCGGAAGAAGGTTCAGGCAGCCCTCTCACCCTGCCCTGCCCTGCCCTGCGGTCGGCACCTGCTCTGTGCCCACCTGGTCCCTGCTGCGGCTCTCATCCACCTTACCCCATAGCAGTCTGGGGTTAGATGCCTCCCGGTGCTCTGCTGGCTCACTTAGGAGAAGGACTCGGTGAAACCGAAGGCCTGAGAAGCACAAGTGGGGGCAGTGAGTGGGTCTGGGCTGCCCCTCTGGGGCAGCTTCTGTATGCAGCCCCCAGGAGAGGCAGGCAAGATGAAGCCCCGAGGCCTAAGCCTTGGGCAGAGGCTCAGCTGAGCATTCCCTCTGGCTCAATTGGCCAAGAGGCTCTTCAGGCTTTCTGGAGGAGAGGGAGAAAGCAGGCCCCCACCTAGTTGTCGTGCAGGGCCCAATCCTCCCAGTCTCTGCTCAGCACCCCGTTGCTGAGGTGGGTGGAAGGTGGCTGAGGGTGTTTCAGGCTCAGAGGAGCTTTCCCTGCCCCTTTGGCAGCAGCCCCCTCCGCCTCTGCCACCCTTGTGGAGGTCTGGATTGGCCCAGCCAGTTTCTCCTCGCCTCTGGTTACTTGGACCTGGAACCTCAGCCTCGTGGCAGGTGGTCCTCCAAAGGCTGGCTCCCTCCCCCTGGTGCACAAGGCCTTCTCTTCTGGGAGACCCTCACACCCTGGCTTCTAAAGAGCTTTTTCCATGGAGATCGCTACAGTCCTAGAGTGGAAGCCATGCGGGGCCAGGCCATGGCCCCTCGTGCTGCAGGGGGAGAGTGGGGGCTGTGCCAACCTTCTTACCCTGTGCAGAATTGCTTTCCCAGCCAGGCCTGGAGAACCCTGCCTGCTAAGGTCCCACCAGTGGGTCTGTGAGTCTGGGGACTTTGGTGGGCTTATGGGCTGGCTTTTCTTTGGGACCTCACCTCAGGCCAGCAGCCTCAGTGCCCCTTGCTATTTCCTCACGCAGCCACCACTCTAGGTTGGGAGAAAGGGACTGTCCCAGAGACCTCGGGGGCCTCCGGGAAACTTCAAAACAGATCTCTATGGTCCCAGGGTACCACCCAAACCACTACACCACGCTGCTCTGAGTAAACCTTTGCTCTGCAAGGACTGAATGTGGGTCAGCAGGTCTCCCCCCATCTGCCAAAGTGAAATCCCTCCCTTAGAAATGAAGCAGGTGGTTCAGCCTCAGCAGGCAAGCTCAGGAGATGCTCTGGGACACAGCAAGCTACAGAGGTTACAAGAATAACCATTGGAAGGTCTTCTAGTCCAGCCCTCTGCTCAAGCATTCCAATCCGGACAAAAGACTGTCCAGTCTCTTAAAAACCTCCAGTGTTCCAGCACTCACAACTGCTGAAGGCAAGCCATTCCGCTGATTAATTGTTCTCACTGCCAGGAAATTTCTCCTTAATTCTAGGACATACCTAATTCCTGCAACCATTCATCATATGTTTTAGCCTCCAATCCCCTGAACATCTTTGTTGCTCTTCTCTTCCTAGAGCCTCAACATCTTTTTTGTATCATGGTAACCAGAATTCGACTCAGTATTGCAAGTGTCAATGCAAGCAGTATCAACACTGATCTTGATGCTATTCCCTCTGTTGCTGCAGCCTAGGACTGCATTAGCTTTTTTGGCCGCTCGTGGTGGTCCACTAGGACTCCTAGAGCCCTCTTGCAGTTACTGCTGTTGGATGCTCCATCACTGGAGGTTTTTAAGACGACATCGGACGGCCATATGGCATAGAGTTTCCTGCTTGAGCAGAGGGTTGGACTAGAAGACCTCCAAGGTCCCTTCCCACTCTGTTATTCTGTATTCTGCATCCTTTCCATCCTGAAGCCACCCCCTGGACGCCCACCTTTTTGAACGTCAGCACCCACAAGTGGACGGAGGACTCGTCTAAGAATCCCGGGGGTGGGGGAGGGGAGGGCTCTTCCTGGGGTCAGAACTCTGCATTCCCGTTACAGCCTCAAGGTAACCTTTTAGCAGTTGTCGCAATGCTGGCTCATATTTGCCTTGTGGTCAATAAGGACACCCAGATCCCTATCACGACGACAGTCTTGCGAGGTAGACCAAAACATCGAACTCCGCAGGGAGATCTTGCAGGTCGGCCTCCCTCCCCCGCTGCCGCGAGTCCCTTCTTCATAGACTTTCCCTTCCCGGGACTCTGACCTTCAAAGCGGCTTCTGTCCGGGCCTTGGGACCGTCTAATGAGGTCCTCTCCGAATTCCCCCCCCCCTCCCGCCAAAGGAGCGCTGCAAGATCTTTTCTGAGGCGCCTCCCCGTGCAGGGGGCGTCCTCCCCAGGGACCCTCGACAGGCGCCCCCGCCGGCACCCTTTGGGGCTGTTCCGTGGCTTTTCAATCAGGGCTTCGCTTCCGCCTCGCGCTTTCCTTCGGCGCCTCCTCGGGTTGCATTGTAGAGTTTGTATCCAGGCCGCGTCTGGGGAGCTTCCGAACCGGGCCGTCGGCAAACGCCGGTGGCCTGGCAGGGCGCTCGCCCGGCAGTGCGGCACTTCGCGCTCCACGGGCGCCGCTTCTCCAGCTCGCCGCGGGGGGGCGCTCGCCCGGCCCTTCCTTTCCCCGCCCGCCGCCGGCC
>QLTV01003111.1:122401-136632 GCA_003457575.1 Thermophis baileyi | reverse complement strand
GCGCCTCCGCCGCCTCCTCTGCTTCCCCCGGAGGATCCCCGGCGGCGGCGCCCCCGCTTCGGGTGGCGCCTCGCCCGGGTGCATCACCGGCGCCTCCGCTGCTCAGCTTACAGGAGGTGAACTCCCGGATCCTGAGCTTCCTCTCCGATCTGGCTTTCGAGGACCCCTGGACGGCCTCCCTGACGGCAGCGCTCGCCCCGCTGGGCTACGTCCGGGTAAGCGGCGGGGCCCCCGGGCTCGTTCGAGGCTCCGGGAGGGCCCCGGGGCGCCTCTCATCCCCAGGAATGGGAGCCGCCGCTTCGCCAGGTGGGCTCCGAGGGGACCGGGCTGCTGGAGCGGAAAGAGCTCTCGGAGGGCAAAGCTGGAGGGGCGCCCTGGGTTGCTGAGGCCGGGGCCCTCCTGGTCCCTTCGGCCTGAGACGGCTTGGTCTGAAATGCTCCCGGGGGGAGGGGGTGTTGTCTAGCCCCAAATGGGGTTTTTGAATCAACAGCCCGTCCTGCTCCGGAGGTCTGAGGGGCCTTCTGCGTGCGAGCGGATGTGGTGCTCTGGGGTTCCATCACAGTCCTTGGCCATGGGGTCCTTTTACCACAAAGCCGGAGGGTGAAGGGCTTGTTCCCCCCCCCCATTGTAATCTCTGGGCATCCCTAGCATTGGGCGTTTGCTGGCAGTGTTGCAGCCAGTCAGTGGAAGAAGCGCTGCCTGCCTGCCTGCCTGAGGGCTAGTCCTCTTCCGCTCTCAGGTGTCTTCCATCCGCATGCAGGGCATCCTCCTGCTCCTCTTCGCCAAGCAAGCCCACCTGCCCTTCATCCGGGGTGTGCGGAGCCAGTTTACCCGCACCGGCCTGCACGGCTACTGGGTGAGCTGCTTCACAGGGACCTTGCCAGGCCTCCGGTCGGTTAAAGCCGCAGGTACAGTAGATGCAGGAAAAGCAGGGAGGCCGAATTCTGCTGTGGCCAAGCCTCCACGCACGCACGTGTTCGTTTTTTGCCTGAATGTTTTTTGCATGTTTCCATCTTTCTAATGGAGGCAGGCAAAATGGCAAACTTCACACCGTGATCAGAACTAATATGCAATAACCAGTATTTAATTTGTAATGCTAATTGCAAAAGGAAAACCTGCAAAGCTGCCTAATAAAGAACTCGCTGACAGCTTTCAAGCCCCAGTAAAATCTCTAGCGATGGAGATCCACAGGTAGGGAGTTCCACATTTTATTGGTTGAGAATATGTATTTCCTGCTTCAAGGCACCAAAGCAAGTTGTACCGACAAACAGTGTGAAATTTAAAAGCAGAAGCTTCTGAAATTCGCTGAAGCGGGCGTTCAGAGACCGGGCCAGGCTTGCCCCTGCTGGGCAGCCAGTAGAAGCCCTGACTTCCTGGTGGCCCTCGCTGCTGTTGGGGAGCATCTCCTGCTGGAGAACCCCCTGAACGCCCCCCCCCCGGTGAACGGGATGTGATCCAACCTGACGTGTGAACCCAGATTCTTGGCCACAGGGCGACTGTCAACAAAGGGATGAAGAAACGCCACAGCAATCTAGGGGTCGCTTTCTTGCTCTTGGTGTACAGGTAGTCCTTGACTTACGACTACAGTGAAGGCCAAAAGTTTCCGTTGCTATACAAGGCAGTTGTTAAGCGAATTACGCCCCATTTTACGATGTTTACTACGGTTGTTAAAATTGCTGCAGTTGTAACCACGTAGTCATTAAGCGAATCTGGCTTCCCTCTTTGGCTTTGCTTGTCAGAAGCTCCTTAGGCAGGTTGCAAATGCCAGGGGCCCCGGGATGCTGCAACTGTCCTAAGTACATGCTGGTTGCCAAGCTCCCAAAATTTGTTCACATGGAGATGCTGCAGTGGCCACAAGCATGAGAACTGCTCCTACGTCACTTTTTTCAATGCAAAATTTGAAGGTCATTAAATGAATGGTTGTAAGTCGAGGACTCCCTGTATTTTGCAATTTATTTCTTTGTGGGTTTGTCCCTCCTGAAGGCAGGGCTTTAACCTGGCAGAGTGTCAAAAAATGTGCCCCATGGAGCCCAGGAGTGTGGAGGCAACCGCAGCCTCTTGTCTCGTAGGGCAACAAGGGAGGGGTCTCCATCCGCCTCTCTCTCTACGGCCACTCGGTCTGCTTCCTGAACTGCCACCTGCCAGCCCACCAGGAGAACGCCAAGCAGCGCCTGGACGACTTTGAGCACATCCTGGAGATGCAGCACTTCGAAGAGAAGAAATTCCCCTCCGCCCTGGACCACGAGTGAGTGGCCTCCCCAGAGGGTCCTGCTGCCCGGCCCAGTGAGGCTGGGAGTCCGGCCGGCAGGCCCCGTGGCTGTTCAGCTGCTCTTCTTGCGAATGGTGCCCCCCCTCCGCCCCCCTTGGTCTCATGGGGGGACGCCAAGGAACAGCAGAGGTGGGGGGGGAGAGGGTGGGGCTGGCACAGAAAAAGCAGGAGAGAAATGGGTGAGGGTTAGAAAGGAGAGGTGTTTCCAAGAGGTCCGGAAAGGGTGGGCATCCCCACTTCTGCCTTCTCTGCCACTTGGTTGCCCTCCAGAGCTGCCCTCAGGTAGCCATTGGCTGCGGAGGTTAAGCGAAAGGGACAGTTTTGAAAACCGAACAGAACAATTTCAAAGTGGGCCTCACATTTTGCTTTATATGATGCGATCCAGACACTTTTTATCTGCATTTTAACCCTAAGCCAGCTCAGAATGGTTTCCAAATAGTTCTAGCCAGATCTGAGGACGGCCCTTAGCATTGCTGGGGGTCTGACTGGGAGGGCCTAGTCTACTGGCTTGGCTCTCGGGGCAGGGGGGGCTGCGCAGAAACAAGGTTTCTGCAGGGAGGGTGCTGCCCTCGGGATGAACAGGGGCTGCCTGCCTGAGCGAAGGAGGGAATTGCCGGGGGGGGGGGGCTGCCCTTCTGAAAGCCGCCTTGGTAACTGCCACCAGCCTTTTGGAAGGACTTGTTGCTCTGACAGCCTGCTTAGATGAAATCATGCCGTGGCGAAGGAAGGAGAGGCTGGGGGTCGGTTGCTTTTGGCAGAAGCCAAGGAGGGCGTAGAGGGGCCGTCCCTTCCCCGCTGCTATCTGCGTCCTTTCAGGCTCCTCTTCTGGTTTGGTGATCTGAACTTCCGGATTGAGGACTACGGGCTGCACTTTATCCGAGAATCGATCAGCAGCAGTCGCTTCAACCTTCTCTGGGAGAAGGACCAGGTACCACCCCCCCCCCCCCCCCGCCTGTCCTCCCCTTGGGATTCCCAGACCCCTCAGCCTTTGAATGGGGAGGAGTGGCTGGTTTTACTTCCTGATCCTGTCTGGCCAGTCCCCATCTGGTGTCCTTCCCCCCCCCCCCCCCCCGGTTTTCCTTTTTCCCAGGACCAGGTCCCCCCCCCCCCCCCCCCGCCTGTCCTCCCCTTGGGATTCCCAGACCCCTCAGCCTTTGAATGGGGAGGAGTGGCTGGTTTTACTTCCTGATCCTGTCTGGCCAGTCCCCATCTGGTGTCCTTCCCCCCCCCCCCCCCCGGTTTCTCCTTTTCCGATGGGGCAGCTGCTTGCCAGGCTTTCTCTCTGTCCTGGGAAATGAAGGGTGCTGGGGGGGGGGCTGTTTGCCGTGGCTCCTGCGCTTGGCCTGCAGCACCGAATGGCTCTTGCTTCCCATTCCCAGTTAAACATGGCCAGGAAGAAGATGTTCTTCCTCCAGGAGTTCTCTGAAGGTCCCCTGAAGTTCAAACCCACCTACAAGTTTGACCTGCACTCGGATGAGTACGACACCAGGTAACTGCGGAGGTCTGCGGGGAGCTTCGGACTAAGATGTCTGTTGCGCTGGCCTTTGGCTGGGCAGAAAAAGCCAGAGAAATCACCGGGGCTTCCCAGTGGCCCGAGCAGAAGCAGGACGTGTGGAGGGGGTTGGCAAAGCCCCTCTCCCCTTCTCTCTATTTGCCGAGCCAAGGAGGCGCTGCTTGGGTCTCACTAAGGACCCCCGCATTATTATTATTTTTTATTATTTATTAAATTTGTATGCCGCCCAACTCCCAAGGGACTCTGGGCGGCTCACAACAATATAAAAAACTATTAAAAGAGTAGTACATAATAAAACATAATAAAACATAATAAAAACATTTATTATGCATGTGGGGAGTTTTGGAAAACTTAGACCTTTGGGCTGCGCGAGTCTGCTGACTTTCACGCAGTCGCCTCTTCTGACTTGGTTGTTGCTGGGATGATGATCCTGGCGTGTTAATTGGCTTCTGACCCTCCTGAGGCATACAGGGGGCAGCAGCGGCCCTCCCCTCGCTCTTTATGGGCTGCGTGGGTAGATCCCCCAGAGGCCACAAAGAACTGCCGGGAGGAACCCAAAGCAACTGCAAAAAGCAGGACCCAGAAAGCATTTAAAATAGCAACAGCAGCAGCTAAAAAGTTAACGCAGGTGTCTGTCACGCACGCTCAACTGCTGCGTATCCAGCCCAAGGTGCTCAACCAGGCGCTCGGCACCTGAGCGCTGACTAGCTGGAAAGACGCAGCAGCAGCAGCTTCCTTCAGAACGAGCTCTTTTCTGGATCCAGAACTGCCACAACTGGCCAAAGTGCTTCTGAGCTGTTGGGGGGGGGGGCTTTTTATGCACCAGCAGCGCTCCTGCCCGTGGGGGGGGGCCCTTCAGATAAAAAGTTGCCCAGGTTTAGTCGCTGAATGCAGCTCTTAATGCAAAGTGGCTTGAGGCCCCCAGCCCAGCTTCTCCTTCAGCTCGGGGTGGGGGTGCGTGGCCCCTTGGGCTGCCCTAGGGAGCCAGCTGGCCTCTGTCCTTGCCACCACTCCCCCCCACTTTGTTTCTGCAGTGAGAAGAAACGGAAGCCCGCTTGGACCGATCGGATCCTCTGGAGAGTGAAATGTCTTCCGTGCTCCGAGCTGAAGGAGGCGCCCAGGGAGGGAGGGGTTTCCCTGTCCCTGGGCAGCTACACCAGCCACATGGACTACAACATCAGCGATCACAAGCCAGTCACTGGCACCTTTGAGCTTAAGGTAGTATCCTGGCTCCCCGAGGGCAGCTGCTCCTCTCCGGAGAGATGGCAGCCGCCGGTCTGTCTCCTTGGCACCCAGCTGCAGAAGTCTGGCATCCCGAGGCAGGCCTTTCCCACCGGCCCTGGGCATTGCTGCCACTGGCTTCTAAAGCGAAGCAGGACATCCTGCCCTTAACTCGGCCTATGCCACCGGTTCTGTGGTTGCTGCAGGGTCTCCGAGGGGCACCTGTCGAAGCCTCCGGCTAGGAACAGTGTCCTGCATGTCCGAGCTGGAGGCTCCATGCGCACTTCAGGCCAAGCTGTGGCTTGCTTAACCAGGTTGGATTGAATAAGCCAGCCTTGCCTGGGCACAGACCCTGCATGAAGGCAAGCCCTGATGATGGCTGGAGGGCTGCGTGTCACTCCCCTCCCCCGCAGGTATGGCCCCCAGGGCCTCTGTGGGTTGTTGCCAACATTTCTGTCTATGGAGATTCTGCCTTGCGCACCTTTATCAAGAAGCATCCCCCTTCAACAGAAAAAAACAAAAACCCCGACACTAAAACTCGGTCTTAGCAGAGTAAGTACAATCCCCAGGCCCGGCCCCCCAATGGAACGGAAGGGGAGGTAAGGAGGGCTGGTGCCACCTGACCGAGAGGGCTGGCTGGGGGAGGGGCTGGCTGAAGCTGGCGCTCCTCTGGATGAGCCTCTGGGCGGAGAGAGGAATTGCAGCCCCAAACCATACTGAAGCAAGCCTGTTAGTAAGCTGAAACTCAGATTAAATCCCAGTTTGTTGTTTTGTCCCGGTTTACAGGGTGGGCCTCTTAGCCTGGCATCAGGGCCTTCGTGACCCCAAGTGTGAAGCAGGCTGGGTGCCAAGGGGGCTGCGCCTTGGGAGACGGAACAGCCTGGCTGGGTTCCAGGGGACGACGACGACACTTCTTGGCCTTTCTCACCTTGGAGGGCGGCTTTGTTCCTGCAGGTGCAGCCCCTGCAGATGGAGCCCCTGGTTGTGCTCTGCCCGGTGGGCACCTGGAGTGCTGAGCAGGATGCCACGGTCAGCTACGTCACCGCTCCAGAATTCGCCAGCAGCGCCTGGGACTGGATTGGGCTCTACAGGGTAATTGGCACAAGGGGTGCGGAGGGGAGGGTGCTCAGGTCCGGCCCTGCTCTGCTGCCCAGGCACCAGGGCTCTTCTGAGGCCAGATAGAGGTCGCTTTCCCAGCCTCCTCGGCAGAGGCTGCAACGTGTGTGTCCCCCGGTCTTGCAAGAAGGGGAGCAAGCCTTGGAGCAGCAGCCTCTTCCGGGAAATACCCTCTTCCCGTTTTTAACACCCCCAAGGGATGGGAAAGGCTCCTACCTGCCCAGAGGATGATGGGCTTCAGGGAGAACGGTCCCTTGTGGGGCCCGTCTGGCCTGGCGGCTGCTTCTCACTCAGCCTCCTGAAGGGACGGCTGGTCTGGACATGCGCTCCCTCCCACTGGGAGCCCCTCACCTGTGCTGGCAGGTGGGTCTGTGGGCTCCCCTTGCAGCTCTTCCTCTCTCCTGGCAGGTTTCCTTCCGACATGCGAACGACTACGTCACGTACGTTTGGGTGCAGGACAATGAAATTTCCTCCGAGGACGGGACAAAGCAGGTAAGGATGGCTCCTGGGACTTTCTTCTGCTTGGCTGCTTTTCTGCTCCCGCTGAAAGTTGATGGCGGCTTCCTTGCTTGCAGGTTTATCTCGGGGCCGAGGGCCTCCCCAAAGGAGGGGGAGAATTCCTCCTGGGGTACTACAGCAACGCGCTGCGGTCCCTCGTGGGCCTTAGCCAGCTGGTCCAGGTGAGGGCTGCTTCTTCCTCATCCTCACTGCCCCTGAAGGGGTGTGTGTGTCTCTGGGGTGCCGGAAGACTCCTGTCACAGCAAATGGCTCTTGTGCTGGTGGGGGGGGGCACTCCAGAAGCCCCTCTCGAGAGACAGAATTTACCCAGCTCCCCACCACCACCACCACCTTTGGGGTCTGGCCTGCATTAACTCTGCAAGAGTTCTCGGCCCCGTGGCAAGGGGAGCCCCCCCCCCGAACCCTGTGGGGGCACCTTCCATCTTTGCCTTCTTTCTGGGCTGAGTTGGGGGGGGCAGAATTGCATTCAAATGTGCGTCTCCCCCTTTTCAGGTCCAGCCGAGCCCGAAGTCAGCTGAGCAGCAGGCGGGCTGGGCTGGGCCCAGCAGTACAGAATGCCTTCCTTGCGAGAGGCCGCCCTGTGACTTCTGAGCTCCCCCCTTCGGCACCTCCATGCGCATCGTGAGGCGCCCCGGCCTCCGGAGCGGCCTGGCTTGGCTTGCCGCACCTCTGAAGAGCCCTGCCTCCCTTAGGCACAGCAGAGCCCGGATGGAGCCAGTTTCCCAGCAGGGACACCGGTTCCCTTATGCCTCGGCTGACGGCTGCTGCCCCATTTTCCTAGTGCCTCTTAGGATCTGTGCGCTTCACTGCAACGTTAAGGAGTCGCTGCTGGCACTTATTTGAAAACTGGGATTGTAGGATTTTTATGAAATGTAAACCTTTTAGAACTGAAATACATTTTATCGTAGCTGGAAAGAAAACACAAAGGCTGTTATTCTTTGACCATTTGTCTCAAATGTGGCAAAGACCCCGCGCATTCCTCCAAAGCCTGGATGACAGACGGAGCGCTTCCCCCTGCAGGCAGGAGGGCCCGACCCAGGGGTGCCTTGGGGCACCTCGGCTTTGGAGCCAGGCCCAGGTGGGTCTCGTCTTGCTGCAGGCCTCTGGCTTCGTGGGCCTTTGGGCCTTTTTAAGTCGGGGCTTTTTTGAGAGCTGCAGCTCAAATGGTAACACACCGAGATCTCTCTCGCAGGCACTGTGGTTGAGTCAGGAATTGTCTATCCTGTGTCTGGGCGTCTTCTTTTTCCTGCCTAAGCGCAGCACCTTCCTTTTCTCACCACTGAGGTGCGTCTTAGCCCAATGCTCAAGCCTGTCAAGATGCTTCTGAATTTTGAGCCTATCTTCCAAAGTGTTAGCAATTCCCCCCAACCTACTGTTTTCTGCAAAGTTGATGAGTTCCCCTTCTATCCCCTCAGCTAAAACATTTATGAAGATATTGAAGAGTACTGGGCCTAAGACAGTACCCCACTGCACGCTTCCCTCCATGTAGACGGAGCTGCGTTGAGAACCACACGCTGAGTGCGGTTGGTCAGCCACTGACCAGTCCATCGGGTGGTGATGCCGTCTGTCCCCTGTTGTTCCATCTTACCAAGAAGTAGGCTGCGGTCTACTTTGTCAAATTCCTTACTGAAGTCCAAGTATATGATACTCACAGCATTTGCCTGATCTACTAATTTAGTCATTTTATCAAAGAAGGCAATAATGTTTATTTGGTATGAGCTGCTTTTAACAAACGTACGCTGGCTTCCAGGAATCTCCTTATTCATTTCTGGATGCTCACAAACCACCTGCTTGATGACTATATCTTTTCCAGGATTTTCCCAGGCATTGATGTCAAGCTTTTCGGCCTGTAGTTTCCTAGATCTCCTTTTTACCCTTTTTGGAGGTTGGAGCCACATCAGCTCTTTTCCAGCCCACTGGCAGTTCCCCTGTGCCGCTGGGGCTCTGAGAGATTTGGTTCAGTGGTTCTGAAATCACGTCTGCCGGCTCCTTCAAAAACCTGGGATGTAAATACTCGCCAAAAGCGGACAGGCGCTCTCTTGACAAATCCTCTCCTATCTTGTTCTGTCTCCCACAGTGCTGCTTTTGATAGATTGGACTGTTTGTTTCCTTTTGTGTAAAAACAGATGTAAAGTCAGAAATTAAGCAGTTGTGCTTTTTTCTTGTTACCTGTCATCTTCTGGCCATCTTCACCCACTAGGTGGACCAATCATTTCTTTGACTTCCCTCTTGGTGCTTATATATTGAAAAAAACCCTTATTTTTGGCATTTGTTGCTCTTTCCGAGCCTTCACGTTCTTGACTTGGTCTTTGCAGATTTGGGCTATTTGCTGGTATTCTGTTCCAGTTACAAACCCCACTTTCCAAATTTTATATTTGTCCTTTTTGTCAGCTGTTTCTGCAACCACGCTAGTCTCATCAGGTGTCCCTTTTTTTGTCTCTGTTTATTGTTTCTGTTTGGGACTTTATTATCTCGTTTTCAAGGGTTTCCCAAGCATGCTGAACTGGTTTTCGCTACAGTATTTCGGGTCTTGGGGGGATGTCCCTCCCCGGGTGGCCCTTTCCGTCCCGCCTCCCGCTCTGGAGGGGTGGCATTAACCTGACAGGCAAGGGAGGTGCCAGGGAAGCTGCTTACCTTCTGGAGAAAAGCAGGAGGCAGGCACTGTTTCAGGAAGCTCCTTGCTCTGATGACGGACGGACTTCTTGGCTCCCTTCCAGTCCTTCCCAGGCCTACCCCTCGTAGAGAGGAGCAAATAATAAGCCGGTAAATGTGACTGCCTCCCCAGGAGGTGAGAAAACTGGGAGGAAGGTTGCCCTCCAAGCCCTGTAAAAGTAAACGGAAGTAAACGATAAAACGTATCTTCTCACAGTTAAAGCTCTGTACAGCCAACCTCCCCCCTCCCCCGCTGCCAATTTCTGCAGTTTCCAGGCCGATTCGAAGGGGATCCCCCCCCCACCACCACCACCACCATGGAAGATATCCTGCTATAATGCAGCCTTGCTGTTCCTGGCACTTGTGTCACCGATGGGTGGATCTTTCTTCTCCGGGAAGAAGTATGCGTGACGTGTCATCTGACACCCGTGTTAGCAAGGAGGCTGTGATGATGTCTCAAAGAAAGTGGCTCCTCTCACACACACACACACACCCGCTGAAGCCCAGGCCCCGGGGTGGGGGAGGGGATTGGCAATTGCCGGCTCCTTCCAGGGTCTTCTGAGGCATCAACAATGCGTTGCATCCCAAGGCTTGGAAGCTTCCCCTTGATTGAGGCCTTTCCATCTTTTGCAGCCCCTTCACTCTGTTTAATTTGCAATTGCCCGCTATTCCAAGACGGTTTTTACAGTATAATAAGTCCATTTTTCGACTTCTGCATCTTCACAACCAGACAGGTGTCATTTCTTCTTGAAATTGGTCTGCCACTGGAACTGTTAGGCAGCATATAGAACTTGCCTAGTAAAAACAATACAGAATCAGAATTCATAATAATCAAAATAGCAACCAGAGCAAACAGTTGTAGAAAATAGTGCCGCCAGATAGTACAGTTCACCTCAAAGATTCCCCGGAAGAGCTGCTGTTTCCATCTTCTCCATCTTTTCCCCTCCACCCGATCAGGCCCCTGGCTAGGAGAGGGTGGGGGCCGCACCACCTCCATAGAGCCCCCCCCCAGTTAAAAGCAGGTATAGCTGATCTCCAGGCTGGGAGGCTCGGGCCAGGTTCCAGGGCCTGTGGTTTGGATGCCTGGCTCGCTCCTCTATGTTGCTGGTCCAGAGCGCAAATGCCTGCGTTCAGGGGCCGCTTTTGGTTGTATTCTCACAACATCTTGCACAAAAGCAAACTAGAAACCCATCTCATGCTCTGCTCCACAATCTGCTTGCTGCCCCTTTTAAGCCCTTTGAAAGATGGTTCTTGCAAAGTGCTGCTTGTGATTTTATCAATTGGCCCTGGGACGACTTTCCCCTGCAGCTTTTAAGAGTTTAGTGCATGTTTTTTCCTCCATTTTTAGAATAATATTTAATGTACAGTTAAAGCTTCTAGCGTTTCAGCTTTCATATTTGTAGGCCCTCCTGACTTTGGTCCCAGCCTTTTGCCTTCTGAGGAAAATGGCCAAAGGTGGGATGCTGGACTAGAGCCGCTCCAGTCGCCCAGGATGGACCCGGCCACGATGCCCTCCCCAGCTCTGAGAGTGGGGCAGCCTCATCCATCCCATTATTCATCCTTGGAACCCCCCGGGAGGCTACACCCTCCATCGTCTGTGGGCCCCAGAGAGGAGACCCACCTGCAGCCCCAAGGGAAGGGGCTGGCCTTCCTGCCCCTCGATCACCTCACGGGGGAGGGTCAGTGGATGCCCTGCAGCCCTTGCCGGGCATGGGAGGACCCAGGGGCCAATGACCCCTTCACGCCTGGGGGTGGTTCAGACCCTCTGCAGTTGGGTGCCCTTTGACCTTCTCCGAGTTCATCTCCACGGCCTTTGCCCTCCAGCGGTGTCTGTCTACCCCCTTGATGGTGTTTGAGGAGCTCAGTTGGCAAAGAAATGAGGCAGTCGATTGGTAGCCTCCACTGACAAAACCTAAAAATTACAGGTGACACGCTCCTCCCTCCCTGCCCCCCTTTGGGGTGGATGTCCCTCCTATGGACTCTCCCTCTTCCTCCTTCCCCCCTCTGAATGGACACCCCCCCCCCCGTGGCACTAGGTGAGGGGGCAGGGCTGCCCCTCTTAAGGCCTGGGCATGCTCTGATGGATGCTTCCCTTGGCAAGGAGGGGAGGGACCAGCTTATGACCTCCCCTCCCTTGTCCAAATGACAGTCTCCATTGAATGTAAGGGGGCTCCAAGGCCCCCCCAACCCCGCCCCCCATCCTCTCAACAATCCCTCTTGCTCCTAGCTGGGAGGCAGGGAGGACTTCCCTCCGGCCGTCTATCCCCTGGCGAGGTCCTTCGCACGTTCCCTTGCTGCAGAAAGTGGTAGAGCTGTAGCCATGTACACCAGGAGCATGACTGAACACGTATGAACATGTACTGTATGTTCACTGGGCACCATAGGAATAAAGCCTGCAAAGCATTGCTCCTGGGGATCAGGAGGGTGATTGGTCCCCAAGAGGCCCTGGGCTAGGAGCCCCCTCCACCTGGGAATCCCAAAGGTGCTTTTTCAAGAGGCAACGGGACTTTCTGGTTTTTCTTTTGAAGACATTTCACTTCTCATCCAAGAAGCTTCTTCAGCTTCTTCAAATTGAACAGCCCTCTCTCAAGACAGGGGGAGGGATACGACATCATCTATCTCCAGTCCACAACACAGTCCTTTCAACTGTTCCAAGAAGGCTCCACACACCCATTTGCACCACTCAGGTGACCCTGAAGACACAGATAAACTTCCAAGTGGCCTCAACTACTCTCTAAAAGGGTGCAAATGACCAGCTGTCTGCAAGGAGTATAAATCCTTCCACTCCTCACCATCTAGTCAGAGCTGAAGAAGCTTCTTGGATGAGAAGTGAGCAGGGGGTTGGACTAGATGACCTACAAGGTCCCTTCCAACTCTGTTACTCTGTTACCTCTGAGAAGGGAAAAGTCTTCAAAAGAAAAACCAGGAAGTCCCAAATGCCTCTTGAAAAAGCACCTTTGGGACAACCAGGACCTGGATGACGGAGAATCTCCATCTGGGAAATTCCTCCAAGGGGGCTGCAATTAAAGAGACGCCTAATCTTGTAACTTTGATTCCCGCCAGCCCCGAGGAGCGCCTTTCCCTGGTCTGGTACAGATTAAACAAGCTTTATTCAGCAGTTCGGCTGGTGGGTTCTTCGTGCGGCTGAAAATCCTCTTTGGCTCAAGTGGTTTTGCAAATCTGTAAAGCTTTCGATCTGCTCCCTGTGAGCGAAGAGGGGGAGAGGGCGGGGCTTGTGTCCTGCTGGGAAATGCGCTGTTTGTGAACGGAGGGGGGGGGGAGGAGTGCGCAGCAGGGCGCGACTGATCTCCTCTTGCTGGTCATTGGCTGTCATTAAACACAGAGACGATGCTAAGTTCGGACCGAACTTCATAAACTACTGAATTCAGGTTATGGGGCGGGCGGGAGTTCTAATAGTTACACATTTACTATGTTTGTTTGCCGCCCATCTCGGGGTAGTTGTTTGGTAACAGTCACAGCTATTTGATATTATTTGGTATATATTAAGATATTTCCGTCGGACGCTGCGGGTTGGTAAAATGCGGCCTGACAACAAAGCAGAGATTTCAAAGCAAGAGGGCAGATGGCGCCTGAAGGAGAAGACGGAGAGACCTGGGCCGCGCCTTGCTGATGTTTCTCCCGGAACCTTTAAGGCTTCTTTCTTCCAGCCCAGCCCGTCTCCGGGCACCTCCTGCCCTTGGCCTTCTCAGGCTTGCGGTAGATGTTGCCAGTTTGGGCCCACCTTCACCTAAAAGACGAGAGGGGGGGGGAGCATCTTCCCCCACGCTTGGCCCGGGCCCAGTCACCCGGCCACAGGGAGCAGGAGCCCCGGCTGCCCCTCGCCCCCCGCGGAGCCCCGCTGCCCTCCAGCGCTTCTGTGGGTGACCGGGGCGGGAGGGCGGCCGGCCTTGAAGGGAACGCTCGCTCTCGGGGCTTCGGCTACCTGTGCCCGCCTCCCACGCCACACGGCTTGGCCCAGGCCGAGAGAGGCTGGCCCCAGAAGGGGCGCGCTGGGAAGGGGCGGCGGCGGAGGAGGAGGAGGAGGAGGAGGAGAAAGGTAGCTCGGTCCCTGCTCCGCCCGGCTGGTCGCTCTCCGCCCGCGAAGGCCGTCGGTAGCTGAGCCTTTGGCTCAAACCTCGAACCCGACGACAAAACCAGCCCTCCTTATATCTGGAGAACACCCCGGAGCGGCTGCGGTTTCAATCCGGTTTTAGCCCGCTTTCCATTCCGACGCTCTGAAATTGTCAAAAGAAACCCCAGGAGCTGGATAGAACCCCGGTTAGCCTCCTCAGAGGGTGCCCTGCCTGTCCCAACCGCTGCCGTGATTCCTCCGGCCCTACTTTCCCCAAAGAGGGCAGGACCTGCGACTCTCAACTGAGACCCCTCAGCAGCTTCATGGGGAGAGAACAGATGAGAACAGATGATAACAGATTAACAGAGTTGGAAGGGACCTTGTAGGTCATCTAGTCCAACCCCCGCTCAAGCAGGAGACCCTACAGCATTTCTGACAAATGGCAGTCCAATCTCTTCTTGAAAAGTGATGAAGCTCCCACAACTTCCGAAGGCAACTTCTGTTCCATGACTTGATTGTTCTCACTGTCAGAAAATGTCTCCTTATTTCCAGGTTGAATCTCTCCTTGTTCAGTTTCCATCCATTATTCCTTGTCTGGCCTTCCCCCCGCTCAAGCAGGAGACCCTACAGCATTTCTGACAAATGGCAGTCCAATCTCTTCTTGAAAAGTGATGAAGCTCCCACAACTTCCGAAGGCAACTTCTGTTCCATTGGTTGATTGTTCTCACTGTCAGGAAGTTCCTCCTTATTTCTAGGTTGAATCTCTCCTTGATCAGTTTCCATCCATTATTCCTTGTCTGGCCTTTGGGTGCTTTGGAGAATAGCTTGACCCCCTCCTCTCTGTGGCAGCCCCTCAAATATTGGAACAC
>QLTV01003111.1:70965-83607 GCA_003457575.1 Thermophis baileyi | reverse complement strand
GAACCGGTAGTAAAAAAATTTGAATCCCACCACTGAGGACAATCTATTCTCCAAAGCACCCAAAGGCCAGACAAGGAATAATGGATGGAAACTGATCAAGGAGAGATTCAACCTAGAAATAAGGAGGAACTTCCTGACAGTGAGAACAATCAACCAATGGAACAGAAGTTGCCTTCGGAAGTTGTGGGAGCTTCATCACTGGAGGCTTTCAAGAAGAGATTGGACTGCCATTTGTCAGAAATGGTGTAGGGTCTCCTGCTTGAGCAAGGGGGTTGGACTAGATGACCTACAAGGTCCCTTCCAACTCTGTTAATCTAAATCTAAATGGATACATCTTTCTAAGGAGTTCGCCAATCTGTGTCTTTTGCAAAGGTAGTAAGTCATATTTCTAAATCCTCTTCCAAGTCATTGAGGGAGATCTACATGCCAACGAACATCATCTACAGCTTCAACAAAGCTCAGTATCCATTTAATAGTAGCACATTTTGCCCTCTTCTGTAGTTGGATCTCCTGGGACACCTTGACAGCTTTACTGATGTGAAGGTGCAGGTCCCTCTCAGTGTCACTCCCTGAGAAAGGAAAGGGGGTTGGGCTGATGATTTTATTTTATTTATTTATTTTTATTTTATTTTTATTTTATTTTATTATTTTATTATATTTTATTTTATTTTATTTTATTTTATTTTATTTTATTATTTTATTTTATTTTATTATTTTATTTTATTATATTATTTTATTATATTATTTTATTTATTATTATTTGCCGCCCATCTCTCTGTGAGGAGACTCGGGGGGGCTTACAAGATAAAAATAAAACCGTGTGTGTGTGTGTTAATTGCAATAAAAATACAGGTTATAACTAAAAGATGGGCGGAAGGGAGCCGGCTGGGGGGACGTGGGAGCCATTGTTAGTCGATCAACACCCCCCAAGCCAAGCAGCAGAGCCAGGTCTCCAGTCAGGCGGGTGGGACTCGATCTGATCCCGGGGGGAGGGGGCAAGATGTTCCCATTTATTTTTATGAACGCACAACGTAGCATGGCGCAAATACTCAGAAGCCGCCATGTAATGGACAGGTTGCAATGGACTCCATCGAGGCTCCCAGATCGGTCAGAGATCCACAAACTGATTCCCGACCGGCCCACCTCGCTTTCCAATAGGGGTTTTTCTCCCTAGAGGTGTCACCCTTCCAGACCTCCTGGGATCTCCCCTTCAGGAAGCAAAGCTCGCTGCACCCCCAGACTCCCCCTTGCTAAGTTCTACTCCCCTTTGACAGGCAGGTAGGGTGGATAAAAATCGATGCTTTTTTTTTTTTTCAAAAAAATAATCAGATTTTTAAAAAACTTAAAACGGATTTTTTTTTATTTAAATCGGATTTTTTTTAAAATTTTTATCAAATTTATTTTAATAAAATGCTTTTGGAGTAAAAATCTACCCAAAGATAGTTTTCTATTTAAGATACATTAATAATTTAGTTTATTCAGCATGAAATGGAGCTTAGTGATGTAGCATGAGGCTGTATGCAATAGCACTTAGACTACCCCAAGTCTGAAAATACATCCCTCCCCACTATACAGCTCAAGAAACTAGGGAGAGTTTCTTCTCAACCACAATAGCAATAGCACTTAGACTAATCCAAGTCTGAAAATACATCCCTCCCCCCTATACAGCTCAAGAAACTAGGGAGAGTTCTGTTGCTGCCACAATAGCAATAGCACTTAGACTTATATACCGCTTCATAGTGCTTTACAGCCCTCTCTAAGCGGTATACAGAGTTAGCATATTGCCCCCAACAATCTGGGTCCTCATTTTACCCACCTCAGAGGGATGGAAGGCTGAGTCAACCTTGAGCCGGTGAGATTTGAACCGCCAAACTGCCGCTAGCAGTCAGCTGAAGTAGCCTGCAGTGCTGCACTCTAACCACTGCGCCACCTCGGCGCCCCCCACCACAAGGGCGCCCCCCACCCCCAACCTGGTCTTTGTCACCTGCTGCCTTTGCCTGGGGAGTCTTTTGGCGGAGGGGTGGTGGTGGTGCCTGGCCGGGGCCTCCTGGGCTTCTCTGCTCTGGAGATTTGGTGTGTTTGCGTGGGTGTGGGCACCTTTTTTCTCCTGCTGGGAAAAGGCTGCTGGTGCTGAACAGAGAAGCCCTTGGGTGCCTGGAGGCGGCGGCTGATTGCCAGTCTCCACAGGGGCAACATGGCAACTTTTGAGTGGGCCTGCTTGCTGGGGGCTTTGGGGAGGAGGCAGACTCTGGTCCCTGGAGTTCCAGCAGCCGGAGTGGGGAGGCCTCCTGCCTGGGTGAAAGCTGGTACGTCTGCTGCATGAAGGGTGCCCCTTTTCAGAGCTCCCGTCTGGGCTGCAACCCTCCTGGCTAGGTGCCGGATGAGCCCTGGGCCGCTTGTTCCTGTGGACCGGACCCAGGGAGGCCACCTTGCTCTTCTCCCCCCCCCCGTGCTGACCAATGGCTCCTGCCCTCCCCCACCATGAGGAGCCCCTTGCCGCCCTTGGCTGATCTGCCCTTATACAGCCATGGCTCTTCTTGGCACCTTCCCTGGGACTATGCTGGGTGAGGAAATCCTGTTTCCTCCTGTGGAAAATGCAGCTCAGAGTCTCTCTGGGGATTTCTTGTGCCCCTCCCTGGAAAGGAATGGAGGCTGCCCAGGGTGGGGGGGGGCGGGGGCTCGGAGAAAGCTCCTCCTAACAGCTCGGATTGGTATGCCCCTCATCACAGCCCCAGGGGTGTTTGGGTCAGCAAATCCCCTTGGGTAGTCTCTTTGCATTCCCCCCCCCCCCGTTTGTCTTTGAGATCCTGAGGACTAGAAGTCTTTTCATCCGATTGTTGGAGAGCCAGGCAGCTGAGGATCCTGCCTTGTGGGCTGCTGCTTCTCCCTGGAGTGGGTCGTTGGAGGACCGCTTCCATGGGGAAGGATTGCAGCCAGGCAGAGCCTTTTCCTGCAAAGGCATTTTTTCTCCTTAAAAGGAAAGTATTGGCCGGCCAGGAGGGGAAGGAGGCGGCTGTAGCTCTGCCGGCCGTGCCACATCTGGCATGCCACAGATGACATTGCTGAAGACGGTGGCGGTGGTGGCCTCCGTGCTTGGCCAGGGAGCCTCAGAGGAGCGGCTGTCTTACTCCTAGGCCGCATGAATGAGCAGGACCCAGGAGGTCATCTAGTCCAACCCCTGCCCAGTACAGGAAGGAATCCACAGAATGTGGAGCTGGCCATCCAGAGGGGAACTTCACCGCAGTTTTAGGCAGACTGTTCCTCTGAGGAGTAGCTTGCATCGGACTGACTCTTCTCTTTTAATTTTATTTATTTATTGAAATAATTTCTGTGGCTGCCCATCTACAGTACGATTAAAACCAACTGTTGGAAACAAGGATCCCCATCGCCCGAGTGAACTCATGTTTCCCAGTCATCCAACCCCATGGCCGGCAGAGTTCGGCTCACCTCCTGGTGGCCAAAGGTCCCCTGGCCGGTGGTCCTACTGCTCTCTGGTCCCCTCTCTGACCCCCAGCCTTCTCTTCTGCAGGCCAGACCGGCTGGCCCCTCTAACGCTCCTCCTGGGAGCTCTCCTCTGGACCCAAACCGGCTTCCTCGGTTCCCCTTTAAAACGTGGTGCCCAGAACTGTATTTGGCACTGGCAGTTTCATCTAACCAGCCTCGAGTAGACTGAAACGGGCACTTTCCACAATTTGGATGCCCCCCCCGATCATTTTTGCCTTGAGGGTCTGCTTCTGTGCAGTGGGTGGCCCTCTCGGCCCTTCTCCCAAGGCAGGTTCCCAGGCATTGCCCCCAAATGAGGAGTTTGTGCCTGATTAGCGCCAACCTGGTTGATTTGCCCCAACCGTGAAGTCTGCGGAGGCCATTTTCTCCTCTAAGCTGTTTTCTGCAACTCCCAGAAGGCCCTTTGATTCGGCCTCTGGATCATTTGTAAAGAAGCTGAGTGGCTCAGGGAGGGTGAGGGTGCAGTGTGTGTGTGTGTGTGTGTGTCCCCCTGCTCCACCTCCCTGCAGGGACGGACCATTAGCAGGTATTTGGGGGGGGGCATAGGGTTCAAGCACAGGTTGACCTGTTGGACTGCAGCTGTTCTTCTGTAGCCTGTCTTGATCCCGCTGTACGCAGAATATTGTGTCTGTGGCATGTTTTATAGAAGGTGGGACAGAGTTGTTTAGATTATTGAAAAAGAGAAGGTTTAAATTGCAAAGCAGTGGCTGAGACCTCAGAGGGCCTCCTCTGAGCAGGAATGAAGGTTTTCCGGCCCACATTTGGGGCTCCTGACTCGTGGTAAAGCAAGCTCCATGGAGCAAACCCTTGGGGTGAGCTGGCCAATGGCCTGGCAGCTCTCTTGCCCCCCCCCCAATGAAGCTGGCCACCATCCTCTTGCCTTCTCTCAGTGGTTTGGGAGTTCGACCCCAGTCCAACCCTCCTGGTTACTCCCCTCCCTCCTTTGGGTTGGGGGGGGGTCCATCTGCAGCAGCCCTTTTGGGCATGTTCTCCCTTCTCCAGAAGGCCACACCGGCTAGGAGTCCCCCTCTTGGGAGATGCCGGATGGGCACCCATCCTTCTCTTTAGTTGAAGGCCTCCAGGGCCCCTTTGGAAAAACAGGACTCCTGGTTGTCAGGATGTGGGTTTTGCTATTGATGGTTTATTTCAGACTGCTCTGATATCTAAACTGCCCTGGGCTCCATGCTGATGAAATGCAGCTTCCCCTCCCTGGGTCCCCTGGGGGCTGCCAGAGACACCCCCGCTTCCCTTGTCTGCAGTGCATTGTTGCCTTCTGGGCTTGGGGTTGAGGCGCCAGCTTGAGTCAAGTGTTCCCTGAGAGGTCCCCTGGGAGGGGGGAGAAACCCATATGAAGCTCACCCCACCTCCCAAAGGCCGTCTTGGTGGCCATTGAGAGCAAGGCGGCTGTGCTAGACTTTGGGCTGGAAGGTGGTTCAGATGTTGCTTCTCCCAATTTTCTGGGGAGGAATGGGGAGGAGACAGCAAGGAGTCCCGCCCACCTTGGCAGAAGATGCCCTGGCACACCTGGGTGAGAGGAGCAACTGAGCTCCCACCCCTCAGCGGAGAAAGCAGCTGGCAGATGGTGGCCTCTGTGAGGACCGCAGGTGCACCTCCTTCCCCCGAAGCTGCTTCAGGGATTCGGTGAGGGCAGGTGATGCGCTGCTCCACACGGAGGAGGCTTCCCTCTAGGGCTGGTGCTCTGTGCCGGCTGCTTTCCTGAGGTGCCTTCATTGCTGTTGGAACGGGAGGAGAGACAGGCGCTCTCTGGGCGGCTTCATCCACGGCCCTTGGCCATGGATGTGGGGGGCTTGTGGTCGCAGATCCAGCAAAAGCGCTCTCTGATTCCTTCTGGGTACCACTTGTTCCACCATGAGGTGAGCTGGGGGTGGGAGGGGGCAGGAGGACGGGTGGTTGGAGTCGGTCAGCCGGGGAGGAGGGGATGTGCAGTTGGACCTGCCGTGGTGTCTCAGGCCTTGCTCCACCTGTCTTGGGAAGGGCCCCCTCTGGTATTAGTGCTGGTTCTCTGGGGAGAGTGGGCCAGGTGGGGCCTGATTCCTTACAGCTTGGGACACCCCCCCTCACTCTCGCATTACAAGTTGTGGCTTCCCTTTAAGGAGTGCCCCCTTGCTTCACCATTCCTCCCCCCCGGGAGCTTTCTGAAGAAATGAAGGTGCCAGGTGCAGCCACCTCATTGACTGGGCCCACCCACCAATTCACACAGAAGCTGGACAGGGATGGGAGCTATTTGGCAGTGGGGGGGGGCGGGGGGGGCTGGATACCTCCGTGGCCTTTCCTGCTCCGGGATCCAGGAAAGAGAACGATGTCAGGGACCGCATGTACAATATTCGATCTGGCAGGGAGGGCATGCTGCAGGTCCCGCCTGCCAGGGGCTGACAGCTGATGGGTGCCAGGAGGCAGGCCTTCTCTGCCCTGGCACCCACCCCATGGAAGCCTCCCCCTGTAGTTGGGTTGCTCTGCCCCTGTTAATAGCAATAGCACTTAGACTTACGGTATATATCACTTCACAGTGCTTTACAGCCCTCTCTAAGTGGTTTACAGAGTCAGCATATTGCCCCCAACAATCTGGGTCCTCATTTTACCGACCTCGGAAGGATGGAAGGCTGAGTCAACCTTGAGCTGGTCAGAATCGAACTGCCAAACTGCTGGCAGTCAGCAGAAGTAGCCTGCAGTACTGCATTCTAACACTGTGCCACCACGGCTCAGGAAGTCCCTCAAGACCCAGTTCTGTCAGCAGGGTTGGGGGGTCCCAGGGAACCCGCCACATTTTATGAGTGTGTATGAGTTTTTAGTTGTTTTTTGAATGTTTTTAATATGTTTCTTTTTAATAGTTTTTTTATATTAATAATGTTTTTTTAATTGTTGTAAGCTGCCCAGAGTCCTCCGGGAGTTGGGCGGCATAGAAATATAAATAAACTTTAAACTTTAAACTTTAAGGTGTCTCCCCTAATGTGGGTGATAAGGGGTTGCTATATTGTTTATATTGTCTATAATTCTAATGTTTTTATAATGATTTTTTTACTTGACTGTTGTATGCCACTCAGTCACTCCTGGTGAGATGGGCGGCTGTGTGTGGAATGGGTGCTCAGAGACAGGAGTGGCTTATGGGGAGCCAGGAGGGAAAAGTGGCCAGCTGGGCCAGTGGGGAACAAACAGCGAGGCCCGGGTGTGGGTGGGAAGCAGACCCATTTGGGGGCCTGGCAACCTGTGAAAGGGGAGCTCTACCTGGCCATCCCGTCCGTCCGAGTGCTGGGCTAGGCTCCCATGTCTCAGCCGGGCTGTTCTGTGCCCCTGGCAGGCAGGTGACGGTGCCCGCTTGGCAGAGATGGAGAACGCCCTGACGGCCCGGGATCGGGTGGGAGTGCAGGACTTTGTCCTGCTGGAAAACTTCACCAGCGAAGCAGCCTTCATCGAGAACCTGCGCAGGCGATTCAAGGAGAACCTCGTCTACGTGAGTGCCGTGTCTGGTAGCCACCTTATTCATTTTTTATGGATTCATTTATTCAATTCTATACCTGCCCATCTCAGTCAATGGCTCTGGGCAGCTTACAATTCAAAAATAAATTGCAATTAAAAATATTACAAACATTTTAAAACACTAAAAACATCCAGATTAAATATACATAGGAGCAAGATACCCGACCAGTGAGCAATACAGCCAGGAAAGACATTTTGGGCCTCAGGCTCATCGGAACAGTGGGCCTTACAGAAGGCTAACTGGGCTCAGGCCGTTTTAATCTCCAAAGGGAGAGGGCTCCACAGAGCGCCTTGCCTGGCCTAGTGGGCGGGGGATCCTTCCTGGGGCCTTGGCAGCCCCCAAATCAAAACTCTCCCTTGGGTGCCTGGGGTGGTCTCCTCGCATTGGGGATCAAGGTAAGAGATGCCTGGCTCCAGGGAGCCCCCTTGCTCTGGGTGGCCCAATGGCTGCTGAGGCTGATCAGCGCTGAGGGTCAGTGGCCCAGGGGGAAATCTTCCTGGGCTTGGGAGGGGGTCTTCTTGGGGAAGGCAGTCCACTGCAGGTGCTGGATTACAATGGAAGCTGCTGCTGCTGCAGGGGAACCAAAATATCCTTGTGGCGCCCAGATCACATAAGGAAAGGAGACATGATTTTGGTCCTTGGGCTAAATTGGGGGGCTGTGGGCCCCCTTGAAAGGAGCCCCACTGAGCCAGGGCACCCGCTGCCCCCTCCTGACGCCCCCATGGGCTGGCTTCCTCTTCAGACATACATTGGCTCGGTTCTGGTCTCGGTGAACCCGTACAAGGACCTGGAGATCTACAGTAAGCAGCACATGAACCGTTACCGTGGCGTCAGCTTCTACGAAGTCTCTCCTCACCTGTGGGTACCTGAATTGGCGTGATGTTCTCCCCACCCCCTTTCCCCCTCCACTGCACTGCCAAGGCCAGTTAATGGTGCAGAAGGGCATTTGCACCCCTCGGCCTAGCAGCTCAGCAGGAACAATGGGGAGAAGGCCCCCCGTGCAGAAAGGAGGGCAGGCAGCGCCTGGCAGAAGGCTTCAGGTCAAAAAGGGGGGGGGGACCGGGGGGGGGAGAGTCCCAGCAGGGCTCTTCTTCCTGCTGCTTCAGCATTGACCCAGCTGGGCTTGGTGGGAGCCAAACCCTGCTAGGCTATCCTGCCAGTTCTGGGCTGCTGCCCCCCACTGGCCCTTTGTGGCAGGAGAGACCTGGAGGTGTTGCTCCTGCCCTTTGGTGAGAATGCTAAGTCCGGGGGCGGGGGGGGCATTTGAGCAAGTAGCCCTGAAACTGCAGCCGGAGCCTCTGTGCTCCTGGGGGGCGAGCAGAGCAGAGCAGGCAGCCTCTTGCCCTCCCTCCCTCCCTCCTCAGCTACGCCATCGCTGACAACGCCTACCGCTCGCTGCGGACGGAGAGGAAAGACCAGTGCATCCTCATCTCGGGGGAGAGCGGGGCGGGCAAGACGGAGGCCACCAAGAAGATCTTGCAGTACTATGCGGTCACCTGCCCTGCGAGTGAGCAGGTGGAGACGGTGAAGGACAGGCTGCTGCAGTCCAATCCGGTCCTTGAGGTACCCCTTGCGGCTCACTGAGGAATGGGGGTGCTGGTCTTGCTGTGGGGGTCCCAAGGGTGTCGTGGCCAGCCTACATCTTGACCTCCTCGGTGGCATGCGCAGGGCAGGAGCTCGCAGCCCCTGACGGCTCAAGAAAGTGCTTCCTTGCACAGAGGAGGGGTCTCCTTCGGAGAGCGCTCCCTGCTTGTTTGGAGGGAACCGTGGCCCTTCTCCTCCTGGCCTCGAGGCTAGGGGACTCCAGTGTGAATAATGGCTTTGCACTCCCCCCACCCCGCAGCCCCTCTCCTCTTCCAGGGAGCCAGGCAGCATGTAGTGCAGGGGCTTCTGGCCGGGAGGAGGGCCTGGGTCTGAGGGGCGCAGGGGGGCTGCAACAGCCCCATCTGGAGTTTTCTGCTTTCTGCTGTGACCAGGCTTTTGGAAACGCCAAGACTCTGCGGAATGACAACTCCAGCCGGTTTGGGAAATACATGGACGTCCAATTTGATTACAAGGTACGCAAGTGGATGGGGGCGCTGGGCTGACAGCCAGGAAGGGCGGAGGGAAATACGGCCTTTGCTCCGGGGGGTGTGTGATGTGCCCACCGACTCCGGTTCCCATCCCTGAAGGGCTTCCCGCCCGCCCGCCCCTCCTGCTGCTGCTGCCGATTTGGCTGACTGTGGGACACCTGTAGCCCCGTCCCTGGGGCCTCTCTCCAGCAGTACCCATGCCTTCTCTTGGGTTGCCTAGGGGGCTCCCATCGGGGGCCACATCCTGAATTACCTCTTGGAGAAGTCACGGGTGGTGCACCAGAATCACGGCGAGAGGAACTTCCACATCTTCTACCAGCTGTTGGAGGGGGGAGATGAAGACCTGCTGCGGAGGCTGGGGCTGGAGAAGAGCCCCCACCAATACCAGTTTCTGGTGAAGGTAAAGGGAGCTGTGGGTGGTTGGTGGTGGGGCCCTGCCTCCCCTGCAGGGCTGCTGCCCCCAGCTCTTTACCGCCTCAGCCACCTCAAACCATGCTGGTGGCGATCACGGAGGCTCCCGTGGGAATGTGCTTAGCGTGTTTCCTGGTCTCGCCTTGCTCGTCCGACCTGCGGCCACCCGTGTATCGGGGGGAGAGGGAAGGAGGAATCTGTTCTTCAGGAGCCCGTTCTGCCCCCTTTGCACACAGGGCCAGTGCGCCAAGGTCGCCTCCATCAACGACAAAAGCGACTGGAAGGTGGTGCGCAGGGCACTGTCCGTCATCAACTTCAGCGACAGTGAAGTCGAGGTGAGAGGCCTGGCCCTGCCTCCCTGCCCCCCTCCCTCCGGTGAGAGAAGCCTTTCCTAGGGACACCCCTGCCACAGGGTGTCCCTAGGAAAGGCTTCTCCTTCCTTTTCCAGGATCTGCTGAGTATCATTGCAAGCGTGTTGCACTTGGGGAATGTGCAATTTACAACCGACGAACACGGCAGTGCGCAAGTGACCACGGAAAACCAGATCAAATACTTGGCCAGGGTGAGTCACGGGATCTGTTCCAGGCCTCCATTTGATCCATAATACATGGGAAGTGAAATGTACCAACCGCCTTCGGAAGCGCTTTCAAATATATTTTTAAATTTCTCAGAAATATGTACTGAGGCCATCCCTGGTTCAGCTGAGGTTGTTTTAGGAGGCGAGTGCCGGTTGTCTGTGATCAGCCGGCGCTGCCCTTTGTTTGCCCATCCCCTGCAGAGGGCCGGCTGTGCTCTCTTGCGAGGAAGGTGGGCCTGAAGGGAGGCGAGGCAGGTGCAGTAGAAAGAATGGATGGGTGGCCAGGTCTCCCCGGGAGCAGCCCAGCCACAGCAGCCCTCCTTCTTGTTACTGACTGACCTTCTCTGCCCAGACTTCAGCCCTGCGACCTGGGCGCAGGAGGGACCGGCCGGTGCTCTCACACGTTCTCTTTTCCTTGGTTTGAAGCTCCTGGGCCTGGAGAGCTCGGTGCTGCAGGAAGCTCTGACCCACAAGAAGATCATTGCAAAGGGAGAACAGGTGAGGGAAGAGTTGCCGGCAGAACGATGGGGTGGGGGGGGGAGGGGCAGAGGTGGGTTCCTGCCGGTTCGGACCGGCTCTATAGAACCGGTAGCAGGAATTTCCCCCTGCTCGCCGAACCGGCAGCAATGACCGGCTGGACACGCCCCCGAACCGGCTCTCTCGTAGGTGCCGCCATCTTGTTTTTTGCTTCTGCGCATTGGCAGAAGCTGGGTTATTAGCACTGTGCATGCGTGTGCCCACGTGGCGCGCAAGGTGTGCGCACCCATGTGCGCAAGGCGTGCGCACCCGCGCGGCACGTGAGGAAGCCAACCGCCAGCGAGGTAAGCCAGAACCCACCCTTGGGTAGGGGGGTAGCCTGGCGATCCCCTGGCGGCCGTCTCTAGGTCCCGAGGGCCTTGGTCCTCGTAGCGAGAGTTCAGTTGGAGACCGGTGGCCTCTCTTCTTCCCTGCAGCTGATCAGCCCTCTCAGCCTGGAACAGGCCTCCTACGCGCGTGACGCTCTGGCCAAAGCCGTGTATGGGCGCACCTTCTCCTGGCTGGTGGGCAAGATTAACAAGTCCTTGGCTTACAAGGTGAGTTGGTCTCTGGCGCCCCAGAGCCTTCGCAGGAGACTTGGTTGGGCCCAAGCAGCGCCTGCAGTTTCCCTACAAGGGAGCTCTTATCTTGGGGCTTCTTCCCCATAGCCAGGGCTCACCTGTCATTGGTTCTGAACTCGGAGAGGAGATGTGAAACTGGGGTTGTGTTTTAACATCCCCGTGAAGCAGCCAATTGCCCCGGGCAGGAAACAGGATGCCCACCGGCTGCAAGGCCCTTGGTTTGCTAGCGTGCAGAGAAGGTTAGAACAGGTGCTGGAACGGCAAGGATACCCCTCCTCTGCAGACGTAGTGGGCCACAGCAGCGCAGCGGCAGAGGGCCGGCCCAGAGGGGGCCTCCAGAGAGCGGCAGACTTTCCTCTCCCTGACGAGGCGGCCCTTGACCGCGGGTGAGAGGAGCTGCACTGCCTCCATCGGGTAGGGCAGGCGGCCCAGGGCTGCTTGGCAGGGGTGCCCGTTGTCTCTTCCTTGTGCAAGAGAAGCTGGTGCTGCCGCTGCCACCAAGCCAAAAGGTCAAGGACTCACCTGTGAGGAAGAGCGCCCACTACAGTTGGTTAGTAGAGCAGCCGCCCGCGGGGTGAACGGGAGGGCTGAGCCAGATGTCCCCTGAGGAGGAAGAGCTTAGATGGAGACCCTTATTTGGCAAGAGCCCCTTTTTCCAGAAGGGGAGATTGATGGCGGGCAGCCAGTGGAAGGCCACCCTGATGCAGCCGGTGAGGTTTCCCCACCGGAAGGGCTGTCTCATCTCCAGTCCTGGGCGGGATGACCCATCAAGCGAGGAGGCCACGGGCTGTCTTGGACATGGTACGGGCCACGTGGGCTGGTCAGGAAGGGCCCTGTGGTGCAGAAACCCAATGGGGGTTGGAAAAACGTCTTCCTCTGGCACGCAGGGAATTTTTCTGAAATGCGTTGGGCTTTCTAGCAGCTCCCCTTTCTTGGGGTGGGGGGTGCTTTTCAGTGATTTCCAGGTGAGCCCCCAAAGGGGTTTCTTAGGCAGCTTACACTCTGGAGGAGATGCCCTCTTTCCTGGGCAGTCCCTTGGTTCCTCTGTCCCCCTGGGGAGCAGGCCTGCCTGCCTGCCCGCGACAAAACAAAAATGCCTGCCGGGTGTGTTTTGCCCAGCCGCAGGTGTGCCAGAAACAGCTGCAGAGAGACCAGTCGGGAAGGCTCCGGCGTTGCTTTTGCTGCCCGGCGACTGGCTCTGCTTGGGAGGCGAGTGGCGTTTAGCGAATCTATAGGCCTCGTTTGCTGTGGCTAGTTTTCTCCTCTTATTGTCTTTATTTGCTGCTTTCGTAGATTTTAATGGGAAGATGGATTTATTTAAGTAGGAAGAACAATAAAGAAACAAGTCATAGACATCCAAACCAAACAACCCCCAAAAGGTTGGGTAAAAAACAGAATAGAATAGAATAGAATAGAAATAATTAGAATAGAATAGAATAGAATAGAATAGAATAGAATAGAATAGAATAGAATAGAATAGAATAG
>QLTV01003111.1:50415-69730 GCA_003457575.1 Thermophis baileyi | reverse complement strand
CCTTTCTAAGATTTTCATAACTACAGATGTTAGAGCAACTTGTCTGTAGTCATTCAGTTCCTTGATGGAGGGCTTCTTCGGCACTGGGATGATAGTGGAGTGTTTGAAGCAAGAAGGAACATAGCACATCTCTAGCGATTTATTGAAGATTCAGGTGAAGATGGGGGCCAATTGGTCAGCACAGACTTTTAAGCAAGAAGGAGTTATCTTGTCTGGGCCTGGAGCTTTTCCTGGCTTTTGTCTGTGAAATAGGTCTTGTACTTCCTTTTCTGTGATCACCAGGGGTTGTGAACCCAATGGGATGCGGTCAGTTGTAGGAGGCTTGTCTGTTGTTGGTGTGTCTGAGATGGGGTCAGTTGTAGGAGGCTTGGCTGTTGTTGTTATTTAACATGTTATTTAAGGCACTAGGCTACAAACCAGGAGACCGTGAGTTCTAGTCCTGCCTTAGGCTCAAATGTTCAAAGCCTTTATTGTCATTGTACATCATGTATACAATGAAATTGGTTTCAAATCCAGCTGGGGGACCTTGGGCCAGTCATTTTGTCTCAGTTCTAGAAAGGAGGCAGTGGCAAACTACTTCTGAAGAACTTTGCCAAGTAACTGCCCAGACTTGTCCGAGCAGTCTCGAGGAGGGAACATTGACTCAAGGGCACGCACACACACACACACGCACGCATCCCCCCAGAGGGAAATGAAATGAAGCACAGAGGAAATGCAGCTTCTCCCATTGTTCGAGCCTTTGGGGCTCCCCAGAGGAGCCCTTGGCGTGCCAGAGGCTTACCAGTTCCGGAAACGCTGGTTCTCGAGCAAAGCCTCCGGCTGCTGTTGTGTGTCTCTCCGGAGGCTGCTTTCCCCTGGTGCTGCTCTTTTTCTTCTGGGGGGACCAGCCTGTGTTTTCCTTCTTTTCATCAGTGCTGCAAACTCTTAGTGGGCTGCCATTCTGTTCTCCGTTCCCTGGGGCTGCATCAGGCAAGACACTTTGAAATGGCATTTTGAAATGGATTCCACCATTTATACCCTGCTGAGGCTGTATGTGCTCCCAGTCATTTTGGCGCAAAATCCGGCATGCAAAACTGTAATGCGAAATGCCAGCCTCTGCTGTGTTGCTGCAGCTGAGCAACTGCCGGCTGGCCTCAGGTCCAGCCTTCCGCAGCTCGGCAAGGGCCCCCCCCCCAGCCTTTTCTCTCCTCCCTGCCTTTGGCTGTGACCGGCTCTCCGGGTGACAGCCTAGGAGGGAGGCAGCCGGGAGCACTCCAGGTCCGGTTCAGGTTGCTTTCCTGGAGGGGAAGCGGCTTTCCACGGATCTCTGGTAGCCCAGGAGCCCAAGCCGTGGGTGGGCGAGGGGCTGCTAGGCACCTGCTGCTTTAAGGAACGTTGTTTTCCACCTGGGCTTTTCTCTCACAGACTGTTTTTCCCGGGGTTTTATATATTGTTTTGACTTTTTTGTGTGTTTTTGTTCTTGCTTTAACTGTGTTGCTTGATTACGGTCATTTGATGGTTTTATCATTCTTTCCACCTTGCTGACTGCGAGTCTAAACTATTGTCAATTGCTGGGAGAAATCTCTCCAGAAATGCCAGTTCCTGTCGGACTTTGGCTGCCTTGCAGTTCTTGGGCTAATTGTCAGATTATTCATGTACCGGGAGAGCCAGTGGTAACAAGGTCAGCCAATGAATAGGCATAGCAACTAAGCCAGCCAATGGGAGCTAAACACATCTGAGTCTGTGCAGAGAATCGAAACTGAAGCTAGAAGGCTGGGCGTGGCTCAGCCCACTCTGTCTCTGTCTGCTCTGAACTAGAAGCTGCTTGTAATTTGCTTGTAACTGCTACTATGTTGAAGTAGAACTCTGCTGCTGGTATTGTAAATATATATATTACTATGTTTATAAAGAAGTTAATGAATCCAGCTAAATCAGTTATCTGTGTGTGCTTCTGGAATTGATTTTTATGCAACAAACTCTGATACTAATCCCAAAGGTGCTTTTTCAGGAGTCAACTGGATTTTCTGGTTTTTCTTTGAAGACATTTTGCTTCTCATCCAAGAAGCTTCTTCAGCTCTGACTGGATGGTGGGGAATGGAAGGACCATCCAGTCAGAGCTGAAGAAGCTTCTTGGATGAGAAGCGAAACATCTTCAAAGAAAAACAAGGAAGTCCAGTTGCCTCCTGAAAAAGCACCTTTGGGACAACGATGACCTGGATGACGGAGAATCTCCACAGACACTCTTGGGCTAACGGGAGAAGTAGCGTCCACTGGGCAGCAGCAGTCATCTCTGGGGAAAGCGTGGAACGGGCGAGGGTCTCCCTGGGGCGTGGGCAGGGTCCTCTATGCTGGCCTGGGCAGCCTCCCCTTGAAAAAGACACTTGGGCTGCCTTTGCTTGTTAGGAAGGCCCGGTCAGAGGAATCGGAGAGTTGCCAGGCTTGCCTTGTGATCGGTGGGCTTGGTGTTCCAACTGCGGGCATCGCCGGCACGCCTGGCACTTAACAGTCTCAACATAAAAGCAGAAGAAACAGGAGCTGTTACCCGTGGGGTCCGTCAAGCAAGGCGCTGCTCCTGTCCCACTGGAGGGGAGGGGGAAGCGCTGGGCTTAGGGCCCTGGTTGGGGGGGGGGATGTTGCCTGCTGGCGTGATTGACTGGGCTGCTGCTGTCTTAGAGGAGGACCCCTTTCGCAGACCAGACTTGAGAAGGGAGGGGGGGCCGCTTTTCCTCCCTCAGATCTCCAGAAGGGGAGAGCTGAGGGGTCCCCATCTTTATTCTCTCTCTTCTTTCCTAGGAGACGGAGAGCCTGGGCTGGAGGAAAAGCTCAACTGTGCTGGGACTGCTGGATATTTACGGATTCGAGGTTTTCCAGCACAACAGGTGCGTTTCCGGCCCTTGGGCATCCCCTTTAGCTGGGAACCCTTTGGCAGCTGGATTGGCAGCCCATCCAAGGCTCTGCCTGACACGCCGGGGTTGCTCTCGCCCTCCGTCCGAGCTCCCTAGCGGCTTTGCAGAGCCCACAGCCCCCTGCTGTGGAGATGCACAGCTGCACTTTGGGGGAAGCCTTTCCGAGGATCTTGTGCTGCACGAGCGGTTTGCGGAGCTGGCCTGATGGGTGCCGGCCACTCTGCCGCTTCGGCATCCCTGTGTGTGTGTGTGTGTGTGTGTGTGTGTGTGTGTGTGTGTGTGTGTGTGACCGGGAGGCCCTCCCCACGGCCGAGGGTCGGCTGCCCTGGATCAGCCCTCCCGAAGCGCCCTCTGCTTCCTTGCAGCTTTGAGCAATTCTGCATCAATTACTGTAACGAGAAGCTGCAGCAGCTCTTCATAGAGCTCACCCTGAAATCTGAGCAAGAGGAGTACGAAGCCGAGGGCATTGCGGTAAGAGCCCCCTCCCCTCCCATGGTGACCCCCAGGTGGGGGAGCCTGGCAGGA
The DNA here is from genome assembly GCA_003457575.1 of Thermophis baileyi. NCBI lineage: Eukaryota > Metazoa > Chordata > Lepidosauria > Squamata > Dipsadidae > Thermophis > Thermophis baileyi. The sequence continues at coordinate 66,320 of QLTV01003111.1, read as the reverse complement.
GAGCCAAGCTCCCCCCGCTTTGGAGGTCAGGGGTGGTTGGCGGCTTTTCCGGTGCTTGGGAAGATATGGATGGGGCAGCTCAGGTGGGCTGGGGCCGCGGAGGTGGCTGCCCCCCATAACCTACAGGGCACTTCTGTGCTGAATTGGATTTCTCTTTGTGAAACGGCAGTGGGAGCCAGTTCAGTATTTCAACAACAAGATCATCTGTGACTTGGTGGAGGAAAAGTTTAAAGGCATAATTTCCATTTTGGTAAGTCCTCCTCAGAGAAGCAGAACCTCCAAAGAACCCCAGGGCAGCCGGGGAGCCCCACCCAGCCCAGAGGGGGAGGCCTGGCCTTCCCGTGGCTACAAGGTCCCTTCCAACTCTGCTAATCTGTATACCTTCTGCTCCCTGGGCCTTTTCACCTGCCCCACGAAGGGAGAGTTGGCCCATCAAGCACCAGGCCCGCTTCTGAGCCTGTGCTGATGGCCTGTTGGAGCTGTGGGGCACACTTGTGGGGAGCTGTCCCCCTTCTGGCCTTCTGCCAACACGGGCTGCTCATGCGTAAAACAGGTGAGGGGAGGCACCCCGGCCTCCCTCTTCCTCCTCCTCCTCCTCCTCCTCCTCCTCCTCATTTGGCTTTGTCTGCAGGACGAGGAATGCCTGCGGCCCGGGGACGCCACAGATACGACCTTTCTGGAGAAGCTTGAGGAGACCATCAAGAGCCACCCCCATTTCCTCACGTGAGTTCAGAAGAGATCCCCCTCCCCCCAAGAAGAGGAGGGGGTGGCGCAGTTTTCAGAGCAAGGATGGCTCTTTCGCGGTTGGGCTTTGATTGATTTAATTATTATAGCTGCCCGTCTCACATACTATACGGACAGCTTACGAATTCAAACATGAAGAATACACAAAAAAATTAAAAATAAAATAGCCATAGGAGCTTGAAAAGATTAAGTACAAAACCATGCAACCCACTCTGTGGGAGAGCACAGTCCATTCAGGAAGAGTTTTATAGGCTCCGCACCCCCCTCTCATCTGACCCCCTCCCAGGCCAGCTGGCCAAGCTGGGGTCCTCTCCTCAGGTCTTTCTTCTTGTAAACGTGGGCACCCCAGAGGGGAGGGGGGGCTTGCTGTGGGGTGCCCCGCAGAAGGCACTCCCCAAAGAAGTAGGAGAACCCAAAGCCTTTGGCATTAAGATGACCCTGACGATTAGAACAATTAACCCAGTGGAACAACTTGCCTCCAGAAGTTGTGAATTCTCCAACACTGGAAGTTTTTAAGACAAGATTGGACAACCATTTGTCTGAAATGGTATAGGGTTTCCTGCCTGAGCAGTTGGACTAGAAGACCTCCAAGGTCCCTTCCGATTCTGTTATTCTGTTACCCTATTGTTGACCCCCCTCCCCTTTTGCCACGGGGTTTCCTTCACCCTCCCTAAGTCCTTGGCTGAACTGGTCTGGCCAAGCTGCGGGTTTGATCCTGACCCTCTGCCGTGCTTTCTCCATAGCCACAAGCTGGCCGATGCCAAGACCCGGAAGTCGTTGGGGCGGGAAGAGTTCCGCCTGCTGCACTACGCCGGGGAAGTCACCTACAGCGTGGCAGGTCAGCCTCCCTGCAGCACCGCAGGGCTGGGTCCCCTCCTCGCCTGGCCCCTGCCCAGGGGTGTCTTCCTGCTGCTCACCTTGTGGGTTTCTGACCTTCTCCCCCAGGTTTCTTGGATAAGAACAATGACCTGCTCTTCCGGAACCTCAAGGAGGTGAGCCTGGGGAGGCGCTCTGGCCGAGGGGGGCCCCTCCCCACGACACCTCAGAAAGATGCACTCTCCCATGGTCTTGTTTGCTGCCCTTGTAGGCGATGTGCGACTCGGAGAACCCCATCATCACCCAGGGCTTTGACAGGACGGAGCTGACCGACAAGAAGAGACCCGAGACGGTAAGGCCTGGCAGAGGGGCTCCACGTCCCCCTGCCTTCCCCCTATGGGGGCACTCAACCAACTTCTCTGGCCGTCTCGCCTTTCAGGCCGTGACCCAGTTTAAGAACAGCCTCTTGAAGCTGATGGAGATCCTCATGTCCAAGGAGCCCTCCTACGTCCGCTGCATCAAGCCGAATCATGCCAAGCAGGCCGGTAGGTGGTGGGGTGGGGGGTCAGCAGGGGTCCCCAACCCTCCCTCCCTCCCTCCCTCCCTCCACCCAACGCTCTGGGTTGGAGCCCAGGCTGAGGACGGCCACTCCTGTGGGGAGAAGGGCTGCCGCTGGCATCCCTGCTTGGTTCTCCTCTTCGTCATGCACAACGGTGGCCGGTTCCTCAAGGGCTCTTGGCTGAAGTCGGGTCTCGGCTGCCCAGCCCCCCGTTCTGAGCTGCTGGGGGAGAAGGATGTCTGTCTGTCTGGAACTGGCTCTGGACGCCAAGGACGATTCCATATTTTCCCAGGCAATTTTGATGAAGTTTTGATTCGGCACCAAGTGAAATACTTGGGCTTGATGGAGAACCTGAGAGTGCGCAGGGCTGGTTTTGCATATCGGCGGAAATACGAGGTTTTTCTGCAAAGGTACAGCGCTAAGACAGGTGTCCGGGCTGTGCTTCCAGGGTATTTAGGCAAGGCACAAGTGGGTGGGTACAGTCTAGTGAGGAATAAAGAGATCTTTATTGGCTGCCCAGTCTCTGCCCTGGCATCTCTCCCACTCTTGCGCCCAAGGTGCCAACCCAAGCCTCTTCTGAGGCTGCCCAGGCAAGTCCAGTGGCCGTCTTAGCAGCAGGCCTTTAGAAGGCGTTCTTTCCCTCTCCTTTCCTCTCTGACCAGGTACAAATCTCTGTGTCCTGAAACATGGCCCACCTGGAACGGGAGGCCTCAGGACGGAGTGGCAGCCCTCCTGAAACACCTGGGCTTCAAGCAGGAAGAGTACAAGCTGGGCAGGTAATGGTTTGACAACGGGAATGGCTCTCTGTCTGCGGAAGCAAAAGGGGGCTCTTCTCTCTTTCATAGGTGTCTTTATTTCCAGGACAAAAATATTTATTCGTTTTCCCAAGACTCTATTTGCGACAGAAGCAGCCCTGGAAGTTCGCAAGCAAAGCCTCGGTAGGTCTGTCGGGCATTTTTAAGTAAGTCAGGCTGACCTGACCTCGCTGTTTGCTTGGCTTAACCCCCATCTTTTCCCCCCGATTTAAGCTACAAAAATCCAAGCTGCTTGGCGAGGCTTCTATCGGCGAAAGAAATACCTTCAAATGAAGCATTCAGGTAGGAAGGCGGCCCTTCAAGTAACTTGTGGGGCACAGTGCAACTGGATGTCATGCCCAGCTTTGCCTTGGAAGGGGCAGCCGGGCTGGGCCTCATGAGTTCTCCCCATGGATGGGCCACGGGGGGGCTGCTTTGTGACCACGAGGGGAATCGGAAGCAGGTGCAGGGTGGCTCTGGGCCCTTAGCCCTTGAGGTTTCTTCCTGTTCCTTCATGCAGCGGTCACTATCCAGGCCTGGTGGCGTGGTACTCTGGGACGCCGGAAGGCTGCCAAGAAGAAGTGGGCAGTGGAGATAATCCGGCGGTATGTAAAAGTCTTGGTTTTGCTGCAGGAGTGGGCCCTCTTTCAGGTCCCAGAGACCCTGCCCACTTGAGGGAAGGGTTGGGGGATGCAGATATTTTCACATTCTGAACTGCCCATCTCCCTCCAAGAGGAACTCTGGGTGGTGAGAGGGACTCCTTCCCATTCCTAACCCATTGGGGCTTATTGCCGGGCACAGTTGCTGGGGGAGGAGGAGGAGGAGGAGGCGGAGGCAGTGGGGCTCTTTAGGCACCTGGTTGGGCTGCTGCCTTCTCCCCAGAGACCCGCCTGTGCCGCATTCGCTGTTCCCTCTGCCTGAGACCCCCTGGGCTGGTCCCCTGGAGTGGGAAGCCAGGGTTCCTGGAGTGTGTGTGTGTGTGTGGGGGGGCAGCAGCCTTCTTGAGCAAGGCTCCCACCAACAGGTTCATCAAAGGTTTCATTTACCGAAATTGCTCCCGCTGCCCTGAGAACGAATACTTCCTGGACTACATCCGTTACTCTTTCCTGATGAACCTGAAGCGCAACCTGCCAAAAACCGTCCTAGACAAGTCCTGGCCGGTGCCGCCGCCTTCCCTGCGAGAGGTAGGTGCCCAGCTGCGTGAAGGGACGGGAGGGAAAGGCGGCCTCGCAGCCTGATGGAGCGTTATTCCAAAAGTCCTGCTGGGTCAGAATGATGGTGGCTTGAGGAGCTTTTTCCTGTGAGTTGACCAGCAAACCATGATCAAGTGCATTTAACGCATGGACTGCAGCAGCGACAGCACTGGGGTATCTTTGGCAGAGTAAAAAATGCCAGTCCATGCCACCTGGTGTCTTGCTCACACGAAGCCTACCGCTCCTGTGTGCGTGTGCTCACCCAGGTGGAGCTTTTCTGGCAAAGCGAGCCCCTCCCTGTCCTCCCCCCAGCCATGGTCCCTCGATGGTCCTGCCTCAACTGCCCCTCTTCTTCTTCAGGCGTCCCAGCTATTGAGGGAACTCTGCATGCAGAACCTGGTGTGGAGCTACTGCAAGAGAATCAGCCCCGAATGGAAAGTGCAGGTGGGTGGCCGTGAGGCTTTCCTCCAGGACCAGGTTGGGCGGGGGGTGATTCTGATCAGCAGTTTTGTGGGTAGGGGGTCCTCAGCTGTGTACTGAGTTTTATGGATGGTTACTGGAACTCTTGAACTCTGATGGCAGCCAAGGGTATCCCCTGAAGGAACCCAGTGTTGCGGCCAGTCAGGAATCTCCAAAGAGAATAACAGAACGACAGAGTTGAAAGGGACCTTGGAAGTCCTCTATGTCAACATCCTGCCCAAGCAGGAGACCCGAGACCATTCTGGACAAATGGATGTCCAGTCTCTTCTTAAAAACCTCCAATGATGAAGCACCCACAACTTCTGGAGGGAAGTCCTTCCACTGATTGATTCTTCTTCCTGTCAGGAAATACGTCCTTAGTTCTAGGTTGGATCTCTCCTTGATAAGCTTCTATCTTGTCTTGCCCTCAGGTGCTTTGGAGAATACGTTGACCCCCTCTTCTTTGTGGCAGCCTCTCAAATACTGGAAGATGCTATCATGTCATCCCTAGTCCTTCTCTTCTTTAGACTGGACATCCTGCCAGGGTTCTTCATATGTTTTAACCTCCAGCCCCTTAATCATCTTTATTGCTCTTCTCTGCACTCTTTCTAGAGTTTCTCAATATCTTTTTTGTATCCTGGTGACCAAAATTGGATGCGATATTCCAAGTTTGGTCTTACTAAAGCAGTATATAGCGGTACTACCGTGTTTCCCTGAAAATAAGACAGGGTCTTATTTTCTTTTGACCCCCAAAATATGGCTTTGGCCTTATTATCGGGGGGGGGCTTATTATTTTGGGGGTGCAGTAGGCGGCGAGCGTGGGACTGGATGTCCCATCGCCGCCGCCTCCCCTCCCTGTTCTTGGCGCCATCCGAACTACTGGCCTGCTGCCACCGCCTCGTGGAGCAGGACTCTGCAAGGCTTGTTGTGCCGTTGCATGCATGAACTGCAGGACTGCCGCGAGCTTCATCATACCGGCACAGCTGGCGTCCTGCCGCTCGTGGCTGTGCCGGTATGTCGAACCTCACGGTAGTGCTGCCGTTCGTGCATGCAACGGCACAACAAACCTTGCAGAGTCCTGCTCCACGAGGCAGCAGCAGTGGCATGACGAGTCTCACAGAGACTCATTTCTGGCAAGTGGGACGTGTTGGGCTGCGAGATGCGCATTCTACCTGGGATTTGTAGCTCCGTTGCGTTCCTCGGCGTTGTGTCCAGAGAAAAACATTGTAATAAAAAAACCTCGCGAGTTCGAGAAGTTTGATTGAACTCATCAGGTTTTTTTTTTATTACAATGTTTTTCCCTGGACACAACGCCGAGGAATACTGGAAAGGTAAGACGCACATCTCGCGGCTCAACACGTCCCACCCCGACCCAATGGCAACAGCAGCCTGACTGCTTCCCTTCCCCGCCGTCTCTTTATCGAGATGGCAGGTGGGGCGGGGGAGAAGCGAGACGTGTGGAGCGAGACATGGCTTCCCTTGCTGTCTCTTCCCCCCACCCTCGCCAGGCATGGCAGGGCTCCTTCCCCTTGCTTAGCCACCTGCCCCCTTTAGGGTTGCAATTTGGGGGTTGCAGATGGGGTGGGGTGGGGCCGCGAGACGCGCGTCTTACCTTTCCAGCTCCATCGCGTTCCTCGGCATTGTGTCCAGGGAAGCACATTGTAAAAGAAAACTTCTCACGAGTTCAATCAAACTTCTCGAACTCGCAAGAAGTTTTCTTTTACAACGTGCTTCCCTGAACACAATGCCAAGGAACACGATGGAGCTACAAGTCCCAGGTAGAACGCGCATCTCGTGGCCAACCCCGCCCTGCCACCCCCAAATTGCACCCCACCATGAGACGTGTGTCCTATCTGACACTTGTAGCTCTGTCGCCAAAAGAGCACCCGCTGCAAAAAGAGTGGCTCCCGGCCGGGAGAGAGAGAGAGAGCACAAGCGAGAGGCGGGCGCGCGCAAGCAGTTTTACCAACTCCCTCTGCCGCGGCGCACACCCCACGGGACTGGCTCACCTCCTCCGGGCTCTGCCTCCGGCGGCGTTTTGAAACGCGCTCCTGCCTGCGAGGAGGAGGAGGAGGCGAGGCAGGGATCGAGGCTCCGGAGCTGCCGCGGCGGGAGGGGGGAGAGCTGCGGCCCCCCCATCCGCCAGCGTGACACGGAGAGACGCGGAAGGGCCCTTCCAGCCGCCCACCCCGGGATCCGCCTCCTTGCACCTCTGGCTCGGTGGGCGACTCTCTCGGTGGGCTCCGTAGTGGGGCCCTCCCACCGCCTCGGCTCTTTCCCACCGCCGATCACCACGCCACGCCGCTGGGCATGAGTTCAATCGCTGAGTGAGTTGCTGCTGCTGCCGCCACCTTCTCTCTCTCCGAGGAAAGGGTGGGGGGCTTGGAACAAATGGGTAAGAGTGGGCGGCGAGCAACGCGCCTCGATAAGGGCGTGTGAGGTGCGTGGGGCATGTTCCCCCCTTCCCCCGGAAAGTAGTTGGGGGGGGGCTTATTGGGGGGGGGCTTATTTCAGCGCATGCGCTGAAAAGCCTGATTGGCCTTATTATGGGGACATGTCTTACTGTCGGGGAAACACGGTAATACTTCATGTGATCTTGATAATGTCCTTCTATTGATGCAACCTAGGCCTGCATTGGCTTTTTTGCAGCTGTAGCATACTGCTGGCTCATACTTACATGGTTGTCCACTAGGAGATCTAGATCCTTCTCGCAGTTGCTGCTGTTGAGTCAGGTACCACCTACTATGCCTGTGCATTTGGTTTTCCTTGTCTAAGTGTGAAAACCTTACTTTTCTCATCACTGAATTGTATTTTGTTGGATAGGACCCAATGTTTAAGTCTGCCTAGATCAGGGGTGCAAACTCAATTTTATTGTGGGCCGCATCAGGGCTGTGGTTGACCTCAGGGTGCCGGGTGGGTGTGGCCGACGGTGGATGTGGTCAACTGGGTGGGCGTGGCCAGCTTGACTCCATGCACTGGGTGTGGCTGACGGTGGGTGTGGCTGACTGGGTGGGCGTGGCCAGCTTGATACCACTCCCCAAACTGCTGGCATGTTTCCTCTTCGCATTGGTAGACCGGGCCGAAGCGATGCAGGTAGACTGGGCCGAAGTGACACGGGTAGACCGGGCCAAAGCAACGCGGGCCAGCCCCTTATATTTTCCAGGACAGCCCCGCAGGTTAGATCCGACCACATCGCGGGCCATATGCTGCCCGTGGGCCTTGTGTTTGACACCCGTGGCCTAGATCCTTCTGAATCTTGAGCCTATCTTCTAAAGCAGTGGCCCCCAACATTTTGGGCACCAGGGACTGGTTCTGTGGTGAGAAGGTTTTCCTTGGACCGGAGGGGGCATGGTTTCCTGTGCTGCCTGCATCCTGTGGATAGGGCTTTGCTTGTTTGTGCAGCCCGGTTTCTGGCATGCCACGGCCCGGTGCCGGTCCACGGACTGGGGGTTGGGGACCCCTGTTCTAAAGTATTCCTCCTAGCTTGGTGTCATCTGAAAATTTGATTAGTTTCTCTTGTATCCCCTCATCTAAATTGTTTAAGAAGATGTTGGAGTACTGGGCCCAAGCAGAACTTTGGGCTATCCCACTGCCTACTTCTCTCCTTGTAGATGTAGTTCTGTTGAGTCTGATTAGTCAGCCGATTACGAATCCATCTGGTGGTGATGCTGCTTACCCACCTTCTTCTATCTTACCAAGGAATAAATTGTGGTCTACTTCGTCAAATGCCTTACTGAAGTCCAAGTAAATTATATCCATAGTATCTCACTAGTCCACTAATTTAGTCACTTTGTCAAAAAATGCAATAAGATTTGTCTGGCATGATCTGTTTTTGACAAAGCCATGATGACTTCTAGTAATAGTTTTGCTTGCTTTTAGGTGTTTGCAGGTCTGTTTTTTATTATCTTTTCCAGGATCTTTCTAGGTATTGATGTCAAGCTGTAGTTACCTGTATTCATTTTTCCCCTTTTTTTGAAGATGAGAACCACCTTAGCTCTTTTCCAGTCCTCTGGTAGTTCCCCAGTACTCCAGGATCTTTGAAAGATATTGTTTAGTGGTTCCAAGATCACATCTGTCAGCTCCTTCAGAGCTCTGGGATATAATCCATCTGGTCCTGGTGATTTGAACTTGTCTAGAGTGGATAGATGTTTTCTTACCATTTTCTTGTCCATTCTGACTTGTATTCCTAGTCTGGCTATCACGGTATTGCTTTTGGAAAGTTGGACTATTTTTGCCTTTTGTGTGAAGACAGATGCAAAGAATGAATTAAGCAGCTCTGCTTTCCCCTGCTACTGGTCACCTCCTTGCCATCTTCTCCCATTGGGGGATCGATTGTTTCCTTAAATTTTTTCTTGTTTTTTACATGTTGAAAGAAACTTTTTTTAAATTATTTTTTACATTTGTTGCAAGTTCATTCTGAGCCTTAGATTTCCTGACTTCATCTTTCCAGATTCAGACTATATGCTGGTATTCTGCCTTAGTTATGTGCTCCCTTTCCATTTTTTATACTTATCCTTTTGGTCTTTCCGTTTATCAGATAATTCTTTGTCTAGCCATGCTGGTTTCTTCTGGGAGCTCTTATTTTTCTTTTTGAGTGGTATTGTGCTGGACTGGGCTTTTATAATCTCATTTTTCAGAATTACCCAAGCTTTTCCCAACCCTGGTTCTTTTGTCTTTATCTAATCCCCCTGCAGCTCGAGCAGAAGGTGGTGGCCAGTGAGATATTTAAGGGAAAAAAGGACAATTACCCCCAAAGTGTTCCTAGGCTTTTCCTCAATACTCGTCTTGGTAAGTACTGTTTAATCTGGCCAAATGTCACTTTTCTAGTAAGTCACTCCTAACTTCTTTTTTCTTTCTTTCCCTTTTTTCCTTGGGTGGGGGATGACAGGTAATGAAGAGATAAATGCCAAAATCCTTCAGGTGCTGGGAAATGAGGCGCTTAAGGTGAGTGTCCTTCCCTCTCGTCAGTGGGGAGGGGGACAGGATGCTGCGAAGCCTTTGCCAGCAGAGTTTCTGCTGGGGTTCAGTGTGTATCTAAGGTGACTTTCTTGGACAAGCAAGAGAGATCAAGGGTCCAGAAAAAACAATCCTATTAAGTTTGTATCACCTTAAAGATTTGCAAGGCATACTATTCTGTAAAATATAATCCACTTTGCATTATTTTGATATCAGGAAAAATGTATACACATGTGGTGTTGAGTTGGTAGTAATACTAACTCTTTATTATTTTACATAAATAACTGAATACATCAAACATACCTAAGCCGCCGCCTTCTTATTTTCCTCACAACAGCCTTGTGAGGTGGGTTAGCCTGAGAGTGGGCGGCCCAAAGTCATCTAGCCAGCTTCAATGCCTAAAGCAGGACTAGAACTCACCTTCTCCTGGTTTCTAGCTTGGTGCTTTGACCACTAGACAAAACTGGCTCTGTATTTGTAGATAGAGAAAGAATTACCATATTTTTCGGAGTATAAGACGCACCGGAGTATAAGACACACCTTAGTTTTGGGGGAGGAAAACAAGAAAAAAAAAATCTGCCTCTGCCTCCCAGCAATTTGCCTCCCAGCAAACAGCAAACAGTACAGATGATATACACTGTTTGCTGTGTATTTCTGTGCATGTGTGCCTGACCCATAGAAATAGCAAAGAATTGGAGAAATGTACATTATGGCAGTATATTAATGCCAGAAAGTTTTCTTAAATGTAGTCACACTAACTCCTCCCAATTATTTAAATAGATCTACTCCAAACGCAACGATCTGCTCATGGAAACTACTTAAAACCCCATTTTCGAAAAGGGGAGAACAACATACTTACCATCCGCTGTGTTTTTGTTTCATTGCCCAGAATACCGAGTGGTCTAATTGAAGGGGAGGGGGGGGAGAGAGAACCTCTTGTGACAATAATTTGCATTCATCTGGGCATAAATTAACGGTGATTCATTTATACATTTCAGATTATTACTTGTACAGATGCTGTTAAAATTGATGTGGCTTTCTTGAAGTATACATTATTCTCTGCTATTTAAAAGAAGATACAATAGCACTAGGCCTCTTCAGATCAAGCATTTATTTTAAAAAGCTTCTTCATTTTGTTAAGTTGTCTAGAACAATAATAAAGCAGTCTTTAAAAAATAAGTCTAATAATTTGAACATTCTATAGACATTTATAATTATTGACATCTCCTTGCATCCAGTTTCAGCAGTGTGATTTGCACAAGAAAATAAAATGCTGCCTCTGCCTCCCAGCAAGTTGCCTCCTTGCAGTTCTAGTTTCATTTTCATTTTAGCACTTGGGCCTTCCTGCAGCCTCTCAGCTGATGGTCGGGAGGCCATAATCACTTGTTTCTGCTAATCAGGCTCTGCACTGCAAGGAGGTAAATTGCTGGGAGGCAGAGGCCAAAGGGTGGGGGTGGCTGGGTGGGGCTACATTTGGTGTATAAGACGCACCCAAGTTTTCACCCTCTTTTTGGGAGTAAAAAGGTGCGTCTTACACTCCGAAAAATACGGTAAATGATATTAAACAGCGAAATGCAGTGGAGATGAAATGCAGAAGGTGCAGACTATGGACTTAAAAGACGGTGGCCATTCTCAACATGGTGGTTACTGATCACCCAGACATTCTAGCATTGGTGAACTGATTGCCCTATACAGTATGAGCCTGTTAAATCCATAGGCAGTGAAATTGGACTTTTTAATTGGACTTTCCAAGGTAGCTGTTTATGATGGGATTATTCTTGTGATCTCCTTGAAGATCTCCTGTGAAATAGAATTGTACCTGCCACTTTTTGTTTTGTTTAAATGTTTATTGCTTTTCCTGAGATCTCTTGATCCTTTATACCAGTGGCCCCCAACCTTTTGGGCACCCGGGACCGGTTCCATAGAGAAAGGGTTTTCCACGGACCAGAGGGGACGCATTTTTTCATGCTGCCTGCATCCCATGGATGTGGCTTTGCTTGTTTAGGGAGACCAGATGCTGGCATGCCGCAGACCGGTGACGGTTCACAGACTGGGGGTTGGGGACCCCTGCTTTATACAAATGAAAGCACTTTAGAGAGAGGCTTCAGCTTCCTGGGACCAGAGGATCTAATTATAGCTCTTCATCTTCCTAAAGTTCGACACATTTTCGAGGTGGCCAAGATTCTTGATTATCTCTGGGTACAAACTATATACTATTTGGAAAACATTTTTGGCAGTTTAAGGCCCCCATGAAAAACGTCGTTTCGTGCTCTGCCGCCCTTTTAGTACGCTGTTCCTGTGATCAAGTATGACCGCAAAGGCTACAAGGCCCGTGCCCGGCAGCTGCTGCTCACCCAGAACGCAGCTGTGCTGGTCGAAGAGTCCAAAGTCAAGCAGCAGATCGACTATGGCAACCTCACAGGTAGGGAGGGGAAGCGACCCTTCCGGGCCAAGACTCCTCCACTCTCGCTCCAAGACAAGACACAATTGGGGATCCGGCCTGAGCTGGAATCAGAGGGGGGGAGGAGGAGGAGGAGGAAGCAGGGACGGGCGCAAAGGCTTCTGTCTCTCCGTAGGATCAGACTTGGGGGGCCGGGGGAGTCCCAGAGCCTGGCACCAAGCCTCGGCTCAGCCAGGGGCAAAGCACAGCCTGGGAAAGGGGCTGCAACCTCTTCCAGTTGGCCTTGGCCCTGTTCTCTCCCCACCTCCTCCACAGGCTTAACTGGGACAGGAGGGCTTCAGTGATCCCTTACATTGAGCCCCCATTTTACATTTGGCTGTGCAGGATTAAATTCACTCAGCCGGTCATAAGGTGGGAACCCTTAGTCTGGCATTCCACAGCAAAAGAGCTGAAGGGAAAGAGCAGCTGAAAAAGGAGACCTGCCAGTTGCAAACAGACACCCCCCCCCATTGCAGATTGGGTGCAGGTGCCAGGCCTCAGTGTACACCTCAGCCAATGGGGAAGGGGACGGGGAGGCTATGAAGCCAGCAGGGCTGCTAGCGCACGTGTGGGTTTGATCAAGCCCTGCTCCAGGATGGAGACTGCAGCCATGGGTGCCAGCCCCTGCTGCCAGATTGGCTGGGTCAACTGCTGGACGAGAGTTCGTCTGACCTGCTGGCGACTGGCATCCCGCGAGCTTCGCTGCCCAAGGCTTTGCTGGAGTCAAGGGGCATTGGCTCCCCAGCACGTCCAGAAAGGGAGAAAGCCAAGGCAGAGCTGCCCAGCCTGTCCTCACCTGGCCAAGCCGTGTGACTTGTGGAAAAACCCGGTTTGCTCTCTGGGGCAGGCAGCCGAGAGCCAGGGGATGCGTGACCCAGCTTTCCACACACGCACCCCTTCGTCTCTTGCAGGCATCTCAGTCAGCAGCCTGAGCGACAATCTTTTTGTGCTCCATGTGCTTCGTCAGGACAACAAGCAGAAGGTAGTTGCTCGGTGTGCCCTGGAGCCGCCACAGAGACTGGAGGGTGGGTGGGGATGAGGAGGAAGAGGAGGGGGCATCGCCCATTTGACATGAGCTCCTGCCTGCCTAGGAGCACTTCCCCTCCCCGACTCCTACCTAGCTGTACCAGCAACATTTTAAAACTTCTGTCTTGGACCTTTTTTCCCTTCAGGGAGATGTTGTGCTGCAGAGTGATTTTGTGATTGAAACTTTGACTAAAATTGCCGTAAGTGCCAACAAAGTCAACAGCGTTAATATCAACCAGGGCAGGTGAGTTTAAGCAATATAAACCTGTCCTTCGTGAATACGGTTCTGCAGCGGTGGCTGCATTTGGGTTAGATGCTGCTGCCCCTTCTCCAGTGCTCCCAGCAGGGATCGGCACCCAGCCCTGCTCGCAAAGCGGCTCACGGCTTCTGGTGCAAACAAGTCCCAGGGAAGCATTTTATTTGGACAGGGAGGAACCCAGTTCAGCTCAAGGTCCTCCTAGGAGCTGAAGCCTGGGCCTGGATTGCTCTTGCACTGGGACTGCCAGGCCGCCTCCTCCTGGGCTCTCTGGATCGGCTGCCTTTCGGTTCCAAGGAAGACAGAAGGGGCAGCAAACCGAGGCTCTCATGCCTGTAATAAAGCAGCTAGGGATCTGGTTTTTATTTCATTGGGCTCAGAAATGAAATGTTTTTTTATGCCAGTGAGATTAGAATCCTTAGAATAGAATAGAGCTGGAATGGACCTTGGAGGTCTTCTAGACCAGCCCCCTGCTCAAGCAAGAGAACCTATACTAGTGTTGGCAAACCTTTTCGGCACCGAGTGCCCAGGGATGGGTTCCAACTTACCTCGCTGCCGGTTCGCCCCCTCCTGCATGCACAGTAACAAAAAATCCCCAAAAAATAAAATAAAAAAAAGCCGAAAAAAAGATGGCGACCGCATGCACAATGCCGGAAGTCGGCTTCTGAGCATGCTCAGAAGGAAAATAAATAAATAATTTTTAAAAAATTAAAAAAAATTTAAAAAAAGATGGCCCCCACGGACCGGCACCGACCGATCCGGTTCGGTGACGTCATCGTGACGTCACCAGCGGGTCGCTACTGGTTCGGGCGAACCGGTCCGAACCAGGAGGAACCCACCCCTGCGAGTGCCGAAATGGAAGCGCGCTTGCGTGGGGGAGCGCCAGAAACCGGAAAAGCAGCTCCCCGGCACGCACTTGCGGGAGTGCCGGTCACCTGGTATTCCGATTTCTGGCGCGCATGCATGCGTGAAGACCAGCTGGCCAGCACACATGTGTGCACCGGAACCCAGAAGAGCAACGGGCAATGGCTGGCATGCCCGGAGAGATGGCTCTGCGTGCCACTTCTGGCACGCATGCCATAGGTTCGCCATCACTGACCTATACTATTTCAGATAACTGACTGTCTAGTCTTTTCTTAAAAACCTCCAGTGATGAAGCACCTACAACTTTTGAAGGCAAGCTGTTCCACTGGTTAATTGTCCTCACTGTTAAGAACTTTCTCCGTAATTCCAGGTTGCTTTTCTCCTTGGTTAGTTTCCATCCATTGTTTCTTGTCTTGCCTTCTGGTGCTTTGGAAAATAAGTTGACCCCCTCTTCTTTGTGGCAACCTCTCAAATACTGGAAGACTGCGATCATGTCACTCCAGTCCTTTTCTCTAGACTGGCCATACCCAATTCCTGCAACCATTCTTCAAATGTTTTTGTCTACAGGCCGTTAATCATCTTAGTTGCGCTTCTTTGCACTTTTTCCAAAGTCTCAACATCTTTTTTGTAATGTGATGACCAAAACTAGATGTAGTATTCCAGGTGTGGCCTTACTAAGGCCTTATAAAGCGGTACTAATACTTCCCGTGATTTTGTTCATTCTGAGCCTTTGCTTTCCTGACTCCATCTTTGCAGATTCGGGCTATCTGCCGACATTCTACTTTAGTTATGTCTTTCCATTGTTTGTACTTATCCTTTTTGTCTATCAGAGTTTATCAGAGAGATTTTTGTAAAACCATGCTGGTTTCTTCTTGGATTTCTTGTTTTTCTTTTTCAGTGGTATTATATTGTATTGGGCTTTTTATGATCATATTTTTCAAGAGTTTCCCATGCTTCTTGTGTTATTTTCCCCTTTAGGATTTTTATCCATGGGATTTTTTTTAGGCTGTCTCTGAGTTTGTTAAAATCAACTCTTAAAGTTTAAAACACTGGTTGGATTATATTGTATTGCTTGTGTTTGCATTATATTGAATTCCAATATGACGTGGTCACTCTTGCCTAAGGTCCGGCAACTTCAACTCCCTCTATCTCTTCTTCTCTATTAGTAAGAATTAGGTCCAGTATAGCTTTTCCTCTAGTTCCCTCCTCTACCTTTTGAATGACAAAGTTATCAGCTAAATTGGTTAGGAATCTGTTCGATCTCCCACTTGCTTCAGAGTTTGTCTCCCAGTTGATATCAGGGTAGTTAAAGTCCCCCATTACTACAGTGGTATGTTTCCTATATACATTTGTTAATTGATTAGCAAGGAGTTCATCTACTTCTTCTGCTTGGTTGGGTGGCCGGTAGTATACGCCTACAGCAGTGATGGCGAACCTTTTTTGGTTTATTTATTTATTTATTTAATAAAATTTATATGCCGCCCAACTCCCGAAGGACTCCCACACGCATGCGCGTGAGACACCCCCCCCGCTCCCGGCACGCGATGGCACGCCCGTTTTCCGCTCTCACCAGGCTTCAGAGCCTTTCTAGGAGCCTGGGGAGGGCAAAAACGGCCTGCCCCCCCCCTCCGGAGGCCCTCCAGAGGCAGGAAATGGCCCGTTTCCCGACTTCCAGTGGGATCGGAAGGCCCGTTTTTCACCCTCCCCAGCCTCCAGAGGCTTTCCTGGAGGCTGGGGCGGGCGAAAACGGTCTCCCCCACACCCCAGAGGCCCTCCGGAGGCCAGAAACGCCCCCCCA
>QLTV01003111.1:29546-47610 GCA_003457575.1 Thermophis baileyi | reverse complement strand
GGGTAATGGAGGGATGTGGCTGCCTTGGGAGGGGTGGGGGGTTAGGGATCTCTCTCTCACACACATTTTTGAGAATGGCTTGAAAATGGGGAGGGGGGATTTTCCTGCCTCTCACCCTGTTCTCAGTCTGTGCTGAGCTTCAGAAAAGGGTGAGGCAGGAAAATCTCCCCATTTTCAAGCCGTTGCAAAAGCGTCCCATTCTGAGCCTTCAGCATATTGAAGGCTTGGAATGGGACATTTTTGCAACGGCTTGAAAATGGGGAGTGGGGATTTTCCTGCCTCTCACCCTGTTCCCAATCTGTGCTGAGCTTCAGAACAGGGTGAGAGGCAGGAAAATCCCCCCTCCCCATTTCCAAGCCGTTCAAGCCCGATGCAAATGTGATTGGTTATCTAGTGACTTTTGCTTGGAATTAGGTTCTAAATGTCGTGAAGATTGCCCCCACCTTCAATTTTAGTTTAAAACCCTTTTGATAAGATGAGCCAGTTGTTTTCCAAATATATTTTTTCTAGTTCTTGTGCTCCTAATTCCACTTGTGCTCCTAATTCTTTAACTTTCTTCCCTAGCTGTTCAAAATCACGTTATTGTTTTCAGATTCATTGTTGTGTCATTGGTCCCCATGTGTAGAGAAAAAAGGGGTAGTAATCCGTGGGGTTTATTATTTTAGTAAAGTACTTAGTTACATCTTTGATTCTTGCTACAGGGAGACAATATACCTCTCTAGATTGACTGCCTGGTCTGCAGACTGTAGTTTCTATTCCCCTAAGAATTAAATCCCCTATCACCAATATTCACTTTTTTTTTCCTTAGGGAAGTCTGGGATGCTTTTCTTCCTGTCCCAGGAATGCTGAGTTGTGCCTCTTTTTTTAGAAACTATTGATGAATGTTCTTTTGTGGGTGTCTGCCTATTTTCTTCCAGGGGGAGGCTATGAAAGCGACTGTTCAGTTCCAGAGGGGCTTCATTGGTCTGGGCTAGGACAGATAGTAGGGGATTTGCTCTTGGTTGTTGTTTTCTTCTAAAAGTGACATGTTTCCCTCGGACTTGCTCTTTAGGTACATTATTATTTATTTTTATTTATTATTTATTTGTTTGTCAAACATGTACAAGATAGCAGGTATAGGTATAAACATAAACATAATCAAAATGAATACAGATAGATAGATGAGGACAATAGGACAGTAGGACAGGGACGGTAGGCACGCTGGTGCGCTTATGCACGCCCCTTACAGACCTCTTAGGAATGGGGTGAGGTCGACAGTAGACAGTCTAAGGTTAAAGTTTTTGGGGTTTGGGGAAGAAACCACAGAGTCAGGTAGTGAATTCCAGGCATTGACCACTCTGTTGCTGAAGTCATATTTTCTGCAGTCGAGTTTGGAGCGGTTCACTTTGAGTTTGTATCTATTGTGTGCTTGTGTATTGTTGTGGTTGAAGCTGAAGTATGTATATGTAGGGTTGTTTTTTTACAGAAGCTGTTTGTTCCCTATTGTGTTCAGTTTGGGTGTATCGGTTTTCTTTTTTCTTTATGTTCATATATGAGGTCATTTTTTAAGAAGCTGTTTGTTCTCTGTTGTGTTTTATTTTGGTGTAGTCTTTTGTTTAGGTTGGGATTTCTCGCTTTGTTCATTGAGTTTCAGAGTGGCTAGACTTGCTTCTAGACACTTTTTTTTCTTTTAGCAATTCAAGTAGTTTACATTTGATACATACATAGTTTGGATCTTCTGTGGGCATAAGCTGAAACATATGGTAGAGCCGAGGTGGCGCAGTGGTTAGAGTGCAGCACTGCAGGCTACTTCAGCTGACTGCTAGCTGCAGTTTGGCGGTTCAAATCTCACCAGGCTCAAGGTTGACTCAGCCTTCCATCCTTCCGAGGTGGGTAAAATGAGGACCCAGATTGTTGGGGGCAATATGCTGACTCTGTGAACCGCTTAGAGAGGGCTGTAAAGCACTATGAAGCGGTATATAAGTCTAAGTGCTATTGCTATTGCACACTTTGCAAGACACTATACTATCAGTCTCCATTTCCATGACTTTGTTTTTGTTTTGTTTAGAAATTAAAAATTCAATATTTTCCCTGTTGTGAAGTATCAGTTTACAATACAATTACAGTACAATATTTTACAATCACAAATTCACTACTGTAATGTCAAAAGGCCAGTTTGCAGTCTAAGATTACAGTGGCCTAATTTATATAGTTGCACACATTGCTGAGAACAGGTACAAATGTCGAGTAAAGTTCATTTTGCCTTTGATTGTTCTGTTGAAGATCGTGCAGTCCTGAGCTGGCATGGCTATGCGAATTAGGCTCTCCTGGGGTGGCATCTGAAACTTTTTCTCCCTGGCCCTTGAAATACCCTAATCCTGACCCCCCCCCTTCCCCAGCATCAAGTTCACAGTTGGGCAAGGCAAGGAAGGCATCATTGACTTCACCTCGGGATCTGAGCTGCTGATAGCCAAAGCCAAGAACGGTCACCTGGCAGTCGTAAGTAACCCTTTGCTTGGCGAAGTTGAAAGCAGCCACCTTCTTCCCTGGGCTGGGCACATTTTCTGAGGAAAAGACCCCCAGCGTCTCTTACTGCTTTTGTCTGCATTTCAGGTGGCTCCTCGTTTGAATTCTCGATGATGGCGATGGACACTTCTCTACAAGGGGCCGTACACTAATTCAGTGAACATGGCCGGAGGTTTTCCTTGGCCTCATCAGTGAGGGGCCTCGCTTTGCCTCTGTTCTCTCTGGCCACCAATGACCCTCCTTTAGTTCTGCCCTTGGTTTTCATTCTATCCATACCCAATCCGCCGACCGGCCCTAAACAGACTGGCGGCCACGGTGCCCACAAAGAGAGTGAGGTAACCTGCAGAGTTGCCAACAAATCCTAGTAAAATGCCAAATTTTATATGAAAATATTTTATAAAGAAATCCTCTCGTTTTGGGTGCTTTGTATGAAAATATAAAAAGCCATAATGTACAGATGAAATTTTGTAAATATTTCCTCCTTGTATGGGATGTTTGCACTATTGAAATTATTTTGTTATTTCTAATTGGAGAAATTATGATAATCCAAGAAATATCAGCATACTTGGCATTTCTATATTCTCCCCCTTTCCTTTCCTGGAAATTTCCCAATTTGGCAACTGCTGGTTTGGATGGATTACTTATATCTGCACTTTGACTTTGCCAAAAGGAGTTCAGCAATATCTTCTCCACAGACTGACCCTTATAAAAAACGGGTTTTCCGTTACAGTCTTCAACACAATATTCATGGTCTCTAGTCTTTGCAGGGACATTGCTATGAAATATCAAGCAAAAAACAAAACTATAAGAGCTCAAAAATTACTGAAATGCATTTTTGAAAACATAGTGATTTAAAAAGTGGTAATCTTCAGATTGCGAAGTTTTTTTTTTTTAAAAATGTATCTAGTAAGACACTAAGTCTGCCTTGTAACTTTATGGCTTCCTCAACATTTTCATGCGATACTGACATAGCTTCAAAACTAGAGTTTGCATATGCCAGGCAGTTTGTTGTTTGCTGTCATACAAATGGACAGTATCTACATTTTGATTAACTTTCATGAAAGCTGTTTAAATGATTATTGCTTCGTGTGCAAGCTTCCTTTTAAGCACTGGGCTTTTTTGCCCGATTCAGAATTTTTAATCATCTTACTCAGCTTGCTTTTTTTCTAGCTTGAGAAATCAGCTGTTCAAGGAGCCAAGTTTATTGTCCTCTGAAAACTACACTGATTGAACTCACATTTCTGAATTGCAAAGGAACATTTACAGCACAAAGATTTGGGAACAAGCTGCTTCAGTGCTTATGCCTGTTGATCTGAAATAAGCCTTTTGTGTTACTTGCATAGAATCACTATCATTTTGTTTCTATGTGCTTTATTTACTGCTGCCCAGGTTCAAAGGTGGAATTTTCCTTCCCTACATGGTGACAAATGTTTTATGTCATTTCTGAAATGGGGCCTTTGCTATAGTGTACATAAGATTTAAGGCTCTGTGCAGTGTGCGATATGAATCAAGATATATATGCCAAATAAATTTTTACTAAAAACCCTCAAGTTTCTTTGGTTTGTTGACTGCTGAAATTTGGCAAATTACTTCGTAATCGACCTATACTGCCTTATTTGGGCCTATTTAAACTTGCTTCCCCTCTCCCTCGATTCACAGGATTGCAGGACAAGTGCTCAACCTGATACCCCACAGCCCAGTGCTGGGAGACGGGCAAAGCCCCCCTCCCCCAAGTGCTTGGGGACAGTGAGAGGATGGAAAACATGGAAGGTGCCTGGTATTTTCAGGACATTCTGGGCTGGCAACTAACTGGCCATGGTTGGATGAAACTTGCATTTGTTAAATAGAGTGGATTTTTCAAAATGGTGCCGTGTCAAATGTCTAAAGCCAAAGGCTGCACCTTCCCACCCTTCCAGATTGATCTGAAGCAGCAAAACGTGCAGAAACCACCAGTTACTGCCTCATATGTATCGGTCCACAAGCCCAGTGTTTTAACCACTAGGCCATTGCCAACCCCCACCCCCGCTACTTAGGGCACTAGCAACTGAAATAAGTGAGATCCTTAGTTGTGCAAACAGGACCTCTGAATAATGGGACCCTCTGTCCCCAAGCTGGCTTTCCAATGGTGCCCCCATCACCGCTGTAGCTAGAGCCCATCTATCCACCTTGCTGCCGGTTGTCCTTTTTCCAATTTTTTTTAAGAGTTCAGGATGCAGACAGGTGTCCTTGTCATCACACCACACACTACTCATTTTTAGGCCCACTATACTATGAATCTTGAACTAACGCAGCAGCTGGACTGTACCATATGCCCCGTGCTTAAATCCTCAAAGCCCCATGTAATAAAATTACCAAAAATTCACACTATGCAAATACAATATATTGAGCCCTTAATTGGTCCAATGAAGCTGGGCAACCTTTGGAGCACACAGGTGCAAAAGTAGCTCCTATCTGCAGCTCCCTAAAAGTTACTTGCACTCCTGCATGTTCTCGATCTTGGTCTTGAACTGAGGCTCCCTGCAGCTTTTGGACTTGAGCATGAAGAAATGGAAGGCAAAAAACCATCCACTCCACCTCCGATCAGCCGCTGGGACTACCCAGGTTTGCCCCAAGTCATGGGGTGCTTCCCCCGATAAGGGTACCAGGGGGAAGACCAGTAGTGGTGCTGTATATAAAGCAAACATCAGCATTCTGGGTCAGTGGCAACTTTATAGTGATGGGAGAGATGTTTTTTTTGAAGACAGGCTTCCTGGAGGCTATTTTGCATGAACAGAAGACGTGCCCCCTCCTTTTAAGTCTGCCTCTCTGCCCCACTGGGTCGGGGCAAGGCGCTCGAGTAAGGATAGCTCACAAATGGGGCCAGCATCTGAGGATGTTTTATGTCCACCGCTGTTTGCAACTGGGAAATGATTAGACGGACCAACAAGGGCTCAGTCGACACCTGCCTGCCTGGAGTCAAGCCTCTGAAGACGGAGCAGTGGCTTCAGCCTGCTGTTCTCTGGCTCTGGAAGCCTGCATGACCCCTGGCAGACGTACAGCGTGAGAGTCGATCACCCATTCCACCACTTGAAAGGAGAGCTGCGCCCGTAAGTCTCAACTGGTCACCCTGCCCTGCCTGCCCGCCCGCCCATCAGGAAGGGCAAGAAATCCTGTAGGTATTCAAGCTGCTGGGTAAACGTTCTGGAAAACCTGTCTATGGCAAGCTGCCCTCTTGGCCCATTCACCCTTGGAAGACCTAAGCAGGAGCTGCCCAAGCAGGGCCCTCAGCAGGCCCCTGGGCGACACCCTCCTCCCATTACCCAGAACGGGCTTGTAGTCCCCCCTAGACACAGAAGCCCTAGGCCTCGTCACATGGACTTTGCACAGGGCCCACCGTCGAAAGGAGGGAGGTGGCAAACGGGGAGGCTTTGAAACGAGTCCCCAAGGTGGCCCACAGATGCAGCAGACTGCTCCGCTGGCACATCCCCTCACCCTGCCCTGCCCGGCGGGGTCTTGGCATGTTTGGTAAAACCAGGGGTTAAGAAACGGTAACCTAGAAGCCGGAAGGCTCTTCAATGAGTTTTTTTTCCAGAAAATAACTAGCCTAAAATGTGTCAGCCATTTCAGCAAGGCCAAACCTCTCTCTCTGGGGGGGGGGGGGGGGGGGGGGGGGGGAGGGGAAGGCAGCCGGGGGGAGAGGGAGAAGGGAAGGCTTCCGTGGGATCAGGGAAGCTGCCTTCTAACACAGGTGCCATTTTTTGTATCTGCTCTCAGACAGCACTCGGGGCACACGCTCTGGGCCTCCTCTCGCAAGAGGTGCTGCTCTCGCAAGAGGCGAAACGCTCGCTTGATGCTGGGTGACAGCTGAGAGATTTCCCACTTTTGAAAGGCTTGTGCAGAGAGGGCGCCGAGGTGCAGAATCTTTACACAGTATTTTATTTATCCAACAGACTTGCTGCTCACTCCAAAGGGGAATCCCAAATGAAACTAAAAGGCAAGGATACAGGTCAGACCAGAGGTATGTGATAAGGCATTCACAGACAAAAAAAAAAAAAAAAAGAAAGAAAAAAAAAGAGCCAAAGCACTGAAGGAAAATGTTTCTGAGTGTATGTAAAATTACCACACAATCCCTCCAATATTTACTAGCCTGTGGCCTAAAGAAATGAACCAGGTATAAGTTGAGTTGAACACTGAAAGGAAGCAGCTGCTGAGAAAGTCAGAGGGCGAGAGAAAGGAAGAGGGAGGGGGAAGGGAGGAACACGGCTTGATTTTCAAAGAGGTGCTCTAGCTCAACCTGACCCACTGTTTATCTGCTTAGAGGGTGGAAGCATCGCCTCAAGTCGCCATCGTTAAGCAGATACAATCTTCAGGGTAGAAGAGGGTGCTCTGTATCCAGCCACAAATTTAGATTCACAAATCCTGGCTGAGGCCATCGAATGGAAATTACAGCCACCGACTGTCCATAAACTCTGCTTTTCCTGCTACTTGTTCTGCCTGCACCTCTTGCTGAATAGGGACCAGGGTAAAGTAGCAGTAGTATTTGGCATCGTTTTAATTTAGGGTTGTTTTATTTAAGTTTAATGTTAATTCCATGCTGTGTTTCAGTAAGAACAATACAGATCCTGTATCTGTGGCTCCAGTCAGATATCCAGTAGTACAAATTAGCTTCAAGTTACACATACTGAACAAAAGAGGTTGAGCTAGCAAAGAGGGCAGGGAAAGGGAGAGAAAAATATTCAACACACATGCAGGCTTTTCAACGCCACCTTCAATGCTCACCTGCTTGGAGGGGAAGTAAAGAGAAGGCAAGAATGAGCAGCCACGGATTGTGAACCGTTACCAGCACCCGTCACCTCAGCAGTTTTGGGTTTTCGCTTTGTTTTACAGCAAAACCATTACAAGAACTGTTCCAATGAAACCTGTAACTTCAAGCTAAACACCCAATTTTAAACACTGGTATAAAATTGTTTAAACAATTATAAAAAATGAAAAATGCCACCATCTGCACTTCACAGTGCAAAATACTTTCCCTAGAATTCTAATGGCTTCCAGATGTTACCTCCAACTGACAGAAGACACACAATAATTCAGAAAAAGCCTCCATGCAGCCAGTCCGGTTAGTGTCTTAAAGAAACTGAAAGCTGGCACCAGTAAAATCCACAGACATTCACTCTTGCCTTTTAAAGAACTTTTCAACTGTGTTTTAAACAAAAAAAAAATTACATACACCAAAACAAAAAAAAAATCAGGAAAAAAAAAAAAAAAAAAAAAAAAAAAAAAAAAAAAAAAAAAAAAAAACCAACAGGGTAGGAACCTAAATTCTGGGGCCCATCACAACGTCAGATAAGATGGCTCCCAGGGAGACTGAGGGACTCGGAGGGAGGATGGGGCAGAAGGGGGACAAAGATGGGGTCTTTTATTGGCCTTGATGTCTCACTGGGTCTCGTCTTCCACATCCTGCAGTGCTTCTTTACTCTGTTCTTCACCTGAGAAGAAAAATCAACATGGTTAGGCCCCGCCCGAGGGAAGCAGGTGCCACCACCCTACATTTAAGGCCCCCCACCCCCACGAGTAGGGCAGTCCATAGAGCCCAAGACACAGCAGAGGGGCAGTGACCAGAAGGCCCAATCAAGGGAGCGACCCCCAAGCAGCATCCTCTCCCTTCCTTCCACACAGAAACAGAGTGAGGACAAAGGAAGCCAGGGTCAACATCTCATCGGCAAGACTGGTTAGTTCATCTTGCAAACCTATCCCACTAAGAGCAAATTCTAGTTACTTCACAACCCCAAATACAAGCAGCTGTGGCCGAAAAAGACTCAGGATCCTTTTGACCACAGATGTTTCCATGCTTCTCGTTAATTTGGAGCCACGACCCGATCCAACTGAAGCATGCAACAGAGATGGACTGCTCCAGTGCATTCTGCCACTGGCGAGCTGCCCCTGGCTCTCTGCACACAAACACACAAGTCCCCCTAAGATCAGGAGACCACACGTCTAATATGGCTTGACATGCAACGGTCACATCAACCAGCAGAAAAGCTTGGCTTTCACAATGCCACGGTCCTTTTGGACATTTCAGGAATCATTCTTGTGCCAGGAAAAGGGACGCGTACAACCTGCCCAACTTGCTAGTTCAAGAAAGGCTAAATTCAGAGGAAATACAGGCTAAGTTGTGACTCTACCCTTATGGGATGCAATGAAAGGACTATCTGTGAGGGTGTACAGTCAAGCATCCTGCTTTGGGGGGGGGGGGAAGATGCCAGTTCTAATTGTATTCGTGGACCTTCACTGGGGGAGGGGGCAGGTGGGAGACAAGAGTTGGTGCATAGCCCTGGCATGAGTCAGAGATGCAAGCATAATGCAAGCATGATTAGTGAGTGACAAGGAGGGAAAAAAACAGGTATTCTCCAGGGTCATCATGAAGACTTACAAAGTAGAATATTAGAAAATGAACAGGTGGAGTTCCTTTTAAGAATCTACATAATGGAAAAGGAAGGGAGAAAAATAGGAGTTAAGAAAAAGAAACCTACTGACTTTGACTATGATTAGAAAAAAGCATGAGAAGGGGAAGAACCTCGGCCCAAATTTACTTGTTGAGCACTGAAATTGTAAGGCATCAGAAAACAGGAAAGCAAGACACACACACACACACACACACACACACACAACCTGAACAAGGACCCCTGCATTTTGCCCCCAGCCCCCCTCCCTCCTAGAACCCTAAGCCTCAACCCTTTAGGAGGACAGGAATTCTGCAAACAGGACAATAACCAAGAAACCCAAGCCTATCTTCTCATCCTGTATTCAACAGCCAGCAAGATACAGATTCTTGCACCTCCTATAGCATTGGGTTTCTGTTGGGCAGCACAAACCAAGAACGGCAGCATCTAAATGATTGTCATGCAGCTTCACTTAGAAGAAGCAATCATTTAGGTGTTATCGTTCTTGGTTCTGAGGACTAGCCACGCTTCGGCATCTGACTGGGAACTGTCCACTGAATTCAGTGGCTGGCAACCTCCTAGGTTTGAAACCAGGGAAGGCGGCTGGAGAAAACATGTGCAGAACTGCAGAGGCTGTATAAATAAATTCTGCTGCCAAGCAACAGCGTGTTCTCTTTAGGTAAAAGCCGCGAGAATTTCCTTCCGGAAGCTTGATGTGCACTTCCTTTTTCTGGGCTGTCTTTGCCGAGACACCCAGTTATCCCTTCAAGCTCTCCCATTCCAAGGAGAGGACAAGAGCAGGTATACCCTCAGTCTCCTGTTGATGGAGATGGTGTTGGGAAACCAGACTGGCAGGCCAAGGACAAGCTCCCCAGCCTCCCCTAGCTCTCATTTCACCAGGTTTGGGATAGAGAGAGAAAAATCAATTTTGATGAAACTAACTGGGAAAGAGATGGGACAGACCAGTACAGGATGGGAAAAGGCAGGGAGCCCGTCCTCTCTGCGGTTCAGTAGAAAGGAGAAAATGCTCCGCGTGTTGGCTGGCAGCATTAAATATGGCAGCCTCGAGGTTAGATTGCAATGCAGTCTCTTACTGTGTGACAGGTCTTCAAGATGGTGGGGCCAGAATTAAAGCTGCATCAATGGTGAGTGGAACCCCACAGGGGATACGCTGCATCAGGGCCCTCTGTGTCGAGCGAGAGGCACCGGTTGCCATTTGCTTTCCAAGCCCAATTCCAGGTGCTCGTCTTACACACTTTAGACCCAAAGGAACTGCAAGACCCCCGTAGGGCATTCTTTGCACTCCTGGGTCCTCGGTGGGAACCCTTTGCGGCTCTCGCCAGGGGCTATTCAGCAAGCTGTTTACCCTTTGACATGGTGGGTCCCACGCATTGGAATCAACTGCCCACGGAGAGCTTAAAATCTACCGTATTTTTTTGGACTATAAGACGCACCAAGATTTTGAAGAGGTAAACAAGCAAAAAAAAAGGTTTTGCCCTCCCTGGCCCCCAGGAGCACTCTGCAGGCCTCCTAAACCCTCTGTGCGTCCCTTTTTTTGCAAAATGGGTAAGGGGTTTGGGAGGTGAAAAACGGGCCCGTTTTACGGAAAAATGGGACGCGCAGAGGCTTTGGGAGGCCTGCAGAGTGCTCCTGGGGGCCGGGGAGGGCAAAAACATGATGCGTACGGAGTTTGGGAGGCGCGCTAAAACAGGCCTGTTTTTCGCAAAAACGGGGTGCGCAGAGGCTTTGGGAGGCCTGCTGGGGAGAGCAAAAACACGTGTGGGGGGTTTGGGAGGTGAAAAACGGGGCACGCAGAGGCTTTGGGAGGCCTGCAGAGTGCTCCTGGGGAGGGCACAAATGCCCCAGTTTTTGCGAAAAATGGGCCCGTTTTTTGCCCCCCAAACCCCCACGCGTCGTGTTTTTGCCCTCCCCAGCCCCCAGGAGCACACTGCAGGCCTCCCAAACCCTTGGCGTGCCGTTTTTGCAAAAAACAGGCCCGTTTTTGGCAAAAACGGGATGCGCGGGACGGGATTTCAGGAGGCCAAAAATGGCTGTATTCGGTGTATAAGACGCACCAACATTTCGACCCTCTTTTAGGGCGGAAAAAAGTGCGTCTTATACTCCGAAAAGTACAGTACTTTTGGTTTTGTTTAAAGAATTTCAGACATTGTACTGCTTTGTTTCAAAGTTTCCAAAGTGATAAGTGCTTTTACATCTTTAGAATAGAATAGAATAGAATTTTTTATTGGCCAAGTGTGATTGGACACACAAGGAATTTGTCTTGGTGCATATGCTCTCAGTGTACATAAAAGAAAAGATAAGTTCATCAAGAATTTATATGCAATATACATAGTCTTGTGAACTATTGGAATGAATGTCAGCTAAATGTAAGAACAAACAGAGCAATAAACCCTGCTCATTATTGACGAATGTGGGATCCAAGGGAAAAGAGGTGAAAGAACTTTATACTGTCAGCTTCCTGTCATATCAAAACTATGATCCTCACCGCTACATACGTGGGATACCAATCCGGTTTCTCACCAGAGCCGTTTGGTGAACCTTTACGTTACACCTTCCAAGTACTTTGTCTCAAGTCAGCTTCAATTTTCAAATTACAAAACTTGCTTATTTACCTACCAGCTTTTCTTCTCAAAAGTGCTGTGAGTCCTATGCTTATCTATTTATAATTCTGTCCCTTGCTATTCAATGGGACCTTCTTGGAAGTAAGTAGGTTTAAGTTTAACCTTTACCTCATGATAGACATCTTGCCTGTTATTTTTAAATGAGTACAGAGCACCAAACAAAAAAGCTCTGAAATAGATGTAATCCTGCAGTGCAGAAACTGCATGAGAACACGCGCAATCCAGGAACGCACACACACACACACACAAACGTTTTGTGAACCTTTTAGAATGTTCAATATTTCTGCCTGAATATGACCTAAAACATGATCTATTCTCCACACAAGTCCTAGAACTAGACAAGAACCCAAACAAATGTCAAAAACATACTTGGTTCATTTATTCACTGAAGAAAATTATCTAAAACTACATATTTATATGTGAGGAAAGTGTCTGTATCTCTAGGGCTACCAGTTCATTTGAAGGGAAAATTAAGAACCAGGGGTTTCAATCAAAGGGATGATGATGATCAGGTATAAGTGTGGGAAGTCCCGCCTTACCCAAAGCACAGAATTTGGGGTATTGTCCCAAAGGTGCTTTTTTCCAAGAGGCAACTGGACTTTCTGGTTTTTCTTTGAAGACGTTTCGCTTCTCATCCGAGAAACTTCTTCAGCTTTGACTGGATGGTGGGGAATGGGAGACCATCCAGTCAGAGCTGAAGAAGCTTCCTGGATGAGAAGCGAAACATCTTCAAAGAAAAACAAGGAAGTCTAGTTGCCTCCTGAAAAAGCACCTTTGGGACAACAATGACCTGGATGGCGGAGAATCTCCATAGGCAATTCTGGGTATTCACTCTCTAAGCCTGATCTTCACAACAAGCAAGCTATGATGAAGTGTGTCATGGCTTGAACAAAGATTTCTGAGGATTTCCGAAAAACAGTTGTTGATGTTGAGCAGGCAAGAAAAGGTTGCAAAACTATTTCCAAAGAGAGTTTGGACTCTACCAGTCTGCTGTCAGGCAAACTGTGTACAAATGAAGGCAGGCAACTCAACACCATTGTTGCCCTGCCCAGGAGTGGCTGACCAACCAGGATCGCACCAAGGGCAAGGCCTTACTTGGGAGGGCTCCAAGAGCCCCGATGTAACCTTGAAGGGACTGCAGGCCTCTCCTGCACTGACGAATGTCCGTGTTGGTGAGGCCACCATTGAAACACTGAAAACAATGGTGTGTGTGGCAGGGTTGCAAGGAGAAAGCCCCTTGTCTCCAAAAGGACAGAGTTTGCGAAAGGCCATGTGGGCTAGCCAGAAGGCTGTTGGGGGAGCCTCCTGTGGATGCAGCAAGACAATGACTGGAACACACCAGTCGTACAATCAAAGAATGGTTAAAGCAGAAGAAAGTTAATGTTTGAGAGTGGCCAAGCCAAGACCTTCATCCCACAGAAATGTTGTGGGAGGGCCTAAATCAGGCGGTTCATGCCAGGCAGCCCCCCAGTTCAATCTCTTCTGTAAGGATGGGGGGTGGGGTGGGGGGAGGAGAACGCCAAAATCCCTCTGAGCCAATGGGCAGGGAATAACTGTCCCTGGAAAGAGTCAGTTGCAGTTACTGCTGCTGGGAAGAGGGGGGGGGGCTGCACACCAGTTCCTAAAAAGAAAGGTTCACATAGAAAATAGGTAGCTTTAGATTGCTTTTCTCAATGAAGAAATGATCACATATAATGTTTTTGGTTCATTTGTTTTAACTGAGTGATCTTATCTAGTTTTAGGACTTGTGAGAAGTCACATTTTAGGTCATTTTTGTGCAGAAATATTGGAAATCCAGAAGGTTCACAAACATTTAACCATTACTATTCAACTGCCAAACAATGCTTTAATTAGCCAAAATTTCAGCAATGCTCAGGAGATGAATGAATTCCAAGAGAAATTAGGCTTGAAGGATTTAAAATAGTTTTATCTTTTAGATACTAATACAGTGGCTGAAAATAATAATTTACATTAATCCATTCCAACTATTGTTATTCTCAGGTAACAACATAGACACAATTCTCTGTAACAGAATGACATTTGAAAATAAGATCAGAAACTAGACAAGTCTGCACTAACATTTTTGTGCAATGGCTCAAGATCCTTCCCCCTACGGTACCCATTTCTCAAACCTTGAAATTACACTGTAAGAAAGGTTTTCTATTCATTTTAGAACCCATGGCCAAACCGAGAATCGATTGCAACTCCAAAAAACAAAAACAAAGGGCTCTCCAGAGAGTCTCCATATGCAGCTGGAAGAAGTTTGGAGGGTGCTATGCTTATAAGGGCCTAGCACTACATCCTTGTACGGGTCATTCAACCAAAGTAAAGGTATTGATTGGCACACCAGAGGGAACCCCCTTGGAACACAGAATTCAAAAACTAACGTAAAAGCAGCTCAGTAAGACTTATGCTGACTTAAAACCCAAAACTGGCCTGTGTTCTGCAGAGTGCACGGTTGGGTTTCTTCCCACTTTCCCTATCCCTTTCATAAAAAAATGAAGCACCTTGGAGAATCCTCCCAAAAACAATTTATTGGCTTCTAAATACTTGGCCAAAGTCAGACTGTGCGGACCTTAATAACAAGCCCATTGGGTGTGTGTGTGTGTGTGGGGTGGGGGGTGTTTGGTGTGCTTAAGCCCCTAAGACAGTTCCTCTGCATGTCTGCTGAAGAGGGAGCTCTTTTCCCCATCGGTGAACTGCACACCCAAAAGGACTCTCTGGGGCTGCTGCTGCTTCTTCTGCCAGACCACCCCGCCCGGGGGAAAGAAGTATCTTTTATTCCACTCCCTACCCAGCCCGAGCTGCCTAGACTTACGCACAGGGGTATGTTCCTATTCTGCTATGCTGTGTGCCACGAGGTCACAGGGGAGGCTGGACCTGCCGGGGCTACTCACCATCACCCTGCATGTCTGAAGTCCATAGTGTCAGGTTATCACGTAACAACTGCATGATAAGTGTAGAATCCTTATAACTTTCTTCGCTCAGCGTATCCAGTTCTGCAATTGCGTCATCAAAAGCGGCTTTCGCCAACCTATAAGCAGAGGATGACTACGGTAGCAAAGCATCTCAAGGGAACCAACTGCTCCTGCTGGTGAAGACCTCAAGCCTGGCAATAATCACCCCCACCCCTGGGTCTCTTAAGTTTTGCAGCAGCCTCCCTTTTCAGAGCCAGCTTGGTCCCCTGACAATACCTATGGAGGGAACACCTTTGGGGGGGAACGCTGACATTTCCTCCTTCCTCCTCTGGTGGTATTCCAGACCGATCCAAGGGCAGCAACAGTCTGGAGTTCCCTGAGGGCTCTAAGGGACGATGCTTCCTAGTAACTCGTTTCTTTTATTACTCTGTACGCCTCACTTACCTGCAGGCACGATCAGGAGAATTAAGAATTTCATAGTAGAAAACAGAGAAGTTGAGGGCAAGTCCTAAGCGGATGGGATGTGTTGGAGGAAGTTCTGTCATTGCAATATCACTAGCAGCTTTATAAGCCACCAAGCTGTTCTCGGCAGCTTCCTTTCGGTCATTTCCTGTGGCGAACTCAGCGAGATACCTGTGGTAGTCCCCTTTCCTGGACAAGGGAATAAAAAGCAATCAAGGGCAAGCCCAGGCCTTGGATGCGCAAGACGACTTATTGCTGGAGTGGGTTTCAATCTCTTTGGGCTGCTGTTATTTCTAACTAATGGGATAAAGGTTGAATTTTAATATTTTAAACATGCCCACTTGCTCCCTGAGATTTGTGCAGCCCCCCCTGGCCTAGTGGTGTTTCAAAAGCCCCCAAGATCTGGCTCTTCGCTGAAGCCTTTGGCAAATGTGATTGAAATTTCACTGGGAGTCAGGAGGCACATTAATTTAATATATTGTTGTTATTATTATGTTAACTAGCTATATTTGCATGGCACAATGTGAGATTCTTATGAATCATGATTTGCCAAGAATGAAATCAGGCTCCCACATATGATTACTGCACTCTTGATTCCTCCCCCCAGCAGCTAAATATTGCATTGCGATAGAAATAAATGAGGCAGAAGGGGAGGGGAAACAGGGCGAGTCTGTCTGTCAACTGAAAGACCAAACTGCATTTTTTCCACCACTGATTATAAGCATAAACTTTTTAAATAATAGACCTGATTAAGGCTGTTTGCCCAAAGTGAACATCTTAGCTCATTTCTCACTTTGCAGGGAAAAATGGAAACCAGTACTTATTTCAGTTCAATTCCTCTTCAATTGAAAAGGAAGCACAAAGCTTATGCCATTTAATGAGAAGCAGCAGCAAGCAAGCAAGCTGCATGGTGACACCAGGACAGATTTCTCCAAACCCTCTGGCTTATGCTTCTGTGTAAAACCTATTGCTGAGTTAAAAAGGCCTTTCTGCATAAAGAGAACCAATCCAATCAGTTCTCAAAATAAGAATATTTATATTACTCCTACTACACGTTTCATCTTCACCAGATGAAAATGAATTGCTCGAACCTGTCCAGCAACTGCCAGATTTTGCTTCAAGCCACTCATCATGGCCGTTTCCTATCTGTTTCCCACTTTCTTTCTGTCTGCCAGGTACAGATGGCTAAAATAAAGATTTAATACTGGAAAGGAGGAAAATGACAAACTTATCCAAGGCAGAAATTCTTCTAACTGTGGCTGAAAGGACCCTATATATAGAAGTACTGTTTCTAATTTTAAATAATGTGTGGTCAGATTTGCAAGAGTTAGTAAAACTTAAGTTCCATACTCAGATCTTTGATTAAAAGACTACCCTTTTAGTTTAAGGCTGCAATATTACCTAATACAGAGTACTTATACAAAACTATCTTAATTATTGCTTCCCTTCATAAATCACATTATAATCCATCTAATTGGTATAGTGCCATGATTGCAAAGTTCCTAAAAGACAAGTTGGGAGCAGACCCGGGACACCCTCTTTGAGGGCTAAAATAAGAGCATGAACACCCACAAAGATAGAGCACCCCTTCCCCCAACAGGATGCATTTAGGAACTGACTGGCTTATATGGATTGAAAAACAGATACATGATGTAAAGAATGCAAGAACGGTTTCTTTATTCTTTGTCTTTTGCTTCTCCATCCTGCTTGTTCTCCTGCCTAGCCAGATGCAAGTTCTGCCCATTTTCTTAGCTCCACGGGTGTTCAAGGTCATCATGGTAGAAAAAAATTATTTCCATCATTCCGATTTGTTTCTTAGGATAGAAAGGATTTCCACAAATAAGCAGTTTAGTTAAGGCACACAGTCTCTTCCACACACTCTATGCCTGCAATCTGGTACCTACATTTTATAATAGAAAACCTTTGATTCACCAGTGTTGGCTGCTGGAATGAGGTGTTTGTCCAGTACATCCAGAATATCACAACAGATTAGTTTCAATTCAGTCTCAACCTTGGAAGGGGAAAAAAAAAAGGTTTTCAGAGAACCTAGGGTTTAATCAAAGCATTTGAACCTGAATTCAAACAACAACGTATGAGAAAAAGAACCGCCAGTCAAATTATGCCCATTACATTCTCCTGCCTCTCAGAGGGGCAGCTTTGGAAAAGGATGCTCCCCCCTCCCCCCTGCTGACAGCTGGTGGCTCCAGCATTAGGCAGTTGACCCGAACAACCCCCCCCCCAACAGCACCTACAGGAGAGGGTGGAGAAACTAGATGGGGACATCTTTCCTCTATACGCTATTAAAACCCCCACTTCCGTAACTTTAACTGCATGAAATGGGGTATCGTAGGACAACAATTTTTGAACCAAAATATGTCAAATGGGCCAACTTACAGAATGTGTCCAAAATCTGGGACCCATGACTTCCGTGGAACTGAAATTTGGCAAACTTTATAAAATTTTATGACATCTAATGATAGTAAAACAATTTATGATAGAATACAAAATGTCATAAAAATTTCCTGTACTATACAGTTCAACATGGCTATTTTCATCTCTGAGCGTATCCCATCTTTTCAAGCGAAGGTATTACATTCTGTCATTGTGGAAAGCATTGAGGAATCTGGTAAGGAAATATCTCTGAAAGAATGAGCCAACGGGTCACGGGTTATCTAATCTTTTCATTTTGGACCTGCTGCCATGACACCCCATTCTCTACAATGGAAAACAGGGGTACTTCATGACCAACTGGTTCTTCTTTTTTTTATTTTTTTAATTTTAAGAAGTTTTTTATTTATAAAACAGTTAAAAAACAAACAAACATTAAAACAAAAAGACATGTACATGACGGATAATCCAGTTTACCTATTTCCACTGAATTAATTCTATTCCTAAATATACATATATACATATATTTACATTGTCTCTGTCTAGATGCACCATCATTTTTACAATATAATATTTTATACAATAACAATTCCATTATCTTTCTTAGAGAGACAATATTCTATACCTTTCCAATTATTTTGTTATTTCATGATCCTGACTTTCCTCTTTTCCCACCAACCATATAATTTATCCCAGGTTTCAAAATATTCTGAGTCATATTTTTCTTTTA
>QLTV01003111.1:9179-23234 GCA_003457575.1 Thermophis baileyi | reverse complement strand
TGCTCGTCTCCCGCCGCCGCCCCGCGCACCATCGTAGCGCTCGGCCTGCTCGGCCAGCTTAGCCTGGTAGACGAGGTCCTCCCGGTCGTCCATGTCCGTGGGGCGAGGGCGAGGGCGGCGACGCGGGGCGGATGGAGACCGATGGTCCGGCGGTGGGGGGGCTCAGCCACGATCAGCTCTCGCTGCTCTCCGGGCAAAGATGGCGGCGGCGCCTCCTCCCGCTACATCCGGGCAGTGCGAGCGCCGCGCGCAGCCGCCGCCACGCCCCCCCTAGCAACGACCGGCCCTTGGCAACCGCCGGGCGGACGCGGGCGGCGTCATTTCTTCCCGCCGAGGCCGGCGCTCTGCACGCGCTCAGAGAAGCAAAGGGGGACCCGGAACAGGGCTGGCCGAAGAAGCGTCGGGGGCCTCCCCTTCTCCGGGGTGCCTTGCCCGAGGGAGCGCCGTCTCCTGGCGGGGCGACTCCTGCGCTGAGCGGGCCGGGCCCTCGACCCCCACCCGGCGGGGCCCCGCGTGGACGCGCCCGGCCTTGGCAGAACTCGGTGCCCTCCAGGCCGCCCGTCCCCGGCAGGGTAGGACGCTGCTGCTCCGCTTCGGCCTCGGCACGCCGCCTCCCCTCTGACCGCTTCTCCGGCTTTGTTCGTCGGCCAACTTTCTAAGCCGCTTTGGCCACCTTTCTCTGACGGGGACCCGGCACAGCCCCTCGGCGCTTCTCCGGCAGCTGCAGGGGTGCCCCTCGTGGCCCCCTTTTCCCTTCAGGAGGAGGAGGAGAACTTCAGGCGGCCCTTGGCCAATGAATGAGGAAAGATCAAGCTGAGCCTGGCCCGATCCTGTTAATTGGAGCAGGCTAGCCTGATGCTCCTAAATGCCCAGCCTGCCTGTCTTTCCGAGGACTTTGACGGGCAGTCCAGGTCTTCCTCCTTCCCCTTTTGGAAGAAGCTGGCTGTTCTCGGAGACTACTACTGCTATCAACTTCTTTACAAGTAGTCCTCACTTAACAACGAGATGGGAATTCCAGTCGCTAAATAGCATGGTTGTAAAGCATGACATCACATGCTTTGCAATAGAAATTCCAGATTTTAGTTGCCGTTGTTGAGCGAATCCCATGCTGCTGTAGAGCAAGGGCTTCGTGTGGTCGCCATTGGCAACCTCCTGCCAGCTTCACCGTTGACATTGCTTGCAGGAAGCCGGTAAAGGAGACGGCCAATGGCGACCCCGTGATCTCGGGATGCTGCGGATTCTGTGGGATGGAAGGTGATGGTTAGGGAGAGGCTCTGAATGGGAGATGGGACGGGCTACTCTTGGGGCACGTGCTTCGGGTATGTTGTTTCAGTGGCACGTTCCAGCCCTTTGCTCTCAACTCTCGGTCCTGCTCAGCAGCCCTTGAACAGTCTGGTTTTGATGGCTGTTGCCTGGTTGGTCTGTAATAAAGCTGTCCTCATCCTTGACCTAATCATAGACGAGAAAGCCAATCTGGTATATATTACCAAAACGTAACTGAGCTTTGAGGCCTGTGTTCCCATCTCAGAGGTGTGCCCAAGTGGGTTTTGGGCATGGTACCCGCTGTAACTCTTAGGCAGGAGTGGAAGTGTTACAGTTGTGTGACACAACACTTGGGTGGGTTCCAGAGGCAATGCAGTTAATTGCTTGATGTAAGTCCCTGTGCATTAAGTTGGGCTCCACAGTTCATTCGGGTTGTTTGTCTACTGTAAAGGGTGTTACAGTCTACTGCAACACCCTTTACATGGGTGCCTATCCTCCTTGGTTCTGTGGCAGGTTGGTAATGGAGTTCCCAGGCTTATGGGCAGACCTGGATATGGGACTGCAATGGCTCTAATCACACTTCTAGATTGCTGGGGGGTGGGGCAGGATGCAGTTGCCGTGTTTGGGCCTGCTGTTCTTGAGTCAGAGACCCAAGAGTTAGTGGCCTTGATTCCCTTCGATCCTGATCTCCCACTGGACTGGCTCTCGGGTTTGGCAACACTGCTGTGCTCCTCCCTCTGGGGTCTGTTGCAATGGGTGTCTATGGAGACTCTTAGTCATCCAGGGCATGGTTGTCCCAAAGGTGCTTTTTCAAAAGGCAAGTGGACTTTCTTGGGTTTTTTTCCTTTGAAAATGTTTCGCTTCTCACCCAAGAAGCTTCTTCAGTTCTGAGGTACTGAAGAAGTTTCTTGGATGAGAAGCGAAATGTCTTTAAGGAAAACAAAGTCCAGTAGCTTTTTGAAAAAGCACCTTTGGGGTTGCAATAGGTGTTGGGGGGGGGAGGTCAAGCCCCTGTTTTGTAGACCGGGAGGGGGGGAAGACTTGGTACTTTCTGTGCATGTTTAACATGTACATGAAACAACTGGGTGAGTGATCCAATGATTTGGGATTGAGGTATTATCGCTATGTTGGTGATACCCAGCTTTAGAAAGACCGTCCTTTACTTACACAGACCCCTACTCTGACAGGCTGTTTGTACATGCAAGTATAAAAAACATGCACAGTACATTTCTTCCCTTACATCTCTTCTGCATCCAATCGATCGTGGACTGGCCCTAACCCTCACACCCTCCAAGCGGCAGGAAGTGCCTTGGCATCCTCTTGCTCCTTGCTCAGGCTTCAGCTGCCTGCACTGTGGGGAGGCAGTCATCCCATGGGCGGTTGGGACCCTCATTGGGAAAGGGCCATCAAGCAAGGCAAGTGGGCACATTGTAGAGATTAAGGAGACAATTTTGCCAAACAACAGGGTGGCAGACAAATAGATCTTTAGAGCTGTTTGGCTTCATTTCTATAAAGTCACTTTTTCTAGAAATGGGTCATAAATACAATGAATGAATGAATGTGCTTTGGCAGAGCAGTCAAAGGAGGCAATTGTAGGTGCTGGTTGTTGCAATTAGTTGGCACAAATGTTCAGATTTGTTTGGGTTGGGATTCCGTATGGGCAGGGACTAGAATGATGAACATCTTAGCAAATTATCTGGGATTCTTTGTGGCCTACAGTCTGGGGGGGAGACTGGGGGATCTCTAGGATGTCCAATTACTGGTTTGTCCAGGGGTGTATCTGAATGGAGCAGTTCTGTCAATTAAAATATTCTATTCTGTGTTCAAAATTGTTGCTATTTCTTCTATCTTTTTGTCTACTTGTATCATTTTTGGAATTATCTCTATTTTTTCCTCAACACTTTCTGTTTTCTCCTCTATTTTCTGAATTTTTTGTTCATTTTTTATTGTTCTTTGCTGGGGGTTTCCTAATCTCACAGTATCTCACATCAATTCCATTATCTCCTTATGATTCCTTGTTATATCTTCCTTAATGCATTGAAACATCAACATTATTTCTTTATAGACTGCATTTGTTTTCTCCTGCTGATACATTTTGTGCTGAGATGCTACACTAATCATTGCTCAATATTCCACCAAAATTCCAATATCCCAATTGTCCAGAAACACCAAACCCACCAGTATTAATAAAATTTACATGGTCCTGGAACTGTTCCTCAAACTGCCCTAAATTTATAGTCCTTAAAATTATCCAATTTGTACCCTCTGATTTTTCCAAATTTTAAGTCTTATTCAATTTTTCTTCTTTCTTTTTGGTATTCCAAATTGACCCACCAAATTTCCCCAAATGCCTTTAATCCACAAAGTCAGATAAGCAGTTTCCAAGATGTTTCTTGTTAATTGTAATCTACCTTGCCTTAAAAATCTTCAAAAGGCTCCCTAATACTTCCAGGCAGCCAAAACTCCAATTGATGTGAAACCAAAATAAAAAAAGACTTCCAGGTGTTGTTTGTCTTTCACTATTTCCTTTGTTATTCATGTAATTATCTCAAGTACTTCTTAGTCCAAGGTTACTCCCATGAAACACTAATATATCTTCTTTGACCAGTAGATGGCCCCCCCCCCCCCCCCCCCCCCCCCCCCCCCCGATCTAAAATCCAGCTTTAAACACCGTAAACTCGGAGGAAAGGTAGAAAAAATGAAAAGCGAAATTCCTCTTTCTTTAAACTAATTCTTCCAATAATCAAATGATATTATCCACAAATTAAATCCCTTTTCACACTGCTAACAGTTCCAGTCCAGTTTCTCTTTATTTTAAAGCTTCACAATCCTCCCTTAATAGTTTGTTTCACTTTTAGGTCTGTGATCTTTCTCCGTGTAATAAATCGCCGCTTTCTTAATGTTTTGGAGAATCTTTTTTTTTAAATGCTTTTATTTTTGTTTAAGTTTATTTATTTATTTTATTTATTTTATAAAATTTATATGCCGCCCAACTCCCGAAGGACTCTGGGCGGCTTACATCATAAAAAATAAAACATATAAAAACAATTTAAAAAAGAAAGGGAAAAAAAAACCCCCAACTATATTTAAAATAAAACATTCACACAACCATGCATGGGCCAATCAGAACAACTATTGGCCCCAGGCCTGCCGGAAAAGCCAGGTCTTAAGGGCTTTACGGAAGGCCAGTAAGGTGGGGGTAGTACGGATCTCGGGGGGAAGTTGGTTCCACAGAGTCGGAGCGTTTCTAATATAGAAGTTGAAAGTTATCTCACCCAGTTTCAATCCACTGCCCACAACTCGCTGTAGAACCATGATGGCGAACCTATGGCACGCGTGCCACAGGTGGCAAGCGGAGCCATATCTGAGGGCATGCGAGGCGTTCCCTATGTCAGCTCCAGTGCGCTGGCCAGCTGATTTTCGGCCTTGGGGAAGGCCGTTTTCGTCCTCCCCAGGCTTCAGGAGGCTTCCCTGAAGCCTGGGGAGGGCAAAAAACGGCCCTACGGGCCTACCAGAAGTTCGGAAACAGACTTCTGGTTTGCCCGTTGGGCCGTTTTTCGCCCTCCCCAAGCTTCAGGGAAGCCTCCTGAAGCCTCCAGTGTGCGAAAAACGGGCCAATGTTGTGGCTTGCCCAAGTCCAGCGCAGCTGCTCATGGATTCGGAAGACCAAGAACCGACCATGGGGTGGCAAGATCAGTCTGTATCTCCGGCACCTGAGTCCGAGACCGAGGAGGACGCAGGGCCAGAGGACGATAATCAACCAGGGCCTTCTGCACCTCCCCAGCAGGAGTTAAGTGACTCCAGTGAAGAGGAGGAGCCTCTGATTGATGCTAGGGCACGCAGGGCAGCTAGCCGGCAAGAGTGGCTCTGTAGGAGGAGGTCTCCTCACATGTAAACCTGCAGGCAGATGGGCCACGCCCTAAGACTATTTAAGGTTGCCTCACAGCGGAAACTCTTGCTGGAAACAACGCACGTATTTGGTCTGGCTGCTGTTTGAACTTTGGAATAACTCCAGTCCGGGCTCTCGGCCAACTCCAGCAAGGGAGGATAATTTATGGACTTAATGACCTGTTTGTAGTTTTGTATTTTGGAATCCCGGCCAAATTGTTCTGTGAGTTTCAACAAGAACCTGTAACCCACTTGCTACTAAGTTGCATTTATTAGTGGTAAAATCTTTGTTTTGGAAAACTGTGTGTGTGTCGTTTCCTGGGGGCTTGCCGCGCTGGGTCACAACAGCCAACGGGGGGTGGGGGGGGAAATGCATGGAGATGCACGCATGCAGTGCGGCACGCATGGGGGGTTGTGTGCTGGCACACGCGCGCTAGCGCGCACGCCCATTTTTAGCATGCAAAAAGAAAAAGGTTCGCCATCACTGGTCTAGAACATACTCTTCTTATCCCAGTTGTCACAGCTTCGGTCTTGCCAAAAATGGCTGTCGTCTCTGCTGCCGATCAGGAGGGTTTTCTTTGGATCAAACGAGGAAATTGCTGTTTCCTCGTTATCTGCAAAGCATCCCTCCTTTCTTCATCACCCCTCCAGGGTGGCTTTGGCCCCATAGGGTCTCCTGGCAAGCAGGTATCGGCTGGATTTCACAAAGCCCCCACGGAGCTCCGTTATCCCATATCCGTCCCGCTGCGACACCAACTGGTTTCTCTGTAGTGGTCATTTCTAATAGGAGCATGTTGCACCTGTATTACAGGCTCCACATTGACTGCCTGTAGGCATTTAAAGACCTGGCATTAACCTGTGGAGTCTTGGCACCAAGTTAACTGCAGACTGCCATTCAGTAGCTACAATTGGCCCAACCTATTTGATCATGCTGAAATAGCAGCTGGTGGAGCCCCACTATTGCAAGGTGTTGGGG
Organism: Thermophis baileyi; assembly: GCA_003457575.1. Classification (NCBI taxonomy): domain Eukaryota; kingdom Metazoa; phylum Chordata; class Lepidosauria; order Squamata; family Dipsadidae; genus Thermophis; species Thermophis baileyi. The sequence goes on along the minus strand of QLTV01003111.1, from coordinate 17,107 downwards.
ACTAAGACCACGAGCTGGCACTTACCAATTGGCCCTCTAGAACGGTCTCCTAATCTAATGACTTTAGATGAGCCCTAGCTTAGTGAATTGTTTGAATAAGGAGCAACTGTACTTGCTTATTTATAACTTATTCAATTTAATATAGCTATCTATTCCAAAAGATTCTGAGTGGCATACAAAAACTATTAAAAATAAATAATTAAAGCTCATAAACATAGTCAGCCAGGACTAAAACCACAGAGTACAAAAAGCCATACAACAGGGGCTTGACCAATCACACCCACATTAACACCAGGCCTGGGAACTTGGTCACTTTTTCCCTTGATATTCAACTTGGTATTCAACTGAGGGAGTGTTAATACCACCTTACCACTTGGTAAGGCCACACTTGGAATACTGCATCCAGTTTTGGTTGCCATGATGTAAAAAAGATGTTGAGACACTAGAAAGAGTGCAGAAAAGGGCAACAAAGATGATTAGGGGACTGGTGGCTAAAACAACAGTTGCTGGAATTGGGTATGTCTATTTTAATGAAAAGAAGGACTCGGGGTGACATCTTCCAATATTTGAGGGACTATCAGAGAAGGGGGGGGGTCAACCGATTTTCCAAAGCCCCTGAAGGCAGGACAAGAAGCAACAGATAGAAACTAATCAAGGAGAGAAGCAACCTGGATTTGAGAAATTTCCTGACAGTGAGAACAATTAACCAGTGGAACAGCTTCCCTCCAGAAGTTGTCAATGCTCCAACAATGGAATTTTTCAAAAAGAGATTGGACAACCATTTGTCTTAAATGGTATAGAGTTTCCTGCCTGAGCAGGGGTTGGACTAGAAGACCTCCAAGGTCCCTTCCAACTCTGTCATTCTATTTAAGAGCTAGGTTCAGCATGACAGTTGCTGGCCCAAATTTATCATGTACATCTTTTGTCTGACAAGGCACAACTTTGTTAATAATCATGTGGCACGTCCTTTATAGCGTCAGTCATAACAAAGGATTTCCCAGCTATGTTTAGCTTGATCCAGCTTCTAAAGGCTTTTACTATGAATTTACACTGGCAGTGCTTCTCATATCAATTGACTAAATCTTTCTTGTTCTGCAGCAACTGATCTTGTCATTTACTATCACTCAAATTTATAATTGCATTAGATAGCTATATAGAATTGTCACTATTTACTATTAAAATATTTTTATTGTATTTCGCTTTTTTAAAAAGCATTTTTTCTTTGATAGTGTATGTATTTTTCTTTGTGTTTTGTTCTTTCATTTCTTTTTGTCACTATTCTAAAAACAAAAGAATTTTAAAAATGTTTCTTCGAACAATATGGTGCGTCTTTAGAATCGGCCCACCCACTGCCTATCCATGCACTTACATTGTTAAGGCAATGAATCACAAATTCCACTTTTGCGATTTTTATTTACGCCACATATTATACACGTTGATTACAGGCTACAAAAAATAACTGTCAAGAAAGTGTGTAGTGTTATATAATACAGGGCACATTTTATATATGCTTTTGCTTTAGTTTGTGTACAGCATTTTTCACTCTGACAGCATGTTATTAAAATGATTAAAATACTTGCAGTTATAATAGATTAACAAGCTTTGATCACATCAGATTTTATTATGAAATGCTGGGCTTAACTAAAATACTAGCTAGGAAAAAACAACCCATTTAAACTGAGTAGTGTAATACTATGCAAAAATGCATCTCAAAATAAAAATCGTGACCAGTGGTGCTCTTATAGCAGGTCACTAATTCAGGGGGAAGTTAACAACCCAAAATGGACTGCCTAGGAGTCCTTCAAGCAAAGCAGTTGCTTCATTCGAGTAAGAAGCAAATCATGAAATGCCTCTGATACCAGATGAAGAGGAAGGGTGATACTTTGAAAACTGAAATAAAGTGGTTGAAATATGAATATTGCAATAATACATTTGCTCTTCTGTAGTTGATTTGCTGAATTTGCTAAACTCCATTGGGACAATTCACACATTAAACCAAAAGCAAAGCATAATACATGAACATATTGAATAGTTTTACATACTATACTGTCATGGTTTAGTGAATAAAACAAAATTGATTAGTTTTATAATATACAGGCAATATGGTTTATAAATCACAATAGCTGGTCAAAATTCAACGAACCACAGGGTCTATGTATCATTCCAGAAATTCTGAAGGATCAACATTGCAGAATTGGTCACAGGGAATTTCCAACCTTACAATAAAAACATTGCCCTCGTGTTTCTAATGCTGCCAACTTGGCAGAGCCTAAGCAGAAATGTATTATAATAAACTATGTTTCTACTTAAATGCAGCGTATCCTGTAAAATAAAACTTCTGTATATCTCTTTAAGAGGTACTTCCTGCGAGAGTACAGAAAATCAACCAACCTCAATTGGAGAGATTCTGTGGTTTCCAAGAATACTTTAGGATCTGTTTCGGAAAAATAATTTTCAGGGAAACAAATCTTACAATCTCTACTGAACTTCCCATAAAACAAATTCCCACAGCAAGCCATAAAAGTCAAAAAAGGCAACTGGTGGCACTGCTGCCTTTCCAAAGACCTTGAGAAGTGTAGTTGAGGCTTTGTGCCAAGCACTTGGTTCTCAGAACAAATCTAATCTCCCAGCCTCGGTGACCCACTGGGCAGCAATGCTTGTGCTTTGCATAGTGTCACCAATGGATAACCATTTTACTAGGGAATGGACCATTCCCATCCGTGGATCCATAGAAATTGGGATCTACAAACTCCCATTATGTTGAAAAGCTGACTTAACAACTAAGGATGATTGGGTAGTACATTCCATAATCCACAGCCAACTCCCCTGCCCAGCCCTTTATGGATAATGCAACTATGTATAAATATAAGGATTGACCTGTGCACTACTCTGTTCATATTCTAATTGATTATTTGGGGGGGAGGGGTGCATGGGACTTCCCTGACAGACAAGTGGGATCCAGTCATTTCAATATTCTTAAAGCAAGAACAGAATGGCACTATCGCATAAGCACTAAAGGGCATTTTCCTCCTTTATTAATGGGATATGAGATGGCGTATTACACACCTGCAGTTCATTCTTGGGAAGAGTATCGGGGCAGGCACATTTTGATAAGCAAAGGAAATCTTGTTGGTTCAAGGTTAGGGTTCTTTTTCTAGCAATATTAAGTCAAAAAGAAACTTGGCAACAAACAGTCTGGGAAACGGTTAGTAGAAAAATTGGTTTGTTCAAGTCATGAGTAGTGGAAAGATATTGTGTGTGTAAACTATTCATGTTTTGGAATCAATCCAAAAGCATTTTAGTATTTTTTATTAGTTTATTAAAAATAAGTTCTTAATGAAACTACCATCAGAATGCTTTGCAGATGGAACCATAGTTTGAAAGGAACCATTTATAGAAGAAAGTATTTGGCATTTTCATTTATCATGGCAATATTTGCCTTGCTATATGGAGTAAGTAGAAAGTACTAAATGGAAATTTTCAGGCACTCGTCTCTTTCTATAACTGGCTAATGCTTTGGAGTGTAGTGCTCAGATAAGTCGACAATTAAAAAAGTACAATGAACACAGTTCTCTGCACTTTAAGGGAAGCTTAACATTCCACCAATATTTACTATCCATTAACATCTACCTCTGAAATTAAGTCAGCTACTTGCTATGTCTGTACTAAAGACATTTTTGGAACTCACAATAATGAGCAGACTTCGCCCTAACGCATCCAAAATATAATCGTTAAGCTCCAGCTATCCCAGTATCAAAATACACTTAGAAAATAGACCAGGGCGATGCATAGTGTACTCATTTTGCAACAAGCAGTTATGAGACAGAAATTACAATATATATCAGATCCAAAGAGAGGAATATTTAGGCTAGCAAGCCATGAGTGTCCTACCAAGCCACTCGGGTTATCTACCTACAGAGAAAGCCATGCAACTGACAAAGCCTGAGCTCCACAGCCCTGGGTAGCATTCTCATCCTATTCTGGGGGGGGGGGGGGATGTAATGTCTTTGACCTACCTCTTGGCACAGAAGCCGTGCCCTGAAAACACAAGCACCTCATGAGTGTTGTGTCCCAGGGACAGTTCATCTTCAATACCAGAATGCTGGCAGAAACAACCCTACTTTTGACTTCTCAAGAAACAGTCTCCACTGCTGCAGCAATGAAACTCCGTGTGCTTGCTCCCATCCGTAAGCAGAACAGTGGGCTCCTTTTCAGCTGAAGTCCTCTTCAGGATTCTGTTGATCCAGCATCCGGACATGTGTGAATGGGAAATGGCCGCGCCTGCCATTGCACTCTCCTTCCCACTGGCCACTCATGTTAATCTTGGTGACCTTGACTAGTTCACCAACCTGCAAACCAAGAAACACACCACTGTCAACTCCGTGAATGACTCTTCAATTCCTTGGGCAGGTATCCAAACAGGCATATTCTGGGAAAGCCCCCTGGCTAACAGTAACATGTTCAGTGGAAAGCAATATGGTTAAACAAGGAACCGGTGGTAGCAGCTGCTCCTAGCCTGGTCCTTTGACAGCAAAAACTACAGCTTTTCTCCTTTTCCACCAAGGGGAAAATACGGCATGCTATTTGAATCTCAGGTTTTGTTCCAAAGGGTGGCAGGGCTGTGCAGTAAAGTTCCTTTTATTCCAGAAAGCAGAGAGCCGAAACAGATAATTTGCCTTTGCTACTCAATGAACTTTCAGCATAAATTATGATCTAACTCACCCAAATGCCTATAGAAAGGAACTCAAACACCAAAGCAGGGTGGATAAAAATTGATGATTTTTTAAAAATAATAATTAAAAAATCAGTTTTTTTAAAATTTAAATTGAATTTTTTTAATTTTTATCAAATTTATTTTAATAAAATGCTAAAGATAGTTTTCTATTTTAGATACATTAATAATTTAGTTTATTCAGCATGAAATGGAGCTTAGTTATGTAGCATGAGGCTGTATATTCTACAATATTTGGACTGTCAGTGAGTCAACAGTGGGTCAGAGGAGCTGCTGCGGGACAGAGATGACAGTTGCTCTTTAAAAATTATGATTTAAATCGAGTTGATTTAAATCAAGCCTTTTTACTAGTGATTTAAATCGTGATTTAAATCAAATCCACCCTGCACCAAAGGTTAAGAATGACTAGAATTTTGCACAATCATTACTACTGTATGTATTATTTTCTTTATCTCTGGAGCCACATCTCCAAGCCTGGCTTGTTGAAAAGTCAGCGCTCTGTTGTCATGCCTCATAATTCTGGCAGTTCTGCTTAACAGCAATGACTTCGGAAACAATTACAGAACAATCCCAGCTTGAGAACAAAGTAATATTTTGGGAACATTGGTATGTTGCCCTTTAAATATATAAACCAAGATTGTCGCAATTAGTGTTCCTCAATAGCCCATTGTGGGATTCGTCCCAAGGCAAGGCAAAGGCACCAAGGAGCCAGTGTACACACTGAGCTACTACCGGTAATAGGCAGTCACAGGGTTCCATGGAAGCATCACAATCTGGCTAAGGAGACATGACTAGAGGTAGTCCTTCACTTACAAGAGTTTGTTTAGTGACCATTTGAAGTTACAATGGCACTGAAAAGTGACTTATGACCATTTTTCACAGTTATGACTTGTAGCATCCCCATGGTCACATGATTTACATTTGGATGCTTGACAACTCACTCACATTTATGATGCTTGCAGTCCCGGAGTTATGTGATCCCCTTTTGCGACTTTCTGACAAGCAAAGTCAATGGGGAAACCAGATTCACTTAACAACCGTGATACTAATTTAATGACTGTAGTGATTCACTTAACAAATGTGGCAAGAAGAGTCGTAAAATGGGGCAAAACTCAACAAATTTCTCACTTAACAACATAAATTCTGGGCTCAATTGTGGTTGTAAGTTATGGACTACCTGCAGTGATACAAATACACTTCCATTAAGGCAGGACCTTCTGCTATCAGTTCCCAAGTGAAGTAACACCCCAACCCTTTTCCAGTGCCATTTCCTGTTGCTTTAGAAGAAATCAATGGGATACATTTAGCTGACACCCGAGAAAATAGTTAATAGTATCAAACCTCTAAGCAGTATAACCCATGACCTTGGGCATGAAAGGCCAAACTTGATTTTTTCACTATAGCAACTTTTCCTCTGAAACATGCTTCAGACAGAACTTAAGTAATCAGTGGGCTTCTCACAGAAGAGGCAAACACACACACACACACACACACACACACACACACAGCACTCACAACACAGAAATACTATCCATTTCAAGAAGATCATGCTAAACTTTCTGCATGCTACATTTGTGGGGAACATCAGCATCAGTGGCTTGGAAGCCTTGCTGCTCGCTGGGTTCCCCCGTTCTTTTCAAAACGGAAGAATCTGAGTGAGAATTCTCTCTGCAATGCGCCACTACGTACCTCCAAGGCCAAGGCTGTCTTGTCATAAGCATTAGGGACCCGCTTCTGGATGACCCGGGCAAGTATTGGCCCATTCTGAAGGTTGGGGAGTGGCGTATTGATGCTAGGCTGGGCATAGGGACCTGGTTCTGGCCCACCCAATGCTTGTGGGACGGTACTATCCTGGTTACTTCCAATCGGAGTGGAGACTGCAGCAGAGGCAGGCTTATACTTCTCGACATAAGGAACCGGTATCATGCCTCGCCTGCCACCACCGTCCTCTGCATTCCACCATTGCTCTTCGGGCTTTTCCCAGATCCTCAGTATGTCTCCTTTCTTAAATGGGAGGTCTTCCTCGTCATTGCCACTAAAGTCAAAAAGAGCACGTACATATTCAACTTCTTCCTGCCTGAGCTGCGCATCATTGTTATGCTTTGATTTTGAAACAGGCTCTATCAATGTTGTAGTGTCCAAGTAGTGTATTTTGTAGAACTCCAACAAAGCTGGTAAAGAATCAAACTCTTGATCACCTATCCGAAACTTAGAAGGAGACAACCCTGCAAGCGGGGAAACAAAAAGGAAATAATGAAACAAAACAGGCAACACCAAGAATAGCATTCAACCAATAACCCATTTTGTTTCTTAAAAATGAAAAACTAAATAAATAATATCCATTACTTTACAGTACCATTATTATGAGTCTGTACATTTAGCACGTAACTTATGCACAAATCCACTTTGTAAGCAGCAAAATTAAGTGGAAGCTCTTCAGAGGCAATACACAAACTCAAAAGAAGATATCAGCCCCCTTAAGTGAAGGGAACAACTGCAAACCTAAATGTAATTGCACAACATTACTTGACCTGCCTTTTTTAAGAAAGAAGGGGCCTGCCTTGAGGAATCCCAGGGCCCTAGAGCCACTACAGGAAGGGTCCTAATCCTCACCATTCAGCCCAGAGGACAGGCAACCAACTGGGTCTTCAGTTGCCTAAAAGGGCTTTTACAAACAGAAGACCCAAATTCTGAATGCCAAAGAGCATTTTATTCAACTACACGGAAGTGGCGGCGGCAACAACATCTCGACACCGGCTCATCTCAAACAACACAAGCAGCCGGTCCTGCTTAGTGCGCGGATGGGAGACCACGAGGGGATTTTAGGGATGGGTAAGTCCAAAAGCGATTCCACTAGAGTTGCAGCCAAGACGCTCCGCTCGGCCGCGTCCCGAGGACACCCGGGCAAAGGAGAGATCTCCCAGCCGCTCCCTCGGCCGGGCCCGGGCGGCGGGGCAGAGGCCGGAAAAGGGGGGGAGGGGAAACTCACCGGGCGCCGGGGGGGCCGCCCCCGCCCCGCCCTGGCTGTTGACGATGTAGTGCGAGACGCGCGAGCTCTCGGAGACGGAGAGGACGAAGTCGCCCAGGATGCTGCCCGAGTCCCGCACCAGGAAGGTGCCGTGCCGCTGCCCCTGCAGGAGCTCCACCGCCTCCGCCCGGCTCAGCCGCCCCCAGTACCAGCTCGCCTGGTCCTCCG
>QLTV01003110.1:1840326-1852196 GCA_003457575.1 Thermophis baileyi | reverse complement strand
CTGCAAAATCTCCATTCACACCCCATCCCACTAACCCGCTTTCCAGTTCTGTTCTCCTGTGCAGGGCAACAAAAGAAGACCCAGCCGATCAGCTGGGACTCTGGAGGCAGCAAATAGATGGGGGGCGGTCAGCCAGAGGTGGTATTTGCTGGTTCTCCGAACTACTCAAAATTTCCGCTACTGGTTCACCAGAACTGGTCAAAACCGGCTGAATACCACCTCTGACTGTAAAGCTTGTAACAATTCTGGGTGGTTAGAAAGCTGATAAAAGTAAGAAAGTGTTAGACATCTTGCAGTGCTCAGCTAGACATTAGGAATAGAGACGGCCTGGAGCAAATAGAATGTGTATTAAATAACTCCTGAAGCTTTCATTAGCCAAGGCTTAGGAATAGGGACAGCTAGAAACCAATAGAATAATTGTTAGATCATTACTAAAATGTTTATTGGATAATATTTCTATATAACCCGCCTTTTCCAGCCTTCGCTTTAGTGAAAATGTATAAAGCTTTCTTAATTCTATGGTTCGGGGTTCTTGGCATTTTGGCCAGGACCTCTTTTCTTGGAGTGCTTCAATAAAAAGGAAACCAAAATCTGCATCTTGCATCTGGCGTCCTTCATCGGCCTCTGCACCAGGCTCAGACCCAAATTGGGGACAACAATACCTTCTATGAAAAAAAGTCTAAATGTATAAGAACCATAACTATTCCATTTCCCTCTCTAATTATTAAAACAACAACAACAACAAAAACCTCCAACCTCTTGATGAGATTTTCAAAATTTATAGTGTTTAGCTAGAATTCTGTTTAGTTTTGCCTTGGAGCAAATGCTGTAAATATCAGATATGGGAGGAGGTATGTGTGGTTGATTCTACTATGGTATGGTGTGTTCCTTTTGTGTCACCACACTAAATAAATAAATAGATTCACAGTTCTGCCTCTTTCTGTTGTAACTATCAGGGCTAAAACACCATTAAAAAAAACAAAACAAGATCAGAGAAGTTTGGGTCAGTGGGATCCCCATTTGGAGCTCCGTGTAAATGGCAGATGGCAGAATTTCAGTCAGTTTGCCCAATGCTAATAATTGATTTGTGCATTTTTATTAAAAACCTTTACACAGAACGATCCTGACTGAGTCCTTTGGGAAAGGGTTGATTACAATTCTCCTGATTTTCTAGCAGCTGAGACTCGAATGATGTCTGTAATTGGCTTCTCTCTGTATAAATCCTGTACCTTTCTCTCCAGAGGACATGGTGGTGCCATAGGCTGAGCCTCTTTTCCTGCTTGCCAGCTGAACTGGAGAAGAAAGGGGGGGGGGAATGAAAGGCAGGTGATTCTGTTTTTTGAAAGATTATGTTATTCTGCAACTATAGAAAATGTATCTTATGATAATGAGATATTTCCAGTCTGGGTGTTTCTGAAAGTAAAATATTGATTATGTAATCAGGGCATACTTTTCTCTCTCTATTTTTGTTCTTCGATGCAAGTTCTGAAATTAAGATTGAATGTTGCTCCTTCTGTTTTGAAACAAGGAATCAAAGAGCATAATGTTGTCCAAACTCCATTACACTTTGATAGAACAGGTAGAATAAGAGGCATAAAGTTTCATTTTTAAAACTGTTGCTGAGACAAGGTTTCTTTCCATCCAGGAATGCTGACATTGCCAAAATGCTCAGAGGCTCTGTTATTAAGCTTTTATTTTTCAGTTTCCCATATCCACACCTATTTAAAAATGCAAACAAGTATTTGGATATAAAAGACAATAAAAGCAATAAGCTGATTGGACCCCCCCCCCATGCATGCTGTAGGCCAAATCCTTCCATTAATGGAATGAAGATAACCTTGTAAGTCAAGAATATTTCACCACACAATTTCAGTTAAAAAATCAATTACTCTCAGACTGATCATGCAGCAAACCATGTGGAAATGTATAAGATTTAACTAATTTGGTAGATGTATTCTTACACACTGGCTAGGAAAGAAGTGCTGCAAATAAAATGATAATTACTGATTGCAGTATGCTGAAAGGATTCTTTAATAGTGGAGTCCTTGGCCTGAGCTACATATATTCTCTTCTATGCTTTAATAGTTTTGCATGATTAGATACTTAATGGAGATGATGTACTGCTGATTAAAACAAAAATCCAATTGTCAGAACTGTTTGTTTTATCATGCTTTGAATGGGTGAAATTCCAGTCACGCGAACAGAAATCTATTATAGGACATTATTTTCCTTTTCTTTTCCATGCTGTTCTCAACATTCCCGCCCAAATCTCTAGATCCCCCAAATCTCTAGAACAGATGTTGAGGATGCAAGGAGGGATGGGAATCACTCAGCCCCATTTCACTGATGGATGTAGCTATGTTAGCAGAAGAACTGCTTAATTGGAAAGCACTGTTTATGTACATCAGAACATCCAAAAATATTCCCAGAGAGACTGAATCAAGGGCATATGCTAGAAAGGTCAAGAACCAGTTCTTAACTATTAATATTTCTCAATCTGTCACTCTGATACTGGATATGATTTTGGCACTTTCTCTTTAATAAAATTACATTTTCTCTGTATATTTGCACTGAAAAATTTTGCAGGTAAAAAACATATACACATTATAATTATTGGTAGCAGCATCTAGGTGCCAATGCAACAATAATCCTTTCCACAACAATATGACCATGTCTTATAGGAAGTATATTTAGCTTTAAATCAACTGTGAAAAGTTATACTGCCATGGTTATAAAAGGGGGTGTAAAATTATTAAAAGAGAATAAAAGAGAATGAGATAATGGTCACTGATGAGAATAAAAGATTTATCTTTCTATGCAAAATCAATAGCCTCCACCTTCATTTTAAAGGGACAAATCTTACACTGACCTGACTCGTGGCTTTGGCTAAATTCTTTAGCTGTATTGACATAAATTAAGCCATGGATGCTTCCGCATTGCCTCTTGGGTCTCAATATCGATGCATGAGACTGCATTTGCTGCAAGTCATGAAAAGTTCACATACCATTTTGATTTGTACATAACTTGAAGACATATTTGAGTTCACAAAAATGGGTTGAATTTATACTGAGTGGAACTCTGAGTGGAATGATGTTTGAACCTTATCAGAAATTCGGTTCACGATAGTCCAATTTGGTACATCAAAGCAGCTATGGAAAGTTGGGAAGATGCTAATTCCTCTGGTTAAAGTAAAGCCTAAAACAGCTTTCTCCAGCTCACTGACCTTCAAAAATGGCAACAGTACTATATAGAAAATTTTGAAAATTTTCTATATAGTAAGCTATGCTAGCTAGGAATTATGTAAGTTGCAGTTCCAGTGAAATGAAAGATACTACAGCAATCAGTGTGGATATCTATTGGGACAACTGATTGGAACTAACTGGGGGAGTGGGGGAGTACAGAGGTATCAGGGAATTAACATTTTGGGTGCTTAGTTTAGAATGCCAAATTAATTTGAACTATGATTGATGAATTGTTCTCAATAATGCTTTTATTGTTGTTGAAATCAAGACTCTCCTTCTTCTGGCCATCCTCTTTCTTTCCACTTTTCCCAGCATTGTGGTCTTCTCGAGGGAACTGGATCTTTGCATAATGGGTCCAAAATATGATAATTTGAGTCTGATTATTCATGCCTTGACTGAGACTTGTGCACTGATTTATTCTATTGTCCATTCATTTTTTGGGCTCTCCATGGTATTCTTCAAAAGTCTTTTCCAAGACTAGAGATTAAACGTAGCAATACACTTTTTCTCCTGCTTTTTCAAAGTACAACTTTTGCATCCATAGAGGTCACAGGGAAAACCATTTTCTGGACAGTTCTAATCTTTGTTATGTATACAGGTATCATGGCATTTGGATATTGAGCTATCCTTTAGTAAAATATGTATTTATTTAAAATTGTTTGCATCAAGATTAGGAACAGCATGAGGAAATGTAAGATAATAACCTGAATAATAACCAAAATGCTATTTGGAATCACCGTGGGACGTAACTGCCACTAGACCCAATAGTCTAGATTCACCATATTGCCTCTTTCCCAAAAGAAGAAACTGCAGAGACAGAAATATATCTATATCAGTATCTACCAACTCATATATGAATATGTTATACAGATAGAATTTATATGCATTAATGCAGGATGTCCATATAGAACAAGGAAAAATAAAAGATATAATGTCATTACCTGCATCCATAGTCAGTCAGTTAGTATATAATCAAAGGAAAAGGCAGAGTTAAAAGGTGTCTGAAAAATATTGGAACTGATCTCACCCTACATACAGTACATAATGGAGTAGAAAGACATATCCATTAGATCAGCGGCCCCCAAATTTTTGGGCATCAGGGATCAGTTCCAAGGGGAGAGGTTTTTCTGTGGACCGGAGGGGGCATGGTTTCACGTGCTGCCTGCATCCTGCAGATGGGGCATTGCTTATTTACACAGACTGGTTTCTGGCATGCTGCAGACCAGTGCCAGTCCGGAGGGTTGGGGACCTCTGCATTAGATTTACCGACTTTACATTGGTATCTTCTTGTGGATTGCGTGTTTTGCTATTATTGAGAGTAATACCTAAAGTAGAGAGCCCATCAGATTTAGTGAGGCATCAGACTATGGCATCAGACTAGACATTGGGAGACCATGAGTTCTAGTCCTGCCTTAGGCACAAAGCCAGCTGGTTGATCAATACAGAAGTGTATGGGTGTGTACTGGACTGGAGGCTTCTGCGGCTCTAGAAACAACCATAATTTCCTGTTTACTTTCTGGTGTCCATTGGATAAAGAGCAAGGGTGTATGTTATTTCTTGCTCTAAACCAGTGGTTCCCAACGTGGGGCCCACACCCCACAGGGGGGCAATTTGATTTTTAATGGGGGCAATTGGAACCTTGTTTAAACCAAGTTAATGGCCTTTTAGGCTTCCTCCGTGTGAGTTGGAGTTCACTTTTTGAATAGTAAGAATTATATGTCACGGGGGGGGGATCAGGATTTTAGAGATGCTTAGGTGGGGCATGGTCAAAAAAAGGTTGGGAACCACTGCTCTCAACTAAAGCCTTACTTCCTTTGCAAAGAGGACAAAACTCAAGAAGTTTGGGAAAAGCTTATCTTGCAGAGAGAAAAGAAACAAACATAACAAAACAAAAGCAAATGTAATAGAAGAAAAGTAATAGAAAACAGATTCTAAAGCTTCTAGAAAGAATAGGTGGGCATGAGCATAAATTACATGACATGACATGAATGGAAGCAGATGGTGGTTTTCTACAAGATGATGTGTGATGTTCACACACATTGTAAATGCAAAGCAATACCCCATCTCTTAATTTAAGGAATAATAGAATCCAATCCAGCCAGCTGGAAATTTCAGGAATGAAAATGAGGACATGTCCCAGAAAAGCTGAGTATATGATAACTGTGAGATAGCTAGGAAATCTAAAAAGATAAAAAAACCTCAAGGGCAGTAAGAGGAAAAGGGATGCATGAAAAATTTAGCATCAGCGATACGTCAGAATTGGATAATTTATCTCTCTCTCTTCTGGCCTATTTAGAAAAATGCAGAATACAAAAACCAAAAACCTCATTGGCATGATCCATGCCCTAAATTGGATCCCTAAGTTATCATTCATAATAGTTTGCTGAGGAAGTGTTCTGCCATTTCAGTGACCATCTGGCTTTCTGCTGCCTCAAAGCAATGTTCCTTAGTAAATAAAATAGATTCAGTCCAGAAATTATCCACACAGCAGGCACCAGTGTCCTGGCTTGTATGAAATCTGGGATTTCTTGGTCGAGTCTTATGAAGTCATCTGGGACAAATGCCAAAAGAATAATAACAGGAAAAAAAAAAGAGCAAAAGCCCAAGCTGTCAGCCTTGATTCAGCTGAATCCTTATATTAGATCTGAGTCAGTCAACCCGAGCCAGTCTGTTTGATAACTTTGTGCTTTCATAGCATCCTAATGGACAGCAGTGTACAAAACAAACCTACATTGTTAAAAGAAATTCCACCCTCATATTCCATTTCAGAAAGACAGCATTATTTGTTTTTAACGCTGTCATTTAGAGTGCAGGTTGAAATTACCATACAAGATCACTTGGAAAACTTCCCGATGATGCTATAGCATTATGCTGGTTGGGAATCATAGTTATAATAATAGTTATATATTGGTTAGCATTTTTAGGGGTCCTTGGTGCTCTCTGAGCTTGGTTGTTTTCTTGCAGACGTTTCATTACCCAAACTAGATAACATCATCAGCAATGTAATGAAACATCTGCTAGAAAACAACCAAGCTGAGAGAACACCAAGGACCCTTCATTTCGACCCTGAGCTACAAATATTCTCATTTATTGGCATTTTTTTAAAAAAAGAATGCTCAGCATAAACTAGCATTGGTTTATAAAAATAATTCATGTCAACCTGGTTTTCTCTTTGACAAAATAGTTTAGTTGATCATGGGAATATGGAGGTTATAATGTATTTTGATTTCAGCAAAGCATTTGACAGAATCTCCCATGAAATTTGGGTGGGGAGGATTACAAAATGTACATGGACTGTGCTACTAATAAAAAGGTGGTTGAACAATCTTATCCAGTGGGTGTTCAGCAATGGCTCTGCACCAGTCTGGACACAAAAGTCAAAGGCCTAGCACAGCATTCTACTTTAGACCCTACACCAGTGGTTCTCAACCTTTCTAATGCCGCGACCCCCCCCGTGACCCCCCCCGCCGCCACCGCGACCCCCTCCCTACCCTCTCCCCACGCAGGATGAGGTGATAAAGGGGGCGTGGCACCAGGGGTGAAATGCTCCCGGTTTGGGCTTGCCTGCGGGTCGCCAGACAGCTGGTAACTCTGCGCATGCGCAAAGCATTCTGCGCATGCGCAGAGGGTAGAAGAACCCAGATGGCGGCATCCGGGCTACCAGCTGTCCAGCGACCCGCAGGCACGGCCGAACCGGGACCTTTTCACCCCTGCAGTGACGGTAGCACCAAGATGGTGGGCTAATGCGCGCGGCGACCCCTGTGAAATGGTCGTTCGACCCCCAAAGGGGTCGTGACCCACAGGTTGAGAACCGCTGCCCTACACCAAATGTCTTGGATAAGGTGCTAGAAAATGTGATGATCAGCTGTGTAGATGATACAAAGATATAGGATATAGCAAATACATAATCAATAGTATCAAGACCCAGGAGGATTGTGACAAGCTGGAACAATGGGCAAAACCCAGCTTTATGACAAATGTTAGCAAGTGCAAAAAAAGATACTGAAAAACAACTTGGTTATTGTATTTCTTGCAGATTTTTAATATGAATTATCTAGTTTTTACAACCCACACTGGTGTAATATATCAACCAAAAAACAAAACAAAACAAAATTGGAATCAATTTTCTCTGAGTGCAGTATTTGCAGTAAATTTAATCTTCCATTGGTATACCCATTGTGGCATATCAGTAGTCCTGCTTAGATTCTGCATTCATTTAATCATTATATCTTTGACTTGTTCAGTTTCTGAATCACACTTCAGTAACAGCTAGCAAATAAGCCCCAAGAGATGTTCTCAATTTTATAAGCTTTTCAAATTTAGTCAGATATTTGAATATTTTACCTGGTTTTGTAGTTTCTTTTAACTTTGCTATTTATTTGAATACTTTGTAACTGGGGAGGCATTTTTGACCCTTCTGAGGGGGTCTCTTGTTTTATTAAATCTTACTATCTATATGAATTATTAACAACAATATGTCCTGGTTAAGAAGAATATCAATAGGAAAAATGAACATTCTACCAAGGATTTACTTTCTATAGGACATTAATTCAATATGAATTGAAGAAAAGATACCGTATTGAATGAGTGACTAAGACAAATTACTAGCTTTATTTGAATAAAAGACTAAGGATTAAATTAAGGATTTTGCAAGTTGTGAAAGAATGAGGACTATTATAATTTATATATATAAATAATATATAAATTTAAATAAATTCCCATATTGCTGGGTACATTGTACTGAAGGAACAGGACTCCCAAAAGGATTGCATAAATATCTTTGGGTAGATACAAATAGAAGTGGCCAGACTTTTAAGATATTATTTAGTTATAAACAGCATGGGTGAAATGCTATCGGTTTGGCCCGGTTTGGGCGTACCGGTAGCGGCGCCCGCCGGTGGTTCGGAGAACCGGTAGCGGCTGCAGCGCAAGGCTCCGCCCACCCACCCGGAGGTCGCCATTTTCTTGTTTTTAACCCTCTGTGCATGTGCAAAGCCTTCTGCGCATGTGCAGAGGGTGAATAAGCGTGCAGAGGGTGAATAAGCGCGTGCTTCTGAACCGGTAGGGAAGGTAAGTAGATTTCACCACTGATAAACAGTATTATATATAATATTTATTAAAGATTTTAATTAAGTAATGAAAACTAATACAAACTAAATGTAGAGAAAAGAAAGTAAAAACAGAATAAAAAATGCAAAGAAAGGAAAGTAAAAAAGAAACATGAAAAAAGAGTGAAATAAAGAAAAATATATATAAAGAAGTTACTTTCAATATTCATCACAATAAGTATAAACAAGTTTGGAAGCTCTTCACCCCTATAAGATTATAAACAGATCCCTCTTTTTCCCATAGCCCACCCCTTATCTATAAGCAAATCCATAACTTTTCAATCCTGGCATCAGTAAAAAAGTCCATAAAAAGTTAACAAATCTCTTTTGTAAATCCAATATGAGGCCATTCCTATATATAGGGCAGGGGTGGGTTCTAAATTTTTTTACTACCGGTTCTGTGGGCGTGGCTTATTTTGTGGGTGTGGTTTGTTGGTCATGTGACTGAGTGGGCGTGGCCAACTTGACATCACACACGCACACTCAGTCACATGACTTCCCAAGCCACGCCCACTGAAATGGTGGTGAAAATTTTTGGGACTTTTTGACACTTTTTTTTTGACACTCTGGCCCCATATCCAGGTCAGGATGCCGTAGTTTAGCGGTGGTCATCTTGGTTTTCCCTCCATTGCCCTTCCTGGCCAAAAAGCGCCCCTTCTCACCTCTGATGGGCCTTCCCCGTGGTTGCATCCGGAGCACCCCACTCCTGCTGCGTCTGCGAGATGAGCGTGCAGGAGAAAGGCTTCACTCTGGACCTCAGGGGCAGCTTCACCAAGGACGTGCCCAGGCCCCCAGTCAAGAGGGTGACCCTGTTTCCGCAGCCCACCGGCCACGGCTTTTCGGCCGGGAAGGGCAACAGAGGGAAAGCACGAAGCAGCTTTCTTCTCGCCGGCTGACTGGAGAACTTTTCGGCATTGTTGTTGCTGAGCTCCTGGAGAGCCACGCTCATGCTAGCCCGCATGAGCATGGAGCCAGCCGTGTGCGAGCCGGGCAGGTCAGGGGCGATGGCAATGGCAGAGTCCAGCACTCGGGGAGGGCAAGGAAAGGCATTCACATTCGGAGTCCTTTTTGCCCCGCCACGGCCACGGTAGCTGCTTCCTTGCGATGGGCACTGCAAGGCCATTACAAGCAGAGGCGAAGGCTGCTCCTAATCTTTCCGATTTCCGCATGGTGGCTTTGAGCCTCGCGAATCATGCAGGGGGTGGGGGGGAGCAAGGAGTCTGCCTGGAGGGCCCGCTTGTTTTGGCTGCGGAGCGAGAACAAGCTTCCACACCCCATTGCTAAGGCGCTCTCTCTCTCTCTCTCTCTCTCTCTTTTTCCCTTCGCCTCAGCTGGGGCTCAGCCTGTCGCTCACAAGTCCCTCTCGCCCGTTGTCCCCTCGCCTTCTCGGGGAGGACAGCGGGCCGTCTTGGGGGCGAAGAGGAGTACAACACACACATATGTAGGGAGCTACTCTTAGCACAAACTACTGCAGAGAAACCTCTAGAAAGCTTATCTTCGCGCCACACACCCGATACAACGTCTGTTCTCAATCAGAAATTCTTCCCTAGAAGATTACTTTTCTCCTCTGATGTCCTCTTTCCCCGCCAAAGTCCCCCTCCTGGGAATCTACAAATAGTTCCTCTCCTCGTAACTAAGCTTCTTTCTTCATTTTTTTTTCTCTTTCGACCCACCACACCATAAGATGACTGGCTAACTGGCAATCTCCAGCATGTCTCGCAGTCCTCCCGCTTTTGCCGGTGGGCAGTGGCGGGTGTGTGTGTAAAAAGCAAGCTCTAGGCGGTGGTGGGCAGCGCTGTCCTGGGATATCTGCCCGGCCTCTCGGACTGCCACCCACCACCACCTAGAGCTCGCTTTTCACACACACACCCCGCTGCCAAAACCCGTGCAGGGAAACTTCCTGGGAGTTCCAAGACACCCCGAACTACGGAGTTTTTTCCTGCATGGCTTTTTCTGGCAGGGGGGGGAAGCAATCCGCCTGGAGCTCGCTTTTCAAACCCCCACCACCGCCCAAACCCGTACAGGGAAACTTCCTGGGAGTTCCAGGACGCCCCAAATTCTGGAGTTTTTTCCTTTTGCCGGCAGGGGGTGAAAAGCGAGCTCCAGGCAGTGGCAGGTGGTGCTGCCCGGCCTCTCAGACCGCCGCCCGCCGCCGCCTGGAGCTCGCTTTTCAGACACACACACCGCTGCCCAAACCCATGCAGGGAAACATCCCGGGAGTTTCAGGACGCCCCACCGCCGCCCCTCTCGGCCCCAGCACAGCAGTTGTGTCTCCCGTCAATGTGAGGGCTGCTAGCTCCCTTCCCTGCAGCTGGGCGGCCCCGACATACTTGCCTGCCTTCAATCCTGATGGGAGCTCCAGCTGCAGCGGTGGTGGAAGGAAAGTTCCAGAGCGGCGGCAGTGGTGCTCCAGGAGGACGGACCTCGGGGCCCTGGGAAAGCACACAGTAAGGAGTTGCCACTTTGGGTCCTCCCAGTCTGGAAAACGCTATGGGAGAAACTACAGAGAGCACTGGTGGGCTTCTCCGTTTACGCGAGCCCAGGGAGTGGTGGCAAGGAAGTGCCGGAAACTCGGCTTCTGCGCATGCGCAGAAGAAAAAACCCAGGGGAAAAAAATTCAAAATAAATAAATAAAAAAAAAATTCCACTATGTTTATTAAGTACTAACAAAATGTAAAAAAAAAAAAAAAAAAGAAAAAGAAAAAAAGAAAAAGAAAAAGAAAAGAAAAGATCATGGTGCCCACGGACCGGCACAGACCGGACCAGATCTGTGACATCACTGTGACGTCACCAGTGGGTTGCTACCAGTTTGGGAGAACCGGTCCGAACCGGGAGGAACCCACTTCTGATATAGGGGCTCTATAGTAAAGTTTTTCTGCATTAGATAGGGTGTTGGACAAGATATTTTCATTTCCCTTCCAATCCTTAATTTATATGATTCTATGGGACATACAGAATGCAAATGATTAAGGAAACTCCACAGATTTTTGGTCTCATCCTTTTCCAGAAGGTTCAGAGATGTTTTTTATTTTTTATTTTATTTTATTTATTTGTCAAACACGTATAAGATAACAGATATAAGTATAAACATGATTATGAATATAGGATAAGGATACGAATCAATGGGGACAGTAGGACAGGGACGGTAGGCACATTGGTGCACTTATGCACCAGGGGTGTGTTCTAATTTTTTTTACTACTGGTTCTGTGGGCGTGGCTTATTTTGTGGGTGTGGTTTGATGGTCATGTGATAGTGGGCGTGGCTTCATGGTCATGTGCCTGGGCAGGCGTGGCCCACTCAATGTCACTCACGTCAAGGGGTGCCTCACCTGGCCCCTCCCCTCCCAGCCATTCCTTGTCACTCCCAGCCTCAACGTATCTATAGCTCTGTAAAAATGTTGTTCACCTTTTTTCAACTTTATTCTCTCTTTCTCTGTCTCTTTTTCTTTTTTTCTGTCTCGCTTTCTCTGTCTCTGTCTCTTTCTTTTTTTTCTTTTTTTCTTTTTAAATCATTCTAATG
>QLTV01003110.1:1825216-1838371 GCA_003457575.1 Thermophis baileyi | reverse complement strand
CCACCCGCCCGCCCGGGCTCTATGCTATCCTATTTGTGCACATTTTTGAGGCCGGGCGCATACGCGGAAGGCTCGCGTGCGAGTAAAGTGTATGCGCGGGAGGCCGTGCGCATGTGCAGAGGTGGGGTGCGAACTGGTAGGGAAGGTAAGAGAAGGTTCATTCACATCCTGTACCTGGAAAAAGCCAGTGCCATTTCCTCATGTTCTAAATATAACAAAAGCAGTACTGTGTCTGACATAAATATTTATAGTTGATGACACCTTAAGGATTAATATGTTCCTTTGGAAACTACAGGTATCACTTCAATTTCAGGATGTCTTAGCCACAAATGGCACAAGTCCACTTCAACCTCCTGAAAGATTATGAAATCAGATTGTAACAGCACCCAAAATTTACAAAGATATTTGGAATCTATTATTCTTGTCAGACAGCAATCGGTAGTCTGAGGCCTCCTTTATGAAAAACCTTTAAAAAATCCTTTAAATATCTCCCTTTGATCGCATAAATGCATGCTGACAAAAATAATGGATTCTCAAACACAACCCTTTTCCTCTAAGGAAAATTTAATTTCAAATTTACCACAGCAACAGGTACAAATAAAGACATTTGGATACATGTTAGCAGATTGTGATTAGCATAACGAAAACTAATTGGTTTTTACTTTAAAATTACAGTGTCAAGAAATAACAACTATTTATTTTATTTTATTTATTTTATTTATTTATTTGTTTGTCAAACATGTACAAGATAGCAGGTATAGGTATAAACATAAACATAATCAAG
This sequence comes from Thermophis baileyi, assembly GCA_003457575.1. NCBI lineage: Eukaryota > Metazoa > Chordata > Lepidosauria > Squamata > Dipsadidae > Thermophis > Thermophis baileyi. The sequence continues at coordinate 1,837,587 of QLTV01003110.1, read as the reverse complement.
GTGAATACAGATAGATGAGGACAATAGGACAGTAGGACAGGGACGGTAGGCACGCTGGTGCGCTTATGCACGCCCCTTACAGACCTCTTAGGAATGGGGTGAGGTCGACAGTAGACAGTCTAAGGTTAAAGTTTTGGGGGTTAGGGGAAGAAACCACAGACAATCGAGTTTGTAGCGTTTTACATTAAGGTTGTATCTATTGTGTGCTCTTTTATTGTTGTGGTTGAAGCTGAAGTACAGGTAGGACATTAGGACATTGTGGCAGATAATTTTATGAACTACATTTAGATCGGTTCTAAGGCGACGTAGTTCTAAGTTGTCTAAGCCCAAAATTTCAAGTCTTGTGGAATAAGGTATTCTGTTGTGAGTGGAGGAGTGGAGGACTCTTCTCATGAAATATTTTTGGACTCTCTCAATTGTATTAATGTCCGATATGCAGTGCGGGTTCCAGACAGGAGAGCTGTATTCGAGAATTGGTCTAGCGAACGTTTTGTATGCTCTAGTTAGCAGTGTAATGTTGCCAGAGAAGAAGCTACGCAGGATCTAACTAGGAGCAGAGAGAACATTTCCAAACTGTAGGTTCTCTGTGGAGGCTATTTGGTTCAAATAAGCATAAAAATATTAAGGTATCACTTATCCAGATTAACTACTACTGTGTACTATTATTCTTATATGACAACCTTTTAATTATTTTGCAACACCACTGTACATAAATATTGGAAACATTATTGTGACTATTTTTAAAAAATCTGGAATCATTAAAATAGAGCACAGTCTCTTTGAAAATATATTCTAATACAGATACAATAAGTTAGGTGAAAAAACATTTATCAGCAAAAGCTATGAATTTTAATTGCACTGACTCAGTGGGATAAGGCTGATTTCTTGTGAGAGATAAATTGAATGCAAACTTGCAAGGTGTCTAGTTTTAAGGCAGCCAGAAGATTTGGTGCTCTCCACCCCCCCACTCCCGTGTGTGTGTGTGTGTGTGTGTGTGTGTGTAACTTCTTTTTTTAAAGCTCATTAATATTACAGGAAAATTTTCCTGTACAGAAATATGCAGGTGTTCAGATTTTGTAAGATGAAAATTTACCAAAAATTAAGGTTCTTAATTTCTTTGGTTTTTTTTTTCTTGAATTGAGTATTTTTGGTAAGATCTGCATATGTGAACTGAAATTATAAAATCCCAAAACTTGTTTGGAAGTTGTGGTTGCCCCATCCCTGGAGGCTTTTAAGAAGAGACTGGACAGCCATTTCTCAGAAATAGTATAGGTCTCCTGCATGAGCAAGGGGTTGGACTAGTTGACCTCCAAGGGCCCTTCCAACTCTGTTACTGTTTAAAAAGTAACTGTAAATGCAACATGCATGTATGTAATAATTGTGCTATGTGAACAATACAAAATGGATTGTTCACTGGATGCTGTCCGTAGGAAAGAACAGTATAGTTAGTTATTTTAACTAAGGATCCATGTCTCTTGCTCTGCACATTTTCAGGGCAAGGCGAATAAGAAGTGCATCTTTATTGTCCCTTGCAATTTAATACGGGGGGGGGGGAGGGGGGCTCTCCATGATGGCATCGATTCCCAATTTTGCTACCTTGAGTGGCAAAGGCGGTAGAGAAGTTCATTAAACGTGAGCAAAACACTGCATGCTTGTGGACTCTTCCCCAGTTTTGCAGCAAGCTCATGCAGTCAAGAACTGAAATAAAATTCCTCTGTACCTTGTGATATAGGAAGACTGGTGTGCATCACATATAAGGAGTGTTGGAAAGAAATCTTACCAGGTTCTTGGGATGTGATGTCTCATGTCCTGAGATGGCTCCTGGTTTTCTTCTTCAGTGGTGGTTTTTGGTATCCATAATTACTTTTTCCAGAAGTCCCAGCTAGCTAGATTTCCTATGCCTTTAAGATTCCCCCCCCATTGCATTGTTAGAAAGAAATCTTGTCAGGTTTATTTCTGAGCCAGGAATAAAGAATACAGGCAGTTGCTTGAATCAGAGGTGAATGTCTATGGAGATTCCCAGTCATCCAGGTCATGGTTGTCCCATAGGTGCTTTTTTCAAGAGGCAACTGGACTTTCTGGTTTTTTCTTTGAAGACGTTTCTCTTCTCATCCAAGAAGCTTCTTCAGCTGTCTTTGAAGATGTTTCGCTCTCAAGAAGCTGAAGAAGCTTCTTGGATGAGAAGCGAAATGTCTTCAAAGAAAAACCAGGAAGTCCAGTTGCCTCTTGAAAAAAAGCACCTTTGGGACAATCAGAGAGGAAGTTTATTCTCAAAGTGAAATATACAAAATGAGCTGTTGAAGGCAGTTGCAAGTCTTCTCCAAAAGCCCATTATATAGAAAACTGTCCCCATCATGGTCAAAAGTCACAATGATTGTAAAATGAGTCACTTACGTGGCCAACCTGTTTTCATGACCTTTTTTGCAGTGATTGTTAAGCGAACCAATGATTTGCTATGGCATGCAGAAAACTGGAAGTAAATACAGTTTTTGGCAAAACCGTTGTAAAATGCAGTCACGTGACCACAGGATGCTACAAATAGCTGTAAATTAGGCCTGGTTGCCAAGCACCTGAAGTTCAGTCACATGACTGCAGGGGTGGGGACTGTCGGAACTTTGAATCCAGGTCATAAGTCGCCCCCAGGTAGGTCCGTGATGACTTCAAATGGTTGCTAAGCGACTGGTCATAAGTTGAAGACTGAAACGTTTGTCTGATTACATTTGTGTTTCCCATTGCATTTTGCTCCTTGTCTAGAGCTCATTCTAATTTGTGATTTTGAACCTTTTATCCTGTTATAGTGGGAAGAATGTATGGTGGGAGGATTTGATTTCCATCTCACCGAGGCTAAGGCAGCATATGAAAGTTCATCCACAGTTTTTGCCCTACTACTTTCAGATGCATTTGTTGAGTGGATTAAACTCTTTACTTATTTAGGATTCTGAAGTTAAAAGCATGTTTATTTCCATTGCAGCTAAGGGCCCAAAATTCCACACTTGAAATTTCAGTGGTTGATTTTTTTTCAGTAGCATTTTTCAACTGGTTGCATCCATTTTATTTTAATGCCTCAGATTTTCTTTCACTGAGCAGGAAACATCTACACTGAAACTTTGTGTTAGTCCCAGATCAGATCAGCATCTGTATGCTCTCTGTTTTGCAGGTAACTTGATTTACTTCTGATTTAGCTGTAAATTGTATTTGCTGACACTTGAGATTCTGAAGTTCTAAAAAACTAAGGGGCCAGCTGCTTTCCCACAATGGGACCTCTTACATCACCCCATCTTCTGGTCTTAGCTCAGCATTTCCCTACCTGCTCAAGCTATTCACCTGCCATAACTTCTTCCCAAGACATAATTATCCGATAGGAAGAAATAATATATTAGTGGTTTGCAGCTTCATTCCCTAATAGAAGGCACTCCGTTTTGGATGGAAAATCACTAAGCAAATGCACATAAAATGAAATAAAATGTTAATGGAAGGAGGAAGGACACTGCTTTGAATGCTGTGTTTTGCATATTTTGATTGCTCTATTGGGGAGACTTCAGTGATTAGGCTTCTCCTCTTTTCAAATTATTAGCAGCTTAGATGATGGGAAGTCAGTTGCTTTGCCTGAACCGTTGGACGATAACAAAATCCCATCAGAATTTCTGGATAAAGTTACATTTGCATAGTGTAAGACCTAGAATTAGTGTTCCCTAAAAAATAATGCCAGAGAGTGGGTCAACCATCTTAGTTACTGGGGCTGTGTACCACTTTGGAGTGGGAGAGGGGTAGGGATGGGGATGGCACAAGCATAACACTTTTCTGTAACTTCTTAAGTTCCCCACAACCTTTCCTGGGATCAGACTGCTGCCACTGATTCTGAGAAAAGACACTTTTATTTAAGGCGTCAAAAACAAATGCCGTTTGTGTTCCTGCGCACTCTGAAGCACCTATTTGCCTTTGAATCCAACATGCTGCCTTAGAATTTAGTTCCCAAAACCATTGAATGTCCCTGGGACTAACTGACTGACTTATTTATTGTATAGGGTTGGCTACTTGCAGAGCAACTGTGGATGGCTAACAGGGTTGAAACATCTTAGAAAACAACAGTAAGGGAATAAAATGCACACTGCATTGGTAACACAATTATAGTATCTTATATGGAGAGCACGCTTACATGTCAATCTGTCCCAATGGTTGGGAGAAGTTGTTGGTCTTCAAATGCTGACAGGATGTTCCACAGGACAGGTATGCCTTGTGGGCCCAGTCAGATGACCTTGTTTAATTGATGGGACCCAGAGTTTCCTAGCCCTGTTAGATTTTGTAGGACAGGCAGAAATAATAGGAGACAGACAGTTCCTCAAATATGTAGGTTTTCTTTCTCTAACACTGATTGATCTGAGAAAGTCTTGCTAATTCTGTCCCACAATAAAATCTGTCAGAATGATCAAGACTTTGATTCCAAAGCCCATACTGAAAGCAAACTGAAATGTATTTAGACATTCTATCTTTGCTATTATTTAAAACTAACTGAACATCACATTGTTCAAAAAGGAATATTAATGGGCTGGGGAATACAGAATAACAGTTGGAAGGGACCTTGGAGGTCTACTAGTCCAAACCCTTGCTCAAGTAGGAGATCCTATACCATTCCAGACAAATGGCTGTCCAATTTCTTTTTTAAAACCTCCAATGATGGAGTACCCACAACTTGTGGAGGCAAGCCATTCCACTGATTAATTGTCCTCAGTGACAGGACATTTCTCCTTAGTGCTAGGTTGGATCTGTTTGATAAGCCCCCAATCATTACCGTATTTTTCGGAGTATAAGACGCTACGAAGTATAAGACACACCTCGCTTTTGGGGATGAAAACAAGAAATCACTAATGGGAATCTCTCTTTATAAAAAGAAGATAGGGAAAAACAACGTAAGTGTCTAGGCACCGCAAAGAAAAGAACAGCAAGTAATAAGTGGATAGATCCAGCATTTCTGATTTGTGTGTTGTGGGGATGTTTATGGGATAGAATGGGGCTTTTTTTTAGGACCCTGAAATCAAGCTACCGTATTTTTCGGAGTATAAGACGCTCCGAAGTATAAGACACACCTAGCTTTTGGGGAGGAAAACAAGAAAAAAATATCTGCCTCTGCCTCCCAGCAATTTGCCTCCCAGCCAGGGGTGGGTTCCTCCCGGTTCAGACCGGTTCTCCCAAACCGGTAGCGGCCTGCTGGTGATGTCACGATGACATCACCAAACTGGATCGGTCGGTGCCGGTCTGTGGGGGCCGCCATCTTTTTTTGAAATTTTTTTGAAATTTTATTTTTTTTCCCTTCTGAGCATGCACAGAAGCTGACTTCCGGCACTGTGCATGCGGTTGCCATCTTTTTTTCGGCTTTTAATTTTTTTTATTTTTTTTCAGATTTTTTGTTACTGTGCATGCGCGCGTGTGTGAAGCGCATGTGCACCCCACGCGGCACGGGAGGGAGTGAACCAGCAGCGAGGTTTGCTGTTTGCTCCCAGCAAACAGCAAACAGTACAGATGATATACACTGTTTGCTGTGTATTTCTGTGCATGTGTGCCTGACCCATAGAAATAGCAAAGAATTAGAGAAATGTACATTATGGCAGTATATTAATGCCAGAAAGCTTTCTTAAATGTAGTCACACTAACTCCTCCCAATTATTTAAATAGATCTACTCCAAACATGACTAAGTCAGGGTTTAACTCAGCTGCTTTATCTTAATACTAAAACAGGACACTTACATTTCAGACTATACTTGTACAGATGCTGTTAAAATTGATGTGGCTTTCTGGAAGTATACGTATTCTCTGCTATTTAAAAGAAGATACAATAGCACTGGTGTGCCTCCTTGCAGTTTTAGTTTCACGTTTAGTTTTAGCACATGCTGCCTGCCTACAGCCTGAATCAGGTGATGTTTGGGAAGCTGATAATCAGTTGCTTGGCTTAACAGGCTCTGTTCTGTTTACTGCAAGGAGGTAAATTGCTGGGAGGCAGAGGCCAAAGGGTGGGGGTGGCTGGGTGGGGCTACATTCGATGTATAAGATGCGCCCAAGTTTTCACCCTCTTTTGGGGGGGGGGTAAAAAGGTGCGTCTTATATTCCGAAAAAAGAAAAATACGGTACTTCTTGTCCCATCCTCAGGTGCTTTGGAACCTCATTTATATTTAAATAGACAGAAGTAAAACAGGAACTACCAGTTCTGTCAAAGTGGCATGCATCTTCAGCAGGCATTCAGGACACCTTTTGTCCATTCTGATATTCTTTACTAGATCTAATCAGCCAAAATGAGCAAAAGCCATATCTACATTTGTGGAGTGACCTGATTCAATTGTAATGTCCACTTCCTTAGGTTGAAACAAATGAAACTGATCTCAAATTCTGACTTGGCAGGGGTCTGTACTGCCAGTTCCTTGAGCCGGATCTCTACAGTTTTTGCCATCTGAAACAACTTTTGTGGATAACCGTTAACTATATAAAAATAAAATAAAGCTATAATAATAATTTAAAAAAAACCTTCATTACCATGTAGTGGGAAAACCAGTGTAATGTATACTCTTGTTGGTCAAATCTGTCTCGTGATTTGTGTTACTTATGCTTGCGTTTTGTTTTTTGAATAGTGGTCTTCCTATATCTGTGATGACCACAGGTGGCACGCGGAGGCATATCTGAGGGCATGCGAGGCGTTGCCCTATGTCATCTCCAGTGCACATATGCGCACTGTCCAGCTGATTTTTGGCCTTGGGGAAGGCCGTTTTCACCCTCCCCAGGCTTCAGGAGGCTTCCCTGAAGCCTCCGGAGTGCGAAAAACGGCCCAATGATTTAGCATTTGTGCCCCTGGGAGACTTTTCCCACTTCCATTTAGTGTTGTATGAACAAACATGAAATTTATAAGACTGACCTTCTCAAATACATGACTGAGTGACTAACAATTAAAAACAGAGTAAGCAAGCAACAGAATGATAAATAACACAAATAGCAGTTGAAAAACTGACCCACAACAACACTGATAAGCATCCCAGGCAGCATATCCAAAAAACTGACTCACTCAGACAATCATTGTTTCCTAGTAACCTCATGACTTTGCCTTCATCTTATCCCCAACTCATAATGACACACCTTAGAGTTTTCCTGAGCTATTTCAGTTTTTCTTTGTAAGCAGTGAAGAAACCATGACAATTTTTCCATACAGTAAGTGCAATCTTGCCATTTGGTTAATTTCTAGAGGTGAGATCCGCCAGATGACTGTTAACTATTTTTGGCTAAGACGTTCTCTCTCTCTTTCCCACAACCTGCTACCAGTAGTGCCTGGGTAATGTTCTACACAGGGTCATTCTTTGAGCAATGGGACTGGGCTCTTTCTTATAACCCTTGGACACAATTCCACTAGTAAAGTAGGAGAACTTCCCCTGTTTTATTGGGCAGATTCTCCTCCTTAGCCAGGCTTGACTGATGACAGATCATCAGAATTGCAATTAAGGAATAGTTTCCAACCAGTTGCTGACAGAAAGGGGGCAGAAAAGCTAGATGGTTTGATCACTTAACATTCCTGCATATTCTGAATCAGGACATCATCATCCAGTAGCAGGCCAGAATAAAGATTTTAAAGGCAGGATTAAGGATTGGCAGTATGGGTACAGCAAATGTTATAACAGTATAATTTCCTGAAAAGGGTAGCTAGAGAGTACCTTAACTTGGCAGTGTGGAAAGCCACTTTCTTGGAACAATATTACTGCAGAATAATTACTGAAATAATGTGAATGGAAAGATGTTGTATATATATGTTTATTATTTGGTGTATTTTATTAAGATTATTTATTGAACAAAGTCCTGCAGTTTTACTATAATGGGCCAGGAAGGCTTCAGGTTAGAAAACAATGGTTCTTGAGGCTGGAGTTCTGTTTTAAAAGAGTCTGAACAAACTCCTACAGTTGTCACTTCACCTGATTATTCTTTTTCATGCTTTCCTTTGCTCCAGGGGATGCAGAACACATTGCAGAATCTATAATAAGTTATTCCAAGGCAGCCTCCATGCTGATACCATGGATTTCAATTTCCATACTTTCCCTTCCAGACTGTTTCTAACTAATATCCTCATTTTTGCAACACCCCCAAGGGAATACTTTTACACTGCTCTCTCCTTCTGGGATTAACAGAAATTCAACTTATTAATGGAAAACAATTTCTGAAACTGTCAGTGGTTTTCAGAGCAAGTTTCTTTCCTTGTAGCAAAATTAAACAGTTGGTGAAGAAAAATGTAATTTAATTCATTTTAATAGACACATAGTACTTTGTGGTCTTCAGCCATCAACCAAAAGGTCTAAAATAACTTTTTTTTTCATGTAGTCTATCCTCAGAAAGACCTGTACAATATTTAAACTAGAGTAGGGAACCTGTGCCAAAATATGCCTCTGTCCAATGTTATGTGGTTTTTGTGCCATGTTGTAGATTCCAATAATTTTAACTTTGGCTCTATCCAAACTTGATTGTCATCCTGAAATACACATCCAGCTGGTTTTTATCAAATAATCTGGATTTCTGCCTGGAAAAATTGTCCATTTGTATATTGAATTCAATGGCAAATGCAGAACAATTATACAGGTAAATATCTTTTTTTGGCAGACAGGTTCATTTTCAGCCCCAGGGCTTGTCTGCCAGTAACCATCCACTGAATCTTTAAACTAGGAAACATTTGTGTCTGTTTCCCCCCCATTATCCTACCCAACTGTCATTTCCCGCCCTTAATCATTTTATATAGTTTTTATCGGCCCTTTGAATCCAAAGTGTTACATGGTTAATTATAAGCTGCTCAACTGTAATATTGAAGAGATTCCCAGGAAATAAATAGAGGAGTCATAAAGGATACAAATTTATTTGTAACTAAGATCAGCATGCTAATGCTAACATAAAAGCAAGTATGAAGTGTTGGTTACTTGGGTGGGGCAATCAGAAATGATCTACAACTGAAAATCTGCATTTTTGGATTGGCATTGTGAATCAATATAAATGTCTTGGGAAATATAATCTATACAGCTTAAGCAGTTTGTGAAATATGCAAATGAAAAGAGAGCAAGAGTATTTGTTAATATGCTTTTGGACTGCCAAATTCAATTTTGTAGAGGCATTCATTCAACAATTTATCAAGCATTGTCAAAACATGCTTTTATAAACTGCATTAGTTTTAGATTGATTAGTGAGGGAGATGGAATTATATGGAACCGACAAGCAAAGATATCGCAAGAAATAACCAAAGCTATTAATGCACCAATAACGGTTTCCTAAATGATATTGTTTAAAAGAGCCTGTTTATTCAAAACAGAAGTGATGTTTCATTAAACCCACTTATCTTCAAGGGGATTCATTTGGGATATTTTAAACATCACCATAGTCAAATCTAGGCTTGCAAGCTATGATTGTATCAGAAAATTAGCCTTACAGGAAGCAAAAGCGATTGGACTTTAATTCTTTGCAAAAAGTACTGTAGTACTTTTCAGATGTAAATAGGGCATATTGGATGTATGGTAGGGTAGGAGATGGATTTCAGTCACATCTCTGACCACCATATGTTCAAGTCGGCTATTTTGTATATCATGAGGAATAGAAGTATAATCAGCTGGACCTGTGATCACTGTGAGAGGCTGTCATGTCACTAGACTAGAGCATCCAAAGTCAGCACTGTACAAATGCTTTAAAAAATGGTTAGGCATTTCTCTTCTTCCCCACTGACTAAAGGTTTATACTGATAAGAGTTTATATCTATTTCTGATGGGAGGAAATTGTCCTTTTCTGCCTGCCCCCCAACCCCAACCCCAAAGTCTTTTTGCCACACTTCCGCAATGAGGCTGGGAAAGTTGCTGTCTGCACAGAAAGTAATCAGGATTACTTTCTGGATAGTAATTAGTTAAATAGCTCTCCCATTGCCTTCACTTTTCCCTACTATGGCCACTATAAATTCTCATTGCTGGTTTGGAGGGAGTCCTGTGTGCTCTTTATCCTAGATATCTGCTGCTCCTATCTTTGAACAACCAGTATTGCCAAAACATGCTGCTTAGAAGTGGCTGGACTGTCAAAAGAACTAGCCATTTAGCCAGAGGAGGAGAATCAGCCTGCCTGGGGGGAACCATTGCAGGAGGTTCCCAGCTTCTCTTCCAATCTTAGGTGGGCAAACCACATTCTTAAAGTCCTACACCAGTCACACAAATCTTAGGTAAAGGGAAATCTGGTCCTCTAATTTTGGCTGTAGGTGTGACCTTAAAAAGAGTAACATTTGGTTTAAAAAATGGCCAGAGGTCCTTGGCTGGATGGGAGAGGCAATCCTGCAACAGGCTGGCTGAAGGTCTGCAGAATGCCAACCTTAGGAAGAACTCTTCTTCAGATGACACAAAACATTCATCCAGGAGATTTTTTTTCCTTGTTTTTCTATGGGAAAAACACTTTCCTACTAAATCACCTTGATCTGGCTTCAGCTTCCCTCAGGACCAAGCTGGTACCAAATGGAATCACAATTGATGTATCCTCAATAACTTGAAAGTGGATTGTCTTGGGGTGGAAGGAACGAGGTTGTGTGGATGGGACTTTAGGAATTGTCTGAAAAATCTAGGATTTACTTTACTTTGCAATGTATTTCAGATTCTATCATATATTAAACAAAACAAGGTGGAAGAATGTAAATGCAGTTGACTTGGGGCCTGGAGACATGGAAAGAAAGACATGTTGGAGGGTGAAAACCAGTAGAAGATCTGGGAACAACAGCCTGGAGATGTTGTGGTTAGTTTTGTACTAATGAACAGATTCATTCTAATCCTGTGCTCTGTTCTACATCAGTGTCCAAAGATTTAATTAAAAAAAATAATCTGCTTTTTTATTAACTTGATTAAAACAGCACAGTGGCTCTGTAGCTTAAAGATGCTGGAGAAAGTCTGTGCTCCAGTGGTTTGAATCCTAGCACTGCATGATGGGGTGAGTTCCCATCACTTGCCTCAGCTTCTGCCAACTTAGCAGTTTGAAAATATACTACATGCAAGTAGATAAATAGGTACCACTTTGGTGGGAAAAATAATGGTGCTTCATGTGGAAGTACAAATCCAACTGGTGCTGGACCTGCCCGAATGTGAGCCCAAACATGAGGAGACATCGGTGGAAGGAAAAAGCCCAGGATGAATGCTGCCTGTAGGCCATTTTGAGTGTGGAGTTAGTTCGCCCCCTGTGGTGCACTCTGGATAGCACGTGAGCGTGAACTGAACAGACTAGCAATCTTAGGCAGCCAAACAACTACTCTGTATTAACACTGTAATGTCCTGGCTAATGTACCATCGCCAGATGCTAAATAAACAAACTTGAATGATATAAAACAAAATGGGCCACTTCAAAGGTTTCTTTTGAACAGGTTTCTTTTCTTATGTGCTTCTTTCCATTATGGCTCAAGTACAATAGAAATGTCAGACATTAACATGCCACTTGGTAATAAAACATATATCTCAACTATACAGAACATGCTGATCCTTTTACAGAAAAACTGCAGCGTGCAGAAGGATCCATGACAGAAGAATTCCAGTCTGTACCTCCAGCTGCAAGTGACAGAAATGGGGGAAAAAGAGTGAGATGTATGAAAGTCTCCAAAGTGAAACTTGAAGACGGACATGGAGGAGAGCAAAATGAAAGGCAATGTTCCAAATTTTTTGTGAAAGCATAACTAGAAAATTTCTCTACAATATTTCAATTTGTGGCTTAATTCACAGAGTATTTTACTGTTTAAGAATGGACCCATGGGCCATGTTTATAAACCAGCCTTCTCCAATCTGGTGCCCTCAGATATATTGGACAACAACCAGCTTTCCCAAATTATCATTTAAATTAAAGGACACCAGGTTGGACAAGCCTGTTGTAGACTAAAGATAATTAAAGGATCATCTTCTGCTAGCCATTATATCATTGGCGACATTTCCTCACAAGTTTCAACGATTACTACTGTTATGGCTACTACTTTATTTCCAGTTGTCTTTTCTTCCCATTCACTTTTGTTATTCCCAATTTTTATTTTTTCATCTCCCCAGTCCCTGAACATCTTTCTCTTGACCTAGCAATGTCTAGAGCAGGGGTGAAATCCTCCCGGTTCGGGCGAATAGGTAACGATTGCAGCAGCTGGTTCGGAGAACCGGGATGGCAGTGCGAGGCTCCACCCACCTGCCCCGACATCATCACTTCCTGGTTTTTTAAAAAACTTTTTAAAGCCTATTTTCCCCGCCGGTTCCCCTGAAAGAAAGAAAGAGAGGGGGGGGGGGAAGGGAAGGGGAGGGAGAAAGAGCAAGAGAAAGAAAGGGAGGGGTGGTGGCAGGAAAAAATCAGGACTCACTTTCCAGCCGGGAGATCGCTTG
>QLTV01003110.1:1766229-1817151 GCA_003457575.1 Thermophis baileyi | reverse complement strand
CTACTGTCCTATTGTCCTCATCTATCTGTATTCACTTTGATTATGTTTATGTTTATACCTATACCTGCTATCTAAATTTTATTAAATAAATAAATAAATAAATAAATAAATAAATAAAATTTTGGGATACAAAGAATTAAGAATATTGAATTATTTTGAGAAGTGACTATAGGTTTGAATATATGGTCTTTGGATTATTGGACAGAAGAGGGACGCAATAAAATTTAACGAGATGCCTCATCAAGGAGAAAGGAGTGGAACTTGGGAAGAGATCGTCAGTAATCCAAAGTACAAGGGAGATACTGACAAGGCATTTTAAGGAAATAATGAATCGAAAAGAGAGCACGGATGGAATGCTGGGAAATATAACACAAAGGACAATGAGTGATCAAGACGCCCAGGAAGAGGAGGAACTAACTGAAAGTGTAGATGAAAAAATGTAACAGACAAAACAAATGAAACAAGATGATGAGGAGATAATAACAAAAATAATAAGGATTGATGACATAAGCCAAGGGGAGATTATTCTAAGGGAATTAAAAAAGGAACCGGAGAACCAGGAAGATTCTTATGGGAGAGAGATAGGGGTAAGAGTAGATACTTTGGAAACTAGACAACGGAGAAGGGCAGAGAAGGGAGAAATGTTTAAAATGAATAGTCAAGATGTGGAAGCAGACAGAAATAAGGATCCAAGAGAGGAATATGGGAGGCAACCTAAGAAATGAACAATTAAAGCTTTAAAGAGGATAAGAGATGATGGTTAAAAAGGGAATATGTTCAAATATAGTAGTAGTATAATCAAAGTTAGAATAGGGATGGAAACTAGAGAGAGGGAGATTAATAAAATACACATTTTTATATAATAAGGAGAAGTAATAAAACGTAATAAAATGTTTTTATTATGTTTTCTTTTAATGGTTTTTTATATTGTTGTGAGCCGCCCAGAGTCCCTTGGGAGTTGGGCGGCATACAAATTTAATTAATTAATAATAATAATAATAATAATAATAATAATAATAATAATGATAAACTAGAGAGAGGGGGTTTAATAAAATACACATTATTATATAATAAGGAGAAGTAATAGTAAGAGGGGAAATTAGAATTTGAATGATGGTATTACTAAGTATACTTAAATAATATGGTGACTGGCATAAAAACAATATATCAAACTATTGATTAAATAAATAATGAAAGATTATAATTCTATATGAATAGGTATATGTTTACTAAATGTAACAAATATGATCAAAAATACTTTATTTGTATTAAAATGTATGACATGCAGAATATAGTTATTGACATAAAAATAACATATTGAAATATTGAATAACTAAATAATGAAGGATTATAAGTTGAACAAGCAAATAATGGAAGATTTCAATTTAGCATAAATGTTTGTACTATTATTAGAATTATATAAGCTTGTTAAAAGTAATAAATATGATTAATAGTATTCTATTTGTATAAAAAGGTATGACTTAGAATAGGGTGATTGGCATAGAAATGACATATTGAAATATTGAATGATTAAATAATGAAAGATTATAATTTAATAAAAATATGTGTATTACAAGGATATAAGCTTGTATAAGCTTGTTAAATGAAACAAATATGATTAATACTATTTTATTTGTATTAAAATGTATGACACTCAGATGCCACACTGTTCACGCATTAATATGTTTGTAAAAAATAAAAAACTTATAAAAATAAAGGAAGAATACTGACTTATGTCTTATTTTGGCTATCATTAGCTCTGAGGAAACAAGTACACATTTGTTCACTACTGATTCTCTCTTTCCTGGAGCAATTGGGTTGCAGTGTTAAAAGGTTTTACCAGTAGGCTCTTTTATTGCTCCTCTCTAACGCATTCTGTATGTCTGTGTATGTCTATGCATGTGAGTTGGATCCAGACTCTGCTTCTTATAGATAAAAGGTTCTTTCCTTCCCCAAGAGGTTTCTCATTTAGAGGCCCCATTGATGGAAAGAAGGAGGTGATCTTGACTGATTCTCTTCTCCTGTTTCTAAATGGAGGGTTAGAAGAGAGGAGCAGGTAATACTGGGGACTAAAAAGGAGAAAAGGAGGTAAGAAAGGTGGCTTTCTCTTTCTCTCTGTTTTTTTTTCCAGTTCTTGGTACCTTTCTCAATGAACTCTCCATTCAGACAATATGGCAGTAATACAAAAGAATTTGCATTCAATCTATTGCTTTTTGAAATGATTGTTGTATAGCTTAATGTTGTATTATAAATAGTTTTCAAACTACACATTATATGATATAATAAAGTTAAGTTGAACCTTAGCATACCCCGTATTTAAATACTTTGAAAGACTAAAAATAATGCTTACAGATAATTCTTATCTTTATATATTATTATTTCTTAGATTTTAATTTCTCCAGGATCAATCTGATAGCATAATTCAGTAGAAATCAATTGGCAAGAACATGTAAAAAGTAATCTTCATATTGCAAATGTTTTAGAGAGCCAGTTTGATCTCTCAATTAGAAGGCAATTAGAAGCAAGAAGACTGAGTCTTAATCCTGCCTCAGCAATGAAAGCCAATTGGGTTACTTTAGGCTGATCACTCTCTCAGCCCACAATGTCAGGCTCAAGATGGCAAGCTGGTCAGTCAGTTCCTGTCACAACCAATAGATTAACACTTGAAATCTGTAGAGATTCTCAGTCATCCAGGTTATGATTGTCCCAAAGGTGCTTTTTTTCCCCAAGAGGCAACTGGACTTTCTTGTTTTTCTTTGAAGATGTTTCGCTTCTCATCCAAGAAGTTTCTTCAGCTCTGACTGGGTGGTTGGGAATGGAAGGATTTATATTCCTTGCACATAGCTGGTGATTTGCATCCTTTTTGAGGGTCATTGAAGCACTTCAGTGTTTATCTGTGTCCTCAGGGTCACCTGAGTAGTGCAATCTGTGACCCTGAGGACACAGATAAACATCCAAATGCTTCAATGACCCTCAGAAAGGGTGCAAATGACCAGCTATCTGCAAGGAATATAAACCATTCCCCACCATCCAGTCAGTCAGAGCTGAAGAAGCTTCTTGGATCAGAAGCGAAACATCTTCAAAGAAAAACAAGAAAGTCCAATTGCCTCTTGGGAAAAAAAGCACCTTTCGGACAGATCAACAATTTGATAAAAGCAGACCCTGCACTTGCAAGAAAATGCTAGAAAGAAGAAGATATTGCAAATGTTTTACACTGCTTTTATTTCCTTCTGCAAAATTATCATATAGCAGAAAGGTAATTTTATAATCCTGGAGTCCCTCCAGTTGATAGCCAACAGTGTTGACAAATCTTACAGACACTTCCTTTGGTGCTCACTGAGCAGCACTTCTTATTTTTACATTTTTTAAAAAAGTAAACAGCAAAACAGCAGGTCAGGACAGCACCAGTAGCAGACATTGTTTGAAGATCTCAAAACAAGTTCTCTAAATTTCAAGCCCAGTTTGGAGACAACAGTTATATTCTGTTGACATCAGTCAAGCATTTTGTAAGGCGTCGGAAAGAAAATTACTTCTTAAAATTAAAAACAATGAATATAGTGGTGGTTAAAAATAAACAGACAAACTATTTTACCTCTCTGGTTAAAAAGATACAAGTGCACTTGTTAACAATCAGCCTGGGAACCTATTAAAAAAAACTATGAAACAAGAAGTTGCTAGTAAAATCTGTGAATGGTACCAGGCCTATTAAGTACTGGATATTAAATAAAATGGAATAAAATAATACATTGTGGGGCAACGTTACAGGTAGTCCTCGGTTAACAATGGTAATTGGGAGAGGAATTTCTGTTGCTCAGCAATGCAATTGTACAGCAAAGACGTCACATGACTTCATGACTTAGTGATGGCAATCCCTGCAGTCCCCACTGCCATTGTTGAGTCGGGATTGTGGGTGGTTAAGCAAGGACCTCCTTGCAACTTCTTGCTAGCTTTCAACCACCAAGTAGGAAGCCAGCAGGAAGTTGAAAGTTGCAGGTGCCTTGCAAACAGGCAGGCCGGCAGATGGGGGCTGGGCAAGGTTGTGTCAAGCAAGGGGCTGTGTCAAGCACCCTAGAGCCACAAGTCTGTGGCATAAAACCGCAGAGTTGCAGCACCCTCCATGCTGATCAGGATGGTGACCCCAGGAGACAGTAGTCAGGGAAAGATGAGGAAGGTGAGCTGGGGGGCAGCAGCAGGGGGTATGGATGTAAATGCAGGCTGGCTCAAATTTTTATCACATGATGACGGGGGCACTGCAATGGTCAAAAATTCAAGATTCAGTCACAACTCCATTTTTTTCAGCACTGCTGTAAGTTCAAATGGTTGCTAAGCAAGGACTACCTGCATATTGATTGATTGATTGATTGATTGATTGATTTGTATCCCATCTTTAATATTTTTTAAAAATATTTTTACAAGGTGGCAGACATATCCAACACACCTTCCTCCTATTTTCCCCACAACAATAATTCTGTGAGGTGGGATGGCCTGGGAGAAAGTGACTGGCTCAAGGTCACTCAGCTAGCTTTCATGGCTAAGCGGGACTTGAACTCACAGTCTCCCACAATCTAGCCTGGAGTCTTAGACCAAACTGGCTGTCATATTGCTTATTTACCACTTATTCAAGCACTTTCCATCCCTCTATTTTAAATATTACATATTCACACTATTTTTATTATCATGTTTGAGACTTTATCATGAAGAGGAAATTTTTTTTTTTTTACTAAAGGATGATCACCATCTGATTGCTAACCTGATATATGCTTACATCTACTTTATACGATTCTTCAAAGTTTATTTATAGTTTTGAATGCAGAAATATTGATACTCTGCATAGGTTGTTGTAGTCTTTTTTTGAAAAGCAATTAGCAGTTTTTCATTGCCTGCCTTCAATTTTAAATGGATGTTTCCTTTATGAAAGGCTTGCGATGGAATGTTATCGCTGTGCAAGGCTGGAAGAAGCTGATATTTTACTTCTGATCCCAAATAATTTTTCAGGAATGGTGCTTTGATATGAGCAAGGTAATTATATGAAAAGGAGTATTAGTTCCAACAGTATATTATTATAATGCTCATCTTTATCATAGTAGCCTTATGGTAAAAAGGTCTTTTGGTCTTTTGTATTTAAAAAGTCCAGTTTTTTTGTCTATCTTTGTTTTGAACACGCTGAACACAATCATTCAGAATTCCTTTAATACAATGTAGTGTCTTTCCTAGAAGGCTCCAGATTACATTAAAATGGGGACGGGAGAGCTTGTGGCTTAGGGTTCTGTGCAGCCCTCAGTGTAAGTTTATGAAGTTCTAGACTCATTTCAAAAAAAAATTTTTGCTAGCTGTTTCTATTTCTGGTAACAGAGAATCTATTCTTCTTTCTTGACAGGCAGGGAAGGAAAGAGAGTGAGAAAGATACATGCAGGTGTGTGTTTGAGAAAAAGAGGAAAATAGGTTTAGTCACCTTTGGTTCCTCCCTGTCCACTATTGGTTTCATGTCTTTTCCATACCTGCATGTAACTCAGACAGGTAATATTCCTGAGCATGAGTCTCATGAAGAGGCAAGGTGAGAAAATGACAAATACACATCAGGACATTATGACACAAACTCTTAAGTATTTGCATGCAACATCAGAAAGCAAGTAAGAAAGAATGGAGTTTGGGTCATGATATACCGGTACATTAAATCTTTTTGATCTCACAGAGGTTAGATACAGATGCCAATGCTCTTCAGGATATAAAGCCCACAGTAGAAAAAAAATATTTCTTAAAGAACAGACGATAAATCCTGAGTCTCACCTGTTGATTAACTTAGTTTATCCAAGCAGATATCTACCGCAAAACTGAGAAGTCTAATATTTCTCTCTTGTTCAGACACAGACATTACTCATTAGTCATGAGAAGAAGAAGATCTGAGCTTTCTACAGAGCCAAGTCAGACGGAAGTAACACTAGAGCAATTATTTCATGTATATATTGTTCACCAGCGTAAGTAGCAACATTGTGGGTTTTTCCCCCTGTCACTCATTGACTCTAGCTATGGTTTTTTTTTTTAAAAGAAAAAAATCTATACAGGGAACATTTTGCATCTCAGGAAAATCCCAAGTAATTTTAGATTAGATTTACTACTATGAAATAGTTGTGGTATAATGAGTAGTTAGACTTGGCAGGGTTCATCTATAAAGACATTTAGTAAGCCAAGACTAGTTTACATACAAACATATATTAATAGATGTGAATTCTTACCCCTTGAGAAAAACAGAAGGCAGCAATTCCCAGGGGCCAAAAACAGCAGAGCATTGAGAAAATGGCTAAGCCTAGGTGGTCTCGTGGAGGAAGCATCAGAAAATTATCTTCACTCTCGCTGTCACTTGAAGAGTCACTCTGGAAAGTAAATTAATTGGAGAACAATGACCAAGAGC
Source organism: Thermophis baileyi (assembly GCA_003457575.1). Taxonomy (NCBI): domain Eukaryota; kingdom Metazoa; phylum Chordata; class Lepidosauria; order Squamata; family Dipsadidae; genus Thermophis; species Thermophis baileyi. Next base: position 1,810,742 of record QLTV01003110.1, on the reverse strand, counting down.
AAACTGCAAGCTTGCCCCACAAAGCATCCAGCAGGACTAGAAATCCAAACACTATGCATGTTTAATGTTGTTGTCTTGACAACCTACAGCATTTCTCCTGATACCTGGTAGGCAAATAATTTTCACCTGGCAGGAAACTTCCCAAATGAGGAATGTAGTATTGTCTCAATATTTTATTTATTTGGGTGGATTAGGCAGATATGCCAGACTCTTCTAGACAGATGGAATAATAATAATAAAAGAGATCAAGATCTGAAAATGAATAGTTGAAAGATTATGGCATAAATTGCCCCTGGTGGTCCCCATGGTTATCAGCACACTGGGTGCCATGTCAAAAAATCTTGTATGGCACTTAGAAAACCTGTACATTGATAACATTTCCATCAGTCAATTGCAAAAGGTGACACTGCTTAGATCCACATATGTACTGTGCTGATACATTGTGATATTGTAGGTTCTTGGGAAGAATTCGATGCATATGATGGGATTTCACATTTTTGAATACATAAGAATAATAAAAGATATGCATCAAGAAAGAACATATAAAACAGAACCAAAACATGCCAGACAAAAACTTACAGGAGCTCACCTACCACCCTGTCCTAAGGCCTGGGAAAATAGCCAAGTTTTCAGTGCTTTATGGAACATCTTCAGGGTGAGAGTCATATTACTATTCCAGAGGGCAGTTGTTGCAACAGAGAAGGCAGTAAGTCCAGCCCAAACTCAAGGAACAGAGTCAACCTCCAGGCTCCAGGATCCTTACCTGCCACATAACTGACATTAACATGAATAATCCACTGAGAAAAGAGATCTAAAAGATGGTATTTGGCACAGTCTTCACCACTGGTGTCCCTCTTAAAAATGAAAATACCTGACATTGCTAGGGAAGCAATTATGCTATCAGTAGGCTGACTGAGAAATTTCTCCTTGGCTTCAGTCCATAACTTACTTAGTTTGAATGTCTAACTGTATTTTATATATTTTAGTAGGATTTCATTCAGACAATAGTAGACTAACGATTTTCAACAATTACAGGTAACCCTCAATTTATAACCCAAATTGAGCCCAGAATTATGGTCATAAGTGATAGAAGTTATTAAATAAGGTGCCAACATGATAACCACACTTAATGACCATAATACTGATTTTCTCCATTGCGGCTGTCAAGCGACTGCATGAGTTGTTAAGTGGAGCACAGGGTGCCTTAGTGGGTGGGGGAGGCTCTGTGACATGTGATGTAGGCCTGCACTGCAGCATCTCCAAAGCTCACAAATGGCCTGCCCCAGGCCTCCAAGGACCTCCCCCACCACCTGAGGCGCTGCTCACACAGCTTCCCATTCTGTTGGGTCCCATACCTTTGGGTCTCCCCCCCATCACACCTTGCTCCACTTAGTTTTCCAAAGATCACCTTTCCCAATGAGAAGCAGCTGATCTACCATGTGGCCTTCCTATACAGAGTTCACCTGTTGCCCCCCTGTAGTGGCTGCTTCCAAAATAGCACCGACATCTGGGATGGCACCATGTGGCTTCTATATGGGAAGGCCATATGGTGATTTGGCTACTTCTCTTTCTAAAAGGCTACACAGCAGATTAGCCTGCTCTCCTTGGGAAAGATGATCTTTGGAAAAGGTATATGAAGTGAGGCATGATGGGGGAATTTTTCAATTAAAGCTGAAAACCAAAATACAATGAAGTAATAGGCTGAATAAAATAAGTAAAAATAATAAAACCTCAGCAGGAAGTTTTCAGAGGAAGGCTGCTTCAGAGTGTGATCCTGGTAGAAAAAAATACCAATTCCTTGCTGTTTCCCAAATTTCCTGTCTGGTTAGAATCCAATGTTAGCAGACAGTGCTGCAAGTATCTGATGCCTTGTAGGGTTTTATTGACCAAACTAGGACTGTAAATTGTTTTCACAAATCTAGACCATCCAGTGCAGGGGTGGGTTCCACTTACCTTCCCCACCGGTTCGCATCGCAATGTTTTGCGTGCTCCGCTCCACTCGCGCACGCGTTCCCTTGCACAATTTTGCTTCCGCACATGCTCAGTAGCTGCAATCAGCCCGAAACACAGCTGAGGAGCTGATCAGCTGTGCTTCGGGCGAAGGAATAAAGGTCAGTATAAACCCAGGGGCGGGCGGGAGGGCCCTTTTCCAAGCAGCAGAACAGTAAAAATTTCACAAAAAATTCCCCCAAAAAAGATGGCGGTGCCCACGGACCGGCACCGACCGAACCGGATCCGTGACATCACCAGCGGGTCACTAACGGTTCAGGCGATCCAGTCCGAACCGGGAGGAACCCACCCCTGATCCAGTGCAATATCTGCAATGAAGATGCTGTGTAAAAATAATGGGCTTTTATTTGCTAACACACAGGCTCCTTTTTCTGCTGAATCTACCAACAGTTGCCTGCTTCTGTCATTCCATGACCAAGAAAAATATCTTCAGGCTCAACCTTCTGATTCTGCCAACTTGCAAATCTTCACTTATCCAACCACATATGTTTGATACTTTTGGGCAGGCATTTTAAAAAAAAAAAAAACCACTTAGACTAGCCTTTTTCCCACTCACACAAGCACCCATATCACTCTCATGTCTCACTTCCCATTCCTTTCATTAATAAGAATCTTTTTGGAAGCTCATCTTCCCACTCTACTTTCACTGGAACTGACCAAGATGGATTTCTCTACCTCCCACTTCTTTTACTTGTGAGGAGGTGCTTTTTTCTTGCCCAGTCTCTAAAACTATGCATCATCAACCCACCAATATGTCCTTTGCCCCTCCCTATAACATTAAGTATCACTCACCTAACTAGCCAAAGGCTGCCTTTTCTAGTCTTGTATAACAATAGTGGCTAAAAGCATAAAATGTGTCTGTAGGTAAACAAGTAATCAGAATACAAAACTAAATCCAGTGCTAATGATGGTGTGTAAATAAGGAGAAAAAAGAATTTAATGTTATATCAGGAGCAAAGATATTTAAATGTATGTCTTCAAATAATTTATTTCAATTTTTATGGGCTATTCTTTTAAGAATTCCCATGATTTGAGCAGAAATCTGGCCTCTAGGAAAATAAAAAAGGAAGATAATGTTAACAGCTTGAGCTGTATTATATTAGAGGTCTTTTATTGCTTTATAGCTTAGTGTCAAATATACGGGTTAGCAAAAAGTTCAGCTTCTTTCATCTGAACTTGCTTTCTAATTATTCGTACTTAGTGTCACAATCCTTTGTTATTAAATAACTCTGTGTGAACTAGTAACACAGAAAATTACAATGATAATAATAATAGTGATGATCATGGTAATAGCAATACAGAAACAATGTAAGAACAGCACTGTTGGGGGCAAAATGCTAACATTAAAAGTTCTTGAATTAAAAGGTATTTTTGTTTTTCCTCTCAAGCTGAATGCTCAGTTTATTAGTCAGGGATTTGGGATTTCACTGGAAAATTATTTTTTCTGAATATTGGTAAAATGGAGCCATTTTTCATATTTAAGTACATTCCACATTTAGAGTCTAAGGTCCTAAGCTACTAAAAATTCATCTTAGTCGTGTTATTCTTAATTAATTATGCTTTAATTTCTAATTCTCTGAAATAAAGAAAGATGTCTCTTGGGTAGGAACAGTTATTGTGCTATATATAATCTCCATTTTGTCCATTATTATTGTTTTTATATTAAACATTTAGAATTGTTATTTAAAAATTAGTCCTAAGAATGTGTACTCAGAAGTTTCTGAGTGTACATTATGAGTGTATCCTTAGAAATTTACCTCATATTCCTGCAATTCCTCTTCCTCTACTTCATAAGATACTGTCTGGATTTTGATATCATTTTCCATTAGAGATCTTCCCTGTGTTTCTTGCTCATCAGAAACATCAGCGGATGGGTCTTTGTTTTCCATGAAGGTTGTCTCACAATTGTCACCTTTGTTGTCCTTGACTTTGACACTGCTTTCATCCTTCACCAGAATGAAATTTGGACCATACAGTGCTTCAACAGCTAGTTGAAGAGAACTGGCATCCAACAACTGGTGTGTCCTTGCATTACCTGAATTTTGGAAGATATAGGAATATAATTTGCCATGACAACGATGACCATGGTAATCCTGGTGATAAGTACAGCTACCATGAAGGTGTCCATTGTTCTTGGCCAACAGTGGATTCTGAAGTTCACTCACACTTTCCATTTTCCTTAAAAACTCAATGGCAGATGCTTGTAAGATAAATCAGTGTCCTGAAAGAAAACAAATAAATAAAAGGCCAATGATTCATAAATTGTAGAAATGAATTAAAGAATTCAGCAATGATTATATTTATACTAAAGAGAAGTCTGTACTAGTGGAAATCCAAGGACTGCAGTCAGATAGGTTCTACCGGTAGGTTGTACTTGACCCTTAGCACTTGAGCAATGCTCTTTAGAGAAAAATTGAAGAAGCTCTCTGTCTAAACTAAGCATCAACCTTCCTTCCTTTCTTTGTTCCTGTTCAAAAGTATCACTAAAAAGAATAAAATAGGGAAGAACAAGTCATGATGAAAAGAAATCAACATGGCTTTCAGAGAGGAAAATCATGTCATACTAACCTTTTTGCTTTTTTGAATGTCAGTGTAGACATGGATGATCAAAGAGTTATATGCTTGGAATTTTCAGAAAGCTCAAAAGCTTAACCAGAGTGCTGTTCGACAAATGATGAAATTGATTACTTTATAGCAAAAGTTAGAGATCTTGCTCATGTTTTTCTCCCCCTGCTGCTTGGCAAGTTTCCTTACTGAGCTCCTCAATCTTATTGCCAATTTCCTTGATGAAGGTGGGGTTTGGTAGGAATCAAGAATTCATGGCCTCAGTGGCAACCATGGGATTGTCCTAGATAATCTCTGGTCTAATCCACATGGGTGGCCATATTTGAATCTTATGTTCATCTTTGAGGAGTTGGCTTGTGATCTGGAGGATGTGCCATCAGGGTTTTTTGTTTTGTTCTTGCTATGGCCAGATTACTTCCTGGTTCAAATGAGGTTTGTTACATCCTGTAACTTCATCTGATATGGAGCAATTAAGATAGTGTGATACAGGTATTTAATGGACCTGGATAGATTCACTCAGCTTGGCAAGATGTAGACAGAGTGACTTATAATGTAACTGGAGCAACATCTTGAACCTGGGAGCATTTTTGCCTGTGAAAGGTGCTTGGCAGCTTGAATTCTATCACAAATCAATTGGTTCTATGCAGGGGTCGGTTCTGGATCCTTTTGCTGCCGGTTCGCTCAAGGTCGCGCTATGCGCGCTTTGCGTGCACGCCCGCTTTGCATGCACGCCTGCTTTGCGCGCACGCCCACAGCAATCAAAAAATCGCTTCTGCGCATGCGCAGAAGCAAAATCCAAGATGGCGGCACTCATGGAGACACCAACAGAACCGGCTCCGTGACATCATTGCCGGTTTACTAACGGTACTAAAGAACCGGTTAGAACCGGTAGGAACCCATCTCTGGTTCTATGTCCCTCTTGCCTTGTTCAGTCACTTAGGGCAATGCATGATCCAGGAGTGCTTGCTTGCCTATTTATTTATTTATTTATTTATTTATTGTTTGTTTGTTTATTTACTTACTTACTTACTTACTAACTATGCCACCCATCTCCCCTAAAAGGTCACTTCTTTGGGAGAAGTGTTGCTTCCACCTTGAAGGAGGCTGCTGTGTGTCTTTCCTAAAGAAGCCGCCTTCAGATCCAGCAATTGGACAACTACTGCTCCATTTCAACTTCCTCTTTTGGGTAGTTTGGGGGTGTCAGTTGGAGAGCACCCTGGCTAAAGTGGATTGTCTGTTCCTCTTTGAGTTCAGACCTAGACTTGGGACTGAAATGGTTGCTTTGGTAAATAAATGGCTAGGGGAAATTCAACTTTATATTTCTTGGCAGTGTTTGATACAGTATCATTGTGGATCACCTATGACAGTGATGGCGAACCTTTTTCCCCTCGGGTGCCAAAAGTGTGTGCGCGCGCACTGTTGCACGTGCGCGAGTGCCCACACCCATAATGCAATGACACTCCCGCATGTCCCGCCCCCTGCACATGCGCACATGACCCCCCTGTGCATGTGCGCGCAACCCCCCCGTTTTGGCCTCACATCCCAAAACAGCGGGGGGGGGGGAAGCCTCCCATCCCCAAACAGAGCTGGGAGGGGGGAAAGCCTCCTTTCCCCAAACGGAGCTGGGAGGGGGGAGAAAGCCTTCTTTCCCCAAACGGAGCTGTGACGAGGGGGGGGGAACCTTCCCTTCCCCAAACGGAGCTGGGAGGGGGGAGAAAGCCTCCTTTCCCCAAACGGAGCTGTGACGGGGGGGAACCTTCCCTTCCCCAAACGGAGCTGTGATGGGGGGGGAGAACCTTCCCTTCCCCAAATGGAACTGTGACGGGGGGAACCTTCTCTTCCCCAAACGGAGCTGTGAGGGGGGAAAGCTTCCTTTCCCCAAACAGAGCTGTGAGGGAGGGAAAGCCTCCTTTCCCCAAACGGAGCTGGAAGGGGGGGGGGAAACCTTCCCTTCCCCAAATGGAGCTGTGGGGGGGGGAAGCCTCCTTTCCCCAAACGGAGCTGTGAGGGAGGGAAACCTTCCCTTCCCCAAACGGAGCTGTGGGGGGGGGGAAGCCTCCTTTCCCAAAACGGAGCTGGGAGGGGGGGAAGCCTCCTGTCCCCAAACAGAGCTGGGAGGGGGGAAAAGCCTTGCGTGCCCAAACAGTGCTGGGGTGGAATCTCCAGAGATCTGGGAAGGCACGGGCCGCAGAAAGTGAGGAGAAATCATGCCCGTGTCTGACCCGAAAATCAGCTAGCCAGTGGGAGGCACACGCACATGCGCAGTGGAGCTGAGCTGGTCAACAGCTTGCGTGCCTGCAGAGAGGGCTCCGTGTGCCACCTGTGGCACGTGTGCCACCTGTGGCACGCGTGCCATAGGTTTGCCATCACGGACCTATGACAATTGAAAGCAGGGGCACTATTTTGTAATACTTCCGAGACTTCTTGAACAAACATCATCAGTCACTGTGGGTGTCAGCCCCTCAGGGTAGGCCAAATCAAGAAACAGGCTCCACTGAAATTCCAGGAATGCTACTTTATTGGTGTAGGGCAGGGGTGAAATTCAAAATTTTTCCCTACCGGTTCTGTGGGTGTGGCTTGGTGGGCATGGCAGGGGGAGGATACTGCAAAATCCCCATTCCCTTCCTACTCCTGGGGGAAGGATATTGCAAAATCTCCATTCCCTCCCCACTCTGGGGCCAGCCAGAGGTGGTATTTGCCGGTTCTCCGAACTACTCAAAATTTCTGCTACCAGTTCTCCGGAACCTGTCAGAACCTGCTGAATTTCACCCCTGGTGTAGGGTATATTAACAGAATCTTGAAAGCCTGTTGAAATCCTTCACTGCCCCCTTTTTAAGACAACAGTCAAAGCAGAGCTTTTCTGAGTCTCTTTCTAATGCCTTCTCCTTTCCCTGGATTGAGCAACTGTTTCCCCACTCCCATCTTCTTCTCAAGGCCAGACTTAAATACCTGTACAGTGGCAAGAGAGTGAAGTAGGACTCAGCTTTCCCATCCTTGCTTTTTAACATATATGGAAATTCACTTGAAGAAGTCATCCATTGATTTGGAATGAGGTATCATTGATATGCTAATGACAGTTAGTTGCACATTTCTACTCTAGGCCAAACTGGAAATCTAGTAATCTTGTCCTGATGCCTGGAGATGTGGGACAAACTGAAATAGAACAATCTGGAATCCATCAGTTCTGATTTTGACTCTAATGGAATGATATTCCCTCTGAAAGACCAAATCTATGACTTGGAGGTTCCCCTAGAGTGGCTACTGCTGGAGATGCAGATGGGACTTTGTAGCCAATTGTTACAATGAAGTTTATGAGTATTGCCTTGTGTTCCAATGGGCTTCCAGGTCCAATTGAAAAGCTGGTTTTAACTATTAAAGCTTATGTGGCTTGACTCCCAGAATTGCCTCCAAGTAGAACTGTCGTAACCTTTTTCTCCCAGGGAATGATATTCAAGGTATCTCCCATTTGTCAAGTTTGTAGAGGAGTGGCCTCTTTGTGCGTAATGCCTCTTTGTGCGTAATTCCTTTCCCCTGGCATAATGTCTACCTTGAGGTGAGGCTGTTGGGTACTCTGCTTTTGTTCAGGATGGCTGTGAAAACTGTGTTGTTTGAAAACACTTTGGGTGTAGGACAGTTGCCATGAGATTACAGATAGAACTCTTAATATAAAATATACTTTCTACCTTAAAATGGATATTATAGAGTTAAAAAGGCATCAAAATGGCATCCAAAATATTTAGGGACCTGGAACAGCTACCTTACAATTGGCAACTGGAAATGTTTAGTGTAGCATTAAAGATGGCAAGGAGAGATATAACAAAGTCAATAAAATCAGCATAGCATAGATAAATAAATACATACAGAGAAGTGGTTTCATCCTTCTCTCACAATGCTAGAATTCAAGGTTGCTCACAAACTAATTACAAGGAGACTGGATCAACAGAAAGAAATCTATTTTCATATAGCACATAAACTGTGCAATTCACTGTTAGAAGTTGTGTAATGGTAGCCAGTTTGGAGAGCTTTATGGAGAATCAGGTTACCAGTTCCTACTCATATGGATGCTTATTTACCCTTTTCTGAGTGTAACAATTATGTAATAAATACTGGTTGCCTACCCATCCATGCATATGAGTTTTCCAAATGGCACTAGGATATGCAGAATGCTAAACAAGTTGGACCTATATGTTATAGTCTGGTTTGCTGAAACAAGGGTCCAATTGTCTGTTACAAACCCAACAGAATGAAGAGCTCCTTTGGCTTCTAAGGTTTAGTTGGAGACAACGTATCATAATGCATTTGACAGGTTCCAAGAAAAAAAATGCTGGAAGTTACTAAAGTCTGCCTGATGGTAGAACTATAGTTGAGGATTCTGGCATAAACATTTCTACTAATGGTGTGATTTTAAAGCACTATTGGTAGTAGAAGTAGAGCCTTGAAGGTTTGTTTGGGGGGGGGGAAAGGTTACCTAAGTAGTCAGTGCATTTGGAGATTATGAATTCCTGGCACATCAGTCATTTTCTTTAATCTTACATTTGAAACGAATGGTTTACTTCTGTCTCCTCTCTTGCATTTCTTTAGATCATCCAATGTCATCTCAGGACTGTCCAGGTCCTACATAACTTTATATCAATTTCTTGCAAGCACCTTGTTTAATATTGTATCAGAAACCGATAAACAGGCCATGAAAATGCTTCAGGGGAACAACAGATCCGAAATGTACGATACTGAAATCCATTATCAAAGTGCTAAAGATCTGGGCTGCATGTTGCATAGTTCTTTGAGAACAGAGAAAAAAGGAAAGTATAGTCATTAGAAAGTGGAACAAAGTGTGGACTTACCTTAGTTTTGATAGAAAATGACAGTATTTGGCAGCATAATTGGGCACGAGAGCTTGTACTTCTCTTCTAGCTGCCAGAATATTGTCTGAACACTTACTTTACTTGAGTCCTTATGCCTGCCTCATTATGGCAGGTAGTGAAATCACACTATGAATCATATGAAAAGATGAGAAGGTCAAAGCTATCATGATGGTTAGAATGTGTTGAACATTGCCCTTTCTTTTTGGCAGCTTGAGATGGAGAACAGTAGTTGATGTAAATGCATAGTGCATTCTTTATGCTGGATCATAACTTCCTGCAGAGTTACAGTGAATGGCAGATGGTCTCGGCACAGATCTGAGTCTGGCATCCCCTGAAGAAACCTTCTATGCATGATAAACAAGTGAGGAACACAATGAATTACAGCCCTTTCAGTTGCAATTGGTTCCAGTAAGCGTGATCTATTTTGCATGCTAAAGGACTGCTAAAGAGTTCTTCAGTGTTTTGACAGAAACTTGCAAGGAAAGAGTGGAAATCAAGAAAAAAAAAAAGGGAATGAAAAGCTGCTTGACATGAAATCATCTTCTATCTGTGCCACGGTACATTTATAACAAATGTCCCCTTTGCAGTGACAGTGCATATAAACAGATAAGAAACACATATTTGGGGTGCCTTTTAGTTGAGCTTGATGACATCAGCATATCATATTGCATATTATTGTAACATTCTAAGAATTGTAATTCATTGGCAAAGCTAATGTATTTAAGTAGGGCTGGGAAAACCAATAGTTATAGTTCTTTTTTTTTTTTTTTAAATAGTTGTGATCATACAGGCCCACTTTTTTTTAAAAAAGACAAAATCAAATGGGAGCCAACAGAAAGATAGCCAGTTGCACACTAGGGCAAGATTTTGAGTTTTTTGCACACATTCTGATTAGTTGGATGGCCCACAATTGCTTTGGCAACTTGTAATTTTAAGTATGGGAAAAAATATTTTTGGTAATGGGCAAATGGGATTTTTTAGAAGAATCTCATCACTAATTTTTAGTCAATTACTAAATTAGTCTATTAGATACAGCGGTTTTTGATATAGCCATGTAAAAAGGTTCCATCAAAATAGGGCTTATACATTTAAAATAGCAAGACCTGCTACAATGAGAGCTTTGTGCTTATCTTCAGCAGGAGCAGAATTACAATTCATGACAATTTACTATTATATTGTCATATGTCCAAAGATATCCAACTGTCAGCTCGTTGTAAACAGGTTTCAGAAAGAAGGCACGAAAGGGACTTAGACAATAACTTTTATATAAATGTAAATTTTATTTTAATAAAACATTAGATCAGCTATTAAGCGAAATTGCTTATCTGTAGGATATGAATCAAAAGAAGTTGGAAAGGAATGCCTCTTGTTCAAACAACTGTATATTTTAACAAGTCCTTGGCAGCTGGGTTTATGACAATTTCCTGCCAGCATTGTCTTAAATTGAGATAGATGGGAAATTGTTGCATGAACTGATGGCTGCCTGAAGGACTGATAAAGAGCCTTCTGTGGAGTTGTCAGAAGTATTTTGCTGGCTACACCATATTTCAATATTCTGTTGGTGTTTTGAAAAAAAAAAGGCTAAGGCACAAATTAATGAAATCATTTGGATGGAAGAATATTGTTACACAAAAACAATACCAGTAACTGAAGAAAATTAAAATATTACTAGAAGGTTTTGATTAGATACAAAGCAGCTAAAACTTGGGGTGCGGCTGGAGAAACCATTCTTGTATACTTGAAAAGTATGGTAGATGTAGGAAGCCTCATAACAAAGTTTTCTTCTAAATATACAAAGCAGCAAATCTGCCAGTGCCAATGCATTTATATAGGGTTCTTTTTCCTCACCCCTGAATATCAACAAGCTGCAAACAATACTAAAAAAGAAAGTTTCTAAGTTTAAAAGTATTTTTTGTAAACAACTCCATACTTCATCTCTAATAGAAACTCATCCAGGATACTAGTTTCTTGGCAGTACACCTTAAAAAAGTTCAAGAAACACCCTATCATGTTTGCTGTCTCCTTAAGTATGGAACAGGGAAACACCCTTTCCATCTTCCTTAGGTAGCACAGAAACGAAGACTGGACATCCATCCCCTTTCCATCAATTATTAGTTAAATTTAATATTAGTTTTATGTCAAGTTCAGCTATTGGGGAATTCATGGAAACAGTCACTTATGTTTCTTTGCAGCAATATTGTATGCAAGTTACCATCTTCCAGGATTCTAGAAAGATTTTTCTAGCAATTATTCCCTCCTGTTATAGAACTGAGTTGAATACAGTATGTGAAGTATGTTAAAGAATCAGAAAACAAATGTCTTTAGTTGATCTGACTAACAATATGTGTCATACTGAATATTTCCTTATCAGATAGCAGATACTAGAAAGCTCAGCAGTTTCAGACCAATTACTTGAATGTGAGAAGACCTTAGAACAGTGGTTCTCAACCTTCCTAATGCCGCGACCCCCACCCCGATGCCGTGACCCCCGCCCCACCCCCTCCCCGCGGGTGATGAGGTGATAAAGGGGGCGTGCCACCAGGGGTGAAATGCTCCCGGTTCGGGCTTGCCTGCGAGTCGCCGGACAGCCGGTAGCGACGGAAGCGGGAGACTTCGCCCAGACGCCGCCATTTGGGGTCTTTTACCCCCGGATGCCACCATTTGGGTTCTTTTACCCTCTGCGCATGGGCAGAGCATTCTGCACATGCACAGAGGGTAAAAGAACCCAAATGGTGGCATCTGGGCGGGTGGGCGAAGTCTCCTGCTTCCGTCACTACCGGCTGTCTGGCGACCTGCAGGCACGGCCGAACTGGGAGCATTTCACCCCTGCTGATGGTGGCACCAGGATGGCAGGCTAGCACGCGGGGTGACCCCTGTGAAAAGGTCGTTCGACCCCCAAAGGGGTCGCGACCCACAGGTTGAGAACCGCTGCCTTAGAAGATCAGGATTATAGGCTGGTTTGGAAAATTGAAAAAATGTTTCAACCTTCAGATAAAAGTTATTTATTTATCAAATTTATATACCACTCTTCTCGTGGTATATAATACTAGAAAGGATGCCTGCACCCTTGAAGAGCTACCACTTCGATGGATTTCTGGACTTGTTTTAACTGGAGCAACCAGTCTGAAATGTAGAGATATATAGATTGATCAGAAGATTCTTTAGGATGAACAAATGTGTGGCATCATTGCAAGCCCTCTGTCAACTTGGCAAAGGAAGTCCTAATCAATTAAAGAACACTGGCAGATGCACACAAAAAAACTACAGAATGTCTTTCTTCACTGATGACAAGAAATACTTATTTTAGATAATTCTTTAGGGCAAGAATGTCTCTAGATGCAAGAAGCTGCCACTATTACTTTGTTTTGTCTTCAATATGAGCCCATCAAGAGAAAAGGTCAGAAATGGCAAGTCATTAAATATCATTTTCTAAAAAGTGAAGTTGTTGACAAAAACAACTTATGACATTTCTGAGTTAGGTTACAGGAGGCTCAGTTTGGGCTTTAGATGCACTCATCCATCAGATGATAGTCATTTAAAACTTATGATGAGCTACACAATTTAATAGTACATGTAATACATACGAAACATCCAAATTCCAGCTCCAAAAATACTCCCAGGTATTTCCAAAAAAAGGGCATGAAAAAATCCTGCTTGAAACTTTAGGAAATTTGCTGCTAACCACTGTTAATGATAATTGGTGAGTGCAATGGCTTAACTCAGTATAAGGCATCTTCCTGAATTCCTAGCATATCAGTACAGAGCAACCTTCCCCAGCCTATATCTTTCTTGGATCTTGGACTTCTATTTTGCCAAATCCAGCCAGCACGGCAAGCAGAAATAACGAGAAACATATATCTGAGGTTAAAGAACGGCTGCCACGGTGCCTCTTTCATACTTCTGGGGATTTGATGATAACAGATATCCACACAGCAATACCTTTCTGGCCAATCATTTAAAAAAAAATAGTTTCAAGCTTTTGTTTTCTGCAGAATATGTTACTAGGCTAATTTAATTGGGGGATGGAGAGATAGAGAGGATGGGCAAGATGGATGTAGATTTACATTTGTTAGAGTCATTGTACCAATTGCATTCTTGAGTAGGTTGCAAAAGGAAAAACACATTAGATATGTCTGGGGGAGTCTGTTGTTGAGGAATTAGTGTTAAATTGTGGCACAGGAAGTTTGGTAGGGATATAGAGAAGTAAACTGCAAATAAAGAAAGACCAAAGTCCACCATTTTTGCAAATACAACCTTTAGTAGTCAAAATCAACATTATTTCTGTGCATTATTTCCACATTATTCCGATTTTACCCTGTTTCCCCCAAAATAAGACATCCCCTGATAATAAGCCCAATTGGGCTTTTTAGTGCATGGCAATAAGGCCAAGCACTTATTTCAGGGTTCAAAAAAATATAAGACAGGGTCTTATTTTCGGGGAAACACGGGTATGCAAGAAGTAATAATCTCTTTTTAGTGCATAGCAGCCCAGAAATCATCTCTGAAGTTTTTATATTTACAAAGCTGCTAATTCTTGGTAGATTAAAGCCAAATTAACCAATATTATTTAGTAGTTTATAACCACATTTCAAATCTTGGGAGACTAAGGACCTCACAAAGACACTCACTATTTACATAGAACCTGAAACTATGGCTGCCCATTCCAGAAAGTTTTATGATCATCAAATTCAAGGATATGAAATGCAATGAATGGAGAAGAAATGAAAGATGAGAACATGGCCCATCAGGACTCATACAATATGCAAAGAAACTATGCAGCACAACTACATCAACCTGGTCTCATTAATTAGTGTTTGCAAGCTATACCCAGGAGAGCCATTTGTTGCGATGCCCATGTCCCATCAGTGCTGTGGTCAGCCATATTCTGATTTAAGCTTCAGGTGTGCTTCTTGCATTAATATCAGCAAGTTCTCTAAACAAATCCCTCAATTTCTCACCCAAAAGAAACATATTAATGGAGGGAAGGAGAAAAAGAAAGAAAAAGATGAATGTGGAGTGGCACATTTCTTGTATTTGTGATAGTTGCTGACTGCTTTGACAAAATGTGATTGCCAAGAACAAAGCTTCTTTTGGGGTATGAGTTGCAATCCTGCTGGCCTAAGAAAGATCTGATTTATGCTAGAAAGAGCATAATTCTCTCTGGGGAGGGAATACATGGTAAAGCAGAGATAATGCTGAGCATATCACACATGGATCTGCAAAGCAGATTGGACATTTCTTGTGCTAAAATGTATTTTGTTTAAATTGGGTTTTATTACTCAACATCAGGCTTTCAAGATATAAAAAAATCAAAATCAATTCAAAGTGAAGCAGCTTTGAAGCAGATAAAATTTGCTGAAAGCAGCCACGATCCATTCTCATTTTAAATCCATCTCTGTAAGCCAGCAGAAGGCATTGGTATTCTTATCCATAGCATTAGAATCTAGAGTGCTTGCAACTAACACTAGTTCATAGCACAAGAAAAGCTAAATGTACATGCCAAGGGAAAAGCTGGTGTTAAAGATGAATGATACAAACATGGATTGCATTCAGATGAGATTGTGTACTTTTCAATTACTTGGGGAGATTACAATGTATCCAATAATGTCCCTTATGACTGGCAATTTATTAAAACTGAATATGTTGCATTGAAACTCATACTAGATTTAAGAAGGTACAGGGAGCTGCATCAGTATATGTTGCATCATTTGTTTGTTTGTTTGTTTATTTGATTTGATTTGTTTGATTTCTACAGCTGCCCATCTCAGCAAATGACTGAGAGGCTTAGACTTAGGAGAGTATAATATTCCAGTCTAACATTTGACTCATGATGACAGAATATAATAAAACAAATAAACATTGGACCAAGTAGTTTTTGCTAAGAATCTATCATAGGATAATGTTCTTGCCAGGTATGAATGAATACATTTTATTGATTAGCCCATTGGGCCATATCAAAACACAGAACTCCACAAACAGATCATTACAACAGTTGGTGAAACAATTTAAATGAAATTAAAATAATACATGATTTAAATAAAATTACAATCTAAAATAAGATCAAAATAAAATATAATCATTTAAGATAAAAATTAAGTACGATTAAAATTTATATTATAATGTCACCCCTACATCTACTCAAATCAGTCTTAAAACTACTACCGGTATTACACCAGCCGCAAATTAGAACCTAACAGACAATATTGCAAAAAGTGCTCTTTTGATGTAGGGATGTTGATATAAAAGATCCTGCCCAACTGGCAATCCCTCAAATCTGAATATAAGGGACAATCAAACATTACATGGAACATTGTTTCAACTTCCCCCGTCCCACACAAACAGACTCTTTCTTTTACAGGGATACCCTTATATCTACCCCACAGCATATTTGTTTGGAGTTGGTCTAATCTCAATTTGGTAAAAAATCTCCTTATATCGGGAAATAGAGGCACAGTTAAATATTTTTCTATTTTAAAATTTTGTTTATTAGCTGATAGCCAGAGGCAGACTTTTACTGTTGTCACCTTGCCAGGTAAATATCCAGTTTTTCACTTACACATAGTTTGCACTGTGTGTATACTTCAGATGTTAGACTCCTTAGCCACATGATCTTTTGGGCAATAAGGAAAATTAAGTGCAAATTAGCTAATCTTGTACATTTCAAAAGAATATAACATTCATATTGGGAACATGTTGGAAAAAGTGAAAAAGCAACAGCAGCTTGTTTCAACCAAATTAAACACTCTATGACATATGAACTTCAGAGTTATGGATGCAATTATGAAAGTACTATACAGAAAAAGACAAGTCAAATCTTTGCTTCTATCTGAAAGAATTCCAATTATAATTATATTAATATGTATATTATGTATAATATATTAATATATTATACGTATATAATATATAGTAGCATGTGTATGTGCACATACATATACACGCATGCGCGCGTGCGTGCACACACACACACGCCTCAGGACCGTATGGGTTGGAAACATGTGAAAGAGGCCTTCATCCTGCAATGGATAGACAATGGCTAAAATGATGATGACGATGACGATGATATTTACATTCATTATTATATAGAGTTTCTGTAATCTACAGTATCATACCATAGTTGGGCAACTTCAAGGTTGACTCAGCCTTCCATCCTTCCGAGGTGGGTAAAATGAGGACCCAGATTGTTGGGGGCAATATGCTAACTCTGTGAATCGCTTAGAGAGGGCTGTAAAGCACTATAAAGCGGTATATAAGTCTAAGTGCTATTGCTAACTTGTAGCCTAGGGGGCTATATACTGTCCTGCTGAAATTTGGCCTGCAATTTCCCACTAGTTTGTTCTCCTGTGATAGATAAGTGCTTCTGTTTGTTTACTAAGCTTACTGTATTATAAGGATGCTTTTGAGGCTTACTTTATTGATGGAAGTGAGGATATAACTGAATTATGAGAAACTCAGGAATCTGAAGTTGATTTATTTAAAAGGCAAGAAATCAATAAAGGAGAATACATTCACACATACCACCTTGACAGTAAGTAAACACATTACTGTATTCCATTGATAAAATTCCCTCAAAATCTTCTTTCCCTTTTGAGAGACAAAGCAAATTCCCTTTCATCATAATGATAGGCAAAAACGTAGGATTTTTCCCCCTGAATGTGGTGTAGAATGCCATAGGGTGCTTTTATGCTGGGAATGCACTCTTGTCGTGATAGTGTGGTGCCAATAGTCACAACTGTTTGGCAACCTGCGGGAACCCAACAATCTGAAGCAGGTTTGCTGAAAGTAAGGAGAAATTATATGCACTATTTTTCTTCACAGCAACCCTGCTCAAAATGATTGGGATCCCGCCAGCAGTAGAAATAAGTGCATCCTTTGAGGGCTAAAATTTTGCTCATTCTGCTTTAATAATCAGACTTCTCACAGTTTGTTGCTTTTCTGATGCTACATAGATAAAATAATTTTTACAGTCCTGGGGAAAATTGCATCACACCACCCTTTTTTCTGGTTATCATAGGCATAGGAATCATCCTCCCCACACCATTTTATCATTATTAAATAGGCAGACCGAGAAGATGTCATGTGTACTTGCAGTTTAATCTATGGTGTGTACAAAGTAAATCCACAGAAACAAAAAACAGCTATTCTATTGGGCAATTTATTCTCTTACACATTTTAGATGGTTCTCTTTTGTTTAACACTGACCATGGAATGGTTTCAGACTACCTACCAGAGTTGGAATCTGGGGACACTGTTGTTGCAGTGACTCTCTTCTTTCCTTTGTGGGTGGTTCCAATTGGTAGTGAAGGAGGAGACATTAAGATCTTGGATATCCCAGTGTGAGATACCCCAGGATTTGGCTTCTTCTCCATTTTACTGATTTGTGTGTTTATACAGTTTATATGTTTACCCTCTCACTATTTTAACTCTTGCAATTGACATCTCTTGCTCTGATTACTGCTATATTCTCTACCTAGGAGTGCTCTTGAAGATGGCACAGAGGTTACAGGTGCTGGTATGTAATCAAGGACTCCATTGGTTGGCAAGCAGTTTCAGGGCCTAATTCAAAGCATTGATTATTACTGATGCAGTCTTTTTGCATCCAATTTTTTGGGGGGGCCTTCATAGCAAAGGATGCCATATAATCATAGGTAGCTGTTTTGGATGGTCACTGGTTGAATAACTTACAAGAGGACATTTAGTAAATGGTATTACTGCTTTATTGGTTGGTTGGTGACTGATTGACTAACTTACAAGAAGTCATTTAGTAAATTGTATTATTGATTGAAGGAAAGTAAGGAAGGAATGAATGAATGAATGAATGAATGAATGAATGAGTAAAGTCATTCTCCTCCTTTTCCCACATACAAAGGAAACCTATTCTAATTTCTTCAAGAATATAGATACAAATTCCTTAGATATTTTACTACGTGCTTTTAATCAAATGCACTAAGTGGCCATCTGCAGTGCTCTAAAACTGTTCTTCATATGTTGCCAGGGAACAAAATAGAATTTCCTGACCTACATTAATGATTACCAAGAGGAACCATGTTAGAAAAGGATTTTCAGTGCAAGAAGAGAGGATGAAATGAGCACCAGATGTAGCGTTAATATGAAAGGTGTTGCTAATGCAGGATTAAACCAACAGGAAGATTAGGGAGTTGAGAAGTCTATGGGGGAGTTTGGTTAATTCACCTATGTGAAGGTACTCATTCAACAAAGCTGGGGAAGAATGCCTAGTAATAGCAATAGAATCAACTGCCCCTATGATTGGTTTCTGGATCTGACAGAGACTAAATTGCTTTGAGAATTGGGATATTATGTGTTGTTGTTTAGAGGTACACTAGTTAAATTGGCCAATGTTCAGATGGGAATAAAATCTTTATTCTCACTGATAAAAATGTTTTTTGGCAGAGGCAAAATGCTTACTGCCAAGACTTCTCTGCTAATGGTGAAAAACTAAAACGAGGTGCAGAATTCTTGATGAGGCCTAAAGATAAAGTTCCTGAAAGTGCCGGCACTGGAGAGCAGTCAAAAGTTTTCTTTTACTGTCATAAATTCTCCAGTTGCATTTTAAAAATATATATCCTGCAATCTTGCTTGGCTCTTTCTTAGACCTAGCTGAAAACAATTAAAGTTGGGGGATGGGGAGGAGTTATGCCGATTCCTGCAAAACTATGAAGTCATGAGAAAAGATGTAGTTACTATACAGTATTTCTTGCTTGCTGACCTCTTTTCCCAGCTGCAGTCAAGCAAAATTGGAATTCAATTTCTCTACAGTGGAATGAAGGATAAATAAGGCTCCTGCTTGTGCTGCTGCAAGACAGGCCATGGAGAAGTTGACATAGGACAGCCTCTATAAAGCCAGAAGGTTAAATTTTAGACCAATATGTTGAACTTCAGTACAAAGAAAAGTGTCAGATGTTAAAAAACATGTATTTATAACCTTTTTTCCCCTCAGAGTTCGGTATACGTATTAGGGTTGCACATGTTTTGTAAATGGTCCACTTAGTGTAATTCCTAAACAGCAGAATGCAGAAGCCTGAAAAAGATCAGACTGCTTTAATGAATAGTAAAGAAGGGCTATGCTTTGCTGTGTAAGGTCAAAAAGATTTCTGAATCATTTTCAAAGCATATTCAGACCTTTTTTTTCCACTGCCCCATTATTATCTTCACAGAGATTTTTAACCATTCAGTGGCACCCAGTAATAACCATGACTGAGTAAAAACCAGTTTCTCCACCGCTTCCCCAATATTATTACTGGCTACATCGGGGTGTCAAACTCTTGGACCATATGCATCACGCACTGGCCACCCCCACCCCCATTTTAGCAAAGGGGGAAAAAGTCATGATACATCACATGATGACGTGACGATGCGAGTTTGACACCCCTGGTCTACATCATTGGTTTGTTGTGATTTTTTTCATTGCAACCTAAATGGTAGTCTGAATTTGGATTCATCAAGGAGTTGCATCATGTATCCTGTCCATTGCAGGAACTGGATGGTAGGAAATTGGGCAAAATCATAATGGAGTTCATTAATTCTGAATTAATGAATTGTATGAGCCCAATCATTGTGGTTTTTAAATAATTTATGGCATAGTACATGCGAACCTGGGTCTTCAAAAAGGTATTTAGATACTACGATGTATCTATATGTATAAAGATCAGAATTGTACAATCAATGGTTTTCCCTGTGACCCTTTTATGGGAAAACTTGGACTTTGAAGAACCAGGATAGAAAAAATACTGATGCTTTAGAACTTTGATGTTAAAGAAAATTCTGGAGAATACCATGGATAGCCAAGAAAGCAAACAAATACATCATTGAACAAATCAACCTAGGATTTTTACTTGAGGCAAAAATGACCAGTCTCAAATTCTCATACTTTGGACACATTATACTGTAAAGACCTAGCTCTCTGGAGGAGTCTGTAATGTTAGGAAAGTTGAAAGGAAAGACAAGATGACCAGAGGCAATGTGGATGGACTCAGTTACTCAAGGAGATGGGTGCACCATTGGAAGACCCGAAGAAACAGTTTGGGCACAGATTGTAATGGAGAAAATCTATTGCCAAGAGTTGACACCGACTTGATGGCACATAATCAGTCAATATGTGAACTGTTTGTGATATTTTAACAAACTACTCTTAAAAAATCATAGCTTAATATCTTGAAGCCAACCATGTGGCATAGTTGGAGGTGAATTTTCATTCTAATCTGTTTTCTAAAGACTTTCAATGAAGTGGCAACAGCAGCAGTAGCTGCAGGGTTTCTCTGGAGTTACTGCATTTGTTTAGTTATAAAGCTGTTCATCTTGCTGTAGCAATAGCAATAGCACTTAGACTTATATACCGCTTTACAGTGCTTTACAGCACTCTCTAAGCGGTTCACAGAGTCAGCATATTGCCCCCAACAATCTGGGTCCTCATTTTACCCACCTCAGAAGGATGGAAGGCTGAGTCAACCTTGAGCCGGTGAGATTTGAACCGCTGAACTGCTGAACAGTCAGCTGAAGTAGCCTGCAGTACTGCACTCTAACCACTGCGCCACCTCGGCTGTACCTCAATTCTGCAGCCAATCTATTTGCATTTTTTAAAAAAAATCTGTATATTAACATATTAATCTTCAGTTCTCTCTCTTCCTGCAATGGAAGTTAGGACCGTAGCAGGTCTTGAAAGTCTTGCAGTGAAGACTTTATAAGAATACAAAAGATGGATCAGGTCTGATGTGAAAGGTCTATTGCCTCTTTTCTAGGAGATAATAAACAGCCATAATTGCTGGCAGTCATTGATAGCCTTCTCTTTCATGAATTTGTATAATTCCAACTTAAAATCAGCCACGTTGTTTGCTATTTTGCAGCTTCTGAAAATGAATTCTACAGGTTAACAATGAGCGGCTCCAGAATACTAGGAAAAGAAGCAGCTGCTTTAAAAAGTGTTAGACAGGTGCCGAATTTGCTTTTTGAAGTCACCTTCTGAAGTTAAAATTGATGTGCTGCATATCCCAGTTGTGTGAAGGGTAGTTCTTTATTATTTTGAATTGCTCACTCTTGATTCACTCCTATACAGTAATTTAGGTGTGGACAGGCCTTAAACTGGTATAAAGGCATTATGACAGTAACATTAAATTCATCATGGAATAAGGTATAATTATTGGATCTCAACCTTTAAAAATAGTCAAATATTTTCATGAATAGCAAATCTTTAATTGGACACAAATGACATACTGAATTATAGAACATATAATTAATTCAATTTCTATTTGTTCACTAGAGGTCTCTGTTGCTCTATATTACCCTCTAGTTTGATTTCTAAAGGAGTTCTGAGTAAGAATAATTTTGTTTTGGAGATCTGGAAGTCAGATCTGCTTGATTCAACCAAATATTGACATTAGTCTGTGGAAAACTCTTTGTAAGTACCCTCTCAGTAACCACCTTTCTTACTAACAATGCAATTTCTCAGTGAATAGTGCCATTGTTGTACAGCATAATCAGTATAATTATGTGGAGCTTTTACTGGTCAATAATTCCAAAGCTTTTTACAGCATTTGAAAGGGAAATATATAGAGTCTGGCAGAATGCTCCTCCAATCCACAATCTGATTCATTGGGAATGTGCCACAGCATTTTATGCATTCTTTGCCTATGGCCTAAAGTGGTGCAGTGGACTCTTCCATTTAAATGTTTACCATCTCTTTGAGCTGTTTGTTTAGAAGAAAACCAAGTTAAACATTTATCAGGATTTAAATTAATCTCAGCAAATTTCTCAGTGTTTCTAGTTTTCTGGGACACAAACATTACTGATTTGTGGCAATGCTATTCCTGAAATACAAAATCTGATACTAGAGAATAAAACTATTTTGTTTTTAGCCCATGATAACCTAAAATGTGATCCATGCCAAGAATGATTATGGAAGACTTGACAACATATCATGAATGGGAGCACAGTAGACGTTGGTGCCCATCTTTCTCATTTGAGACTGTTATATTTAGCAGTGTATGTTTTTTTTAAAAAAAGGAAATCCAGTAGAGACTGGATTTCAGCATTGGTCAGTAAGGGATTCAGAGTTTTAAAAAAGAGATTCAGGGCTTTCCACGGCCCACAAATTCTAGCTTGCCCACTCTAATCTAACATTAGTAGTGTAATATCTGGCTTTTACCTAGAGGACAAAGGTAACCGACTTGCCGTTGACAGACACCCATAGGCAGAATGAGACAGTTGTCTCAAGCAACAGATTCTACGTATTTTCAAAAGACAGCAAATTCTTAGTTGCTTAGCTGAAGATAGCTAATTTGTCATTTTTATATTTCTATGTTCAAGAGTGGAGTACCAGGAGCACCAAATAACTTGGATGGCTTTGAGTACTCTGCACCTTGACTTAAGAGGCATCTGTTGCTGCTGCTCATGTGTTAAAATGTCTGGACATTCCTGGGGGATCATGATAGTTATCCTGCCTTTCACAAGCCTTACTACTGTGCTATTTAATGAAATGGGATAAAATTGTGGGTGTCAGGTTCGTGCAGTTAGAAAATGGTTGACAGCAAAGCTCTTAGTTTTAGGTTTTTTTAAAAGTCAAAGATGAAAGATGAACTGAAGATGTAGAAACAGTTCTATGTGCATATGATAAAACTGGTATACAGCAGGAGAACCCAGAAACTTAAAAAAAAAAGGAAGTTATGTAACTGTTCAGTTTTAATGAGAGTTGCATGTATTATTGCTAATGGTGGTCATAGATAGTAACAGGTGACTATTATCCTTGTGCAATCACATACCACACACTGCTCACTAGTGAATTCCAGGCAGTTGCTTTGCAAAAAGAGTACAACTTCTTGAACTGCAAAATGCTCTATGTTGAACACTTAGAAAGTATCATATTCCCACAAGAAGAGTATAGCCTCTGTAAATAATTTCCATATGATGCAGATAAAAGAGTAACAGATGCAAATTTACTGAATAAAAACTAATAAATTGTAAGCCCATATTAAACCAGAATAAAGAGTTATTCAGCATACTGCAGATCCATTCACTTTAGAATTTCAAGCGGGAGATCATACAACCAGGTTGAAAGACAGAATTCCAGTCTAATAGTAACTCAGCTGAGCTTGCAGGAAGGCAGCCCACCAACTGTGTATGATGGTGTACAAAGTACTTAATGAATCTCCCATTCTAGAATGCCTGTAGGGACCTTGAAGCACATAGATGGCCACAGTATCTTTTATATGCACAGGAACATCTGCTGGGTGACTTTCAAAAGAGATCCAGTGTGGTTTCTTATGCTAGTTAACATAAAAGAACAGTTTGATAATCTGACATTATTGCCTCCATAAAAGCAGCCATACTAAGGCAAAAGCAGCCATACTATTGCCTCCATAAAAGCAGCCATACTACAGATGTAAATTGGAACACAATTTAGAACATTAGCCTGTTTGGTTTATGAACCTAATTAGCAAAACAAACAAGATAAAGCCAACAAAATAACTACAGGTGCATAATTTTTAAAGTGTGAAACTGAAATCAACTGAGTTCAATAACAAATGGTTGCTAAGAGTAAGCAAACTAAATCCTGACCCTAATACTTTGTTTATAGACTCAGTATGCATTTACTTTTAAATGAATGTTTTCACCAAGTGCCTTGGACTTATTTGAATAGTCACAACAGAGGAGGCTACCATTTTTTAAATTATGAGCTATACCAGAGGTGGGTTCCTGCTGGTTCGGACCGGCTCTATAGAACCGGTAGCGGGAATTTCCCCCCGCTCGCCGAACTGGCAGTGATGGCCGGCTGGACACGCCCCCGAACCGGCTCTCTCGGTGGCACCATAGGCACTGCCATCTTATTTTTTGCTTCTGTGCATGCGCAGAAGCTTGGTTTTTAGCACTGCGCATGCGCGCGAAGCACGCGCCCATACGGTGCGTGAGGAAGCGAACCGGCAGCGAGGTAAGTCAGAACCCGCCCCTGAGCTATACTCTCAGTATTTGCAACCATTTCCTGCTTTTTTCTTCTTCCAGTCACTAAGATTTAGATGCACAACAGGTCTTAACTGAAGTCAACTGCATATATCTTCCTTATTAAATCAATATGGCTTTTCTTTGTATACACTTATCAATCACATAGTTGAAGCACTGACAGATTACCGTGTCTATATACAAGGCTTGTAATAAGTCATAACTTATGTTATCAAGTTTGGGTTGTGGCTGCGGCTTTCAAATGTCTACCTCTTGGTTCTCATCCAACACCTTATACCAGCTGGCTAGCAAATTTTGGGAATTGAAGTCCACACATATTAAAATAGAGAAACACTAACTTATATTCACTACACCATGCTGATTTTCTTGAGGATTAGTTAACTCAGGTTTTGGCTCTGGGATATCCATGCCTTGATTTGTGCTTATACTTCTAGCTGTGCCTGTTAAGTCCATATGGTTTTGATTTTTCTGTCTGTGTATAAGCACTTTTCCAGAAACTAGAAATTCTGTGATTCTTAGTTCTTGAAAGAATTGAAGCCCTTTATTTCTCAAAGTAAACATTCTAGACCAGGGGTTCTCAACCCCGGTCCATGGACTGGCACCAGTCTGTGGCATGCCAGAAACCAGGCCACACAACCAAACGAAGCCCCATCAATGGGATGCAGGCAGCACACAAAACCCTCCGGTCCATGGAACTGGTCCCTAGTGCCCAGTGGTAGGTTGCTGCCGGTTCGGACCGGTTCGCCCATACCGGTGGCGGAAATTTGCACCCGCTCACCGAACCGGCAGCGATGGCCGTCTGTTCACCACCCCGAACCGGTTCTCTGGTTGCCGCGGCCCTGCAAAGAATGCTCTGTGCATGCGCAGAGGGTTCTGCGCATGCGCAGAGGGTAATTTCCGCTGTGATGCGAACCAGTAGGGAAGGTAAGTGGAACCCACCCCTGCTAGTGCCAAAAGGTTGGGGGTGATTGTTCTAGACCAGGGGTGTCAAACACCCCGGCCTGAGGGGTGCTTAGATTTGGCCCGTGGGGCTGGCTTGGAAATAGCAAAGGACCAGCCCACGGTGCCTCTGCTAGCAAAACTGGGGTGCGGGGGCCTGTGCACGCCCCCTGCAACCGGTTTTGGCCACCAGAGTGCTGCAGGAGGCCTACCAGGCCCAAAACGGGGCCTCCGGAGTGCTCCAAGAGGCCTTCCTTGACTATAAAAGGGAGGAAAGGTAAAATATTTTACCTTTCAGGCTTGCAGGATTCTGCTACTATAGCCTATGCCAATAATTTATAGTTCTAGTCTTCCTATGGAGTCAGTTACTTGATCTGGTCTCTCTCTCTCTCATAAGGTGATCAAGTAGATCAAGTAAGTATTAAAAAAACAAAATCACAGAAATGTACGCCTCTCTATAAGTGTATAAAACCATGTGTGTGGAGGCGTGGTCCCGTATCACGCCCACCATGGCCACGGCCACGCCCACGCCCACCCCCATAGCCCTCCAAGGTCAAGCACAACCCTGATGCGACTTTCCTAAATAAGCATTCTTGCTCTGTCATCTTTACTACCACACCTTACCAATCTAGAAGTCCACTTCAGTTCTGCTTCATACTACTAGTTTAGCGTTCTAATCCTAACATTGTGACTCTTCTGAAGAGATACACAGGATATGTTAAATTCATATAAATTCATATTTGTCATGCTGGCAAAGTGCCTTTGACTTGAGTTGAAATAATACTGCATTATTTTGCCAAGAGCACTGTCCTCATAAAAAGCTTGTTGCTGGGGTTGGAATAAGATTGGCCAGCTGCTCCTAGCAAATGTGAAACAGCTTGTGTTTGTGAGCTGTATGCTGATTGCATGCATTATTCGTTATTGTGTGCAAACCTCCCTCAGATATTCATGCCACCACTTATCTCTGAAGTCCATGACATACATTTGATCCTTTGGAGAGCATCATGCCTACTTGCAAATTGTTCTGGGTTTCCTTGTCCTACAGAACTCCTCCACTTACATTTCATTGGAGCACCTTTAAATCAAGTGGTTCAAAAGTCTCCATAGCTGAGTTTCTTCTTACTTATTTTATATTATCACTTATAAATATTTTATATTTATATTATCATATATAATCAATAATAACTCACAGGTCATATTGCTATAGCACTTATTCCATGGATCAAAATTTTCATCTATTGTCTCTGTTCCACTTTGTCCAAGCATGCAGTGTTTCAGCCAAAGGCAGTTGCCCTGAGTGACTAGAGCTGCTGATGCTTAGGTGGGATTCTGGCAGAAAGCAAGAGTGTTGGTTTTTTTGTGGACAAAAGTGAAGATGGAATCGTGCATGTACAGCTAGCTGGGAAGTATTAGGCAAAGCTTTAACTTGAGCTGAGTCACCAAACATTATAGCAGCTGGACTTGAAAGAAGTGTGAATTATTCAACATCTCTCTCCCCAGGACCTCTCTTCCCATATCTTCATGAGAAGGCCCTGGAAATCATATTTCACAAGTTCAGATTTTGTAATGTAAGACATTGAATACACAGAGCCAATCATTGATTTAATATTATTATAGTACATTCCCATACTATGTGTCTGGCAAGCAGCCTTAATTAACAGAATCTAGGTAAATTCTTCTGCATTTCAACAGATGAGTGAGGTTGTTGATGATAAAATTATGCAGATATTGGGCAAAGCATAACAGAATTAGATAGTATACATAGATTCTATTGCAATTAATAGACAATTATGTCCAATTGATTTCACCCTTTGAGAACCCAACCCTGAAGTGGTTGATTGGCATATAATGAATTGTTTCCGTGCTCTTGAAGTGTGCCTACTTTATGTGCTGTGGTCCAATTGTGTCATTTAATATAGAATCCAGGGATTTATGTGATAATATAAAAGGCATAATCCAAAAGAGGAAAGGACAAGAATCTGCACAAATATTGAATTCTTGTTTGGTTTTCTGTTACTTCTTAAGACAGTGGTGCAACCAGGACACTGTCCTAACATTCTTCATTAAAAGAAAAATAAAATAAATTTGGAAAGGGATAAAGCAGAGATATTTTTTCTTCTAAGGAATAAGAACCAAACATCTATGTCTGCAGGGGAGAGGTAGCCAAATGACGTTGCATATCATTGTGCACAATGACATTGTGCACAATATCATTGCACAAATGACTTGAATTATGTACTTGTATCATTTTCCACCTAGTTGATTAATACATCATTTGCACAATTACATCATGATGTCGTCCAGATGCTAATGCTGCCAAATTCTACTTTTTACCATCTCTGACCAGAATGAACCTTTATAGCAGATAGTTTTATTGCTTTTGCTATTCCTATTATTGTTTTAGTCATAAGACTAATTATAAATTGATTTGAATAACTTGTTCCTTGCCTTATCTTTTATGCATCTTAACATCAACCTTTTTTTTTAAAAAAATGAGCAAATGATAGTCAAATTGGTGGCATGTATTTATTTTTAGAAATATATGTATTCTACTCATGTAGAATGCTATTTTCCCTTTTGTATAACTAGGTTCCCTTTTATCTACCTTTTAAATTATTCTCTATTTTTTGATACCATTGTTCTTTCTTTATTCCATCCCTCAGATGACAGGGATTATTGCTATAATTGTCTTTGCATAACCAGAATACATTGCTGCTGAGTAACAATAATAATACAGTATATTTAAGGAACATATCAGCAACAACTTATTTTTAGATTTATTCTGCTGTCAAGTGTAAAACCATACATTCTATTTTGAAATCAGCATATATTCATGGAGCTCTTGGAATTTCTGAAACATGTTTCATAAATTCAAAGGTTCGAACATAAAATAATTTTTTCAGAGTAAAAGAAGAAGAAATTCTCTTGCTTGCTAGAAGTGTTGAAGAATAATGTACTTGTGTCTTGCGTGACTCCAGAAATAAGGCCTACCGAGCCCATTAGAATTAGGATGTCTGTGAATGCATCATAATGGAAATGAATTAGAACAAAAAAGGCTGTAGATTTGCATAAATTTTCTATATGTTAAAATATATGCCAAGGGTGAGCAGTCTGTGGCCCCAGGGTTATATGTAGCTCTATGGCATTTTTCTTTTGCAGACCTTGCAATTCCTTTTAACTGTCATTGCTGAAAATTGGCTGCATTGTTTTCTGCCATTTTGACTGAGGAATCACATTTAAGTTATAGTGTAGGTCATAAATAGGCTTAAAATAACATTAACACACATACCTACATACATGGTCACCAACTATTCCCTTTTGCAATAAACATTATTACACAGGACAGCCAGTGTGTTACAGAGGTAGTCCTGGACTTACAACCACAATGGAGCCCAAAATTTCTGTTGCTAACATTTGTTAACTGAGTTTTGCTCTACTGTACAACTTTTCTTGCCACAGTTGTTAAGTTAATCACTGCAGTTGATAAATTTGTAACACGATTGTTAAGTGAATCTGGCTTCCCCATTGATTTTGCTTGTCAGAAGATCGCAAGAGGGGATCACATGACCCCGGGGCACTGCAACCGTCATAAATATGAGCCAGTTGCCAAGCGTTTGAATTTTGATAATGTGACCACAGGGATGCTGCAACACTCATAAGTGTGAAAAATGGTCGTAAGTCACTTTTTTCAGTGATGTTGTAACTTCGAACGGTCACTAAATGAACTTTTGTAACTCGAGGACTACCTGTTAAGGCATCAGGCTAGAAATTGGGAAACTGTGACTTCTACTCCCATTTTCGGTACAAAGTCAGCTGGGTGACTTTGACAGTCACTTTCTCTCTGTCCTATGAAGGAGGCAATAGCAAAACACTTCTGGGGGAAAAAAGTTGCCCCCCCCCAAAAAAAAACCAGCAGAGATTTGTCCAGGCAGTCTCTGAGTATCATATAAGGTTGAATGGAAGAAAAAGAAAAAAAAATTCTCCTTTTGTTTCACAATGTTCAGTTCCACATATCAAAGTGGATAGAAGCATGCTTGCATTCAAAACCATTTTTTGCTTCTTTTAACATTCATCCCTTGAAGCAAACCATTTACTATCCATTCAATTTCTATCAACACTGGAATGTCTAAAATCTAATCACTTTCTCATCCTTAGTACTAAATATTCTACCAAAATACACATATATTGTCTATATACTTCTGGTTTTGCAGCATTAATATATAGCAGTGATGGCTAACCTTTTCGGCGCCGAGTGCCAAAAGCACGCGCGCGCACACCCATAATGCATGTGTGCCCCCCGTGTGCCCCCACCCCTGTGCATGCATGCACGACCCCCCCACATGCCCATCCTCCATGCATGCGTGTGCGACCTCCCACGTTCCCCACCCCCCGCACATGCACGCACAACCCCCGTGCATGCGCCCCGCCCCACGCATGCGCTTGCATCTCCCGCATGTGCCCCCCCGCATGTGTGGCAGAGACCCAAAACCAGCGGGAGGCGTGCGCACATGCACGGTGGAGCTGAGCTGGGGCAACGGTTCACGTGCCCGCAGAGAGGGCTCTGCGTGCCACCTGTGGCATGTGTGCCATAGGTTCAACATAACGGATATATAGCTTGCAAATGTTCATTACATTTCCCCCCCCCCGGGACTTTTTTTTTTTTAAACAGTAATTATCATACTTCTTGTTGTATCCAACACTTGCTATCAGGCCATTCATGTTCTTAGCAAACAGCACAGCTGATGTAAAAGTACATGTGTATTCATGTTTTCCATCAATGCACTTCTAATGTGTTACATAAGCATTCCTGATAACATTTGTAAATACATAAACCAACTGAACACCATCTTCTTTTATTCCCTGAGCAATGTTGATTCATTTGTTATGTACGGTAATTTATTTACTACCACACATACTTTACTTCCACCATATATCACTTTTATCATATTCAGCATCCTAACCTTCAACTCCATATTTTTGCAGAACATTTCATAACTAAAATCCTTTTACTTTATATAAATCAACAAACATTCACTAATCCTTTTTTCTCACATTTATATAGTGATGTGCTGAAGAGCAAAAATCTGAGCTGCACAACTCCGGCTTCATATAAAGTCACATTGCATTTCACAAATTTTGCTTGCCTTGTTTTGATCAGAATTCTGCCAAAGGCTTCCCAGACATACTTAAGAAACTACTCCATTTATAATTTCAGCATTCATTCTTGCTGCTTTTCTCTCTGCATAGAATGCAGTCTTCACATGCATATTAAGTAAGTTGGGCAGCAACGACCTTTCTATAGTTACACTCTTTATACCTGGGGCTACTTTTAACGTTCTCACAATATATATATATGCCTCCCCTTTCACCACTTTTTTCTTGGACACCAATGTTTCTATCATTTGTTTCAGTTGTACAGTTTAAATTATCATTGCATGATAAATTTCTAAAATTATTGGATCCCCTCTCTTCCACTTACGGTAATCTCATTTTACTTTCATTCACCCTGCTGAAAGCTCCTTCTATAGCCCTCTTTGTTACTCCTGAAACAATATTTTACTTCCATCCAAATTACTCTTTATTTTTTGTAACCCCTTTAAAGTATTTCTTGCTGTCTTTGGCTATATTCTTGTATAGTTTCTCTCCATACGTGACTTCCTTCCTTCCTTCCTTCCTTCCTTCCTTCCTTCCTTCCTTCCTTCCTTCCTTCCTTCCTTCCTTCCTTCCTTCCTTCCTTCCTTCCTTCCTTCTTTCCCTCTCTCTCTCTCTCTCTTGCTTTTCTTAGATGACTTTTTCAGGTACATAAAAATAAGAAAGAAACATTTCATACTACCACTCTGAAAAACAAAAACTAATACTCAGATATTTGCATCCTCACTCTGCTAATAACCAAATGTTGATCCTCAGCCATCAAGGGATTGCCCATCTTTCATAAGCAAAGGCAGCATCACAAGGAAAACAAATTTAAGACCAGCCTGGACATTGGCATATGAAGTCTTGTAGGCAAAAGGGAAGAATGGAGTGCCAATGGGAAGGTGGAGTGCAGTAGAAAGCAAGGCAGGCACTGGTAAGCAACTTAGGTAGCAGCAGCAAAGCGATCCACCCAAGTACTAGCAAATTCCAAGAGACAACGAGGTTGAGAAAGGAAGGGTGGTTATTTTAACTCCCATATTGAAAGGACAAAACATAAAAGATGCTGGAAGAGCCAA
Organism: Thermophis baileyi; assembly: GCA_003457575.1. Taxonomy (NCBI): domain Eukaryota; kingdom Metazoa; phylum Chordata; class Lepidosauria; order Squamata; family Dipsadidae; genus Thermophis; species Thermophis baileyi. The sequence goes on along the minus strand of QLTV01003110.1, from coordinate 1,779,193 downwards.
ACACACTAGATACACAGAAGGCATTGACAAAGTTGAAATGGGAGAGATGCAGCAGGCACAGGGGAAACCAGGATGACTCACCTATTTTAGGTATAGGAAGAGTGACTGGGCTGGATGCATCTGTCCAGATGGAGGTAAAAAGTGAAGGGAGTTCATAAGAAGGCTAAATACAGAGTATAGAATTAAAATGGAAATAAGATGGGTGGAACCAACTGGGAAGTGTGTTATGGATAAAATGAATGTAAGACAAAGAGCAAGAATCATCCCTATGGAGTAGAATTAACTACAGAAAAAAAGGAAGAACAGAAGAAACAATATAATAGGAAAGTATCAAGAATTTAGGAATTTCAGTAATATTGTTAAAAAGAAATAAAGTACAGTAGTTTTAATGGGGCTGAGACACTTTTTAATACTGAACTGGCCTAGTACAGTATCGGGATAGGTTATAGTTAAACCATTAGGGGACATTAAAGGACTAAAAACCCCAGATGTTAGAAGGATACAGCAAAACGTAGAATAAGAAAGTGTTATATTGTAATAGAAGACACAGAAATGAATTTAAGAGTAGATAACATATTTAACAGAATAACAGAGTTGGAATGGACCTTGGAGGTCTTCTAGTCCAATGCCTTGCACAAGCAGGAGATCCTATGCCATTTCAGACAAATGGTTGTCCAGTCTCTTCTTAAAAGTCTCTAGTGATGGAGAACCCAGAACTTCTAGAGCAAGCTGTTCCATTGATTAATTGTTGTTATTGTCAGGAAATTTCTCTTTAGTTCTAGGTTGGATCTCTCCTTGATAAATTTCCATCCATTACTTCTTGTCCTATCCTTAGGTGCTTTGGAGAATAGGTTGATCCCCTCTTCTTTGTGATAGCCCATTAGATATTGGAAAACTGCTATACTGTCACCCCTAGTCAGGGGTGAAATGCTCCTGGTTCGCTCTTACTTGTCGGTTGCTGTAGAGCCGGTCGCCAAGGTAGCGCGAGGTGCCGCCCACCCACCCGGATGCCGCTCGGACACCGTCATTTGGGTTCTTTTACCCTCTGCGCATGCACAAAGCGTTCTGTGCATTCCCAGAGAGTAAAAGAACTCAAATGGTGGCGTCCGGGCGGGTGGGCGGCGCCTTGCGCTACCTTGGCGACCGGCTCTACGGCGACTGACAGGTAAGAGGGAACCGGGAGCATTTCACCCCTGCCCCTAGTCCTTCTCTTCATACCCAGTTCCTGCAACTGTTCTTTATATGTTTTAGCCTCTAGACCCTAATCATCTTTGTTGCTCTTCTTTGCACTGTTTCTAGTGTTTCAACATCTTTTTTGTACTTGGTGACCAAAATTAGATGCAGTATTCCAAGTGTGGTCTTACCAAACCATTATAAAGCGGTACTAATACTTCATGTGATCTTGATCCAATCCCTCTGTTGATGCAATCTAGGACTGTGTTGGCTTTTTTGACAGCTGCAGCACACTGCTGGCTTATATTTAAGTGGTTGTTCACTAGGACTCCTAGATGCCCCTCACAGTTACTGCTGTTAAGTCAGGTACCACTTATTCTGTACCTGTGCATTTGGGTTTTCTTACCTAAGTGTAAACCTTACTTTTCTCACCCTGTTTTTTTTGGATAGAACCTAATGTTCAAGTCTGTCAAGATCCTTCTGGATCTTGAGCCTATCTTCTAAAATGTTGGCTATTCCCCCCAGCTTGGTATCATCTGCAAATTTGATGAGTTCCCCTTCTATTCCCTCATCTAAACATTTATGAAGATGTTGAAGAGTACTGGGCCTAAGATTGAACCTTGGGGTGCCCCACTGTATGCTTCCCTCCATGTAGATGTAGTTCCACTGAGGACCACACATTGAGTCTGGTTGGTGAGCCAGTTATGAATCCATCTGGTGGTAATGCTATCTAACTGGTGTTTTTCTATCTTATCAAGTAATAGGTTGTGGTCTACTTTGTCAAATGCCTTAACTAAAGTCCAAGTATATTATGTCCACAGCATTTTGCTGGTTAAGTTAGGCTAGATATTAGCAAGAATACCAAAATAAGGTACAAAAATGGGAAATTTACAGTAAGTGAGAGAGCATACTATTGTTCACTGGAAATAAAGTTTTTCTTTGTAGTGGACTTTCTCCAATGGCAGTAGAAAGGTATCTTTTGTGGATTTGTCACCATGCCTGTATCTCTGATTTAAAGGAAGGTCTACTTTGATTTTTGATGATTTAGGGTCATTCTCACATGACCCTAAAATTCCATTCATACTTTACAAACATCCACTTATAAATAAAAAGAGGTCTAACAAAGTTCAACTTCATGTATTATAACTCACTCTTGCACTTTTGCAAGATGAAGACTTAATTTTGCATTTTTTACAATTATAGACTATGAACTGATTTACAAAGGTATTTCTGTGATAAAATAATTCAGACACATATGAATGAATTTCCCTTTAAAAATATGACAGATGTTCAACAGTATTTTTCCTCAGGATGTGCTGGTGAGAATACAGTTAGGTCTAATAAATCAAAACACAATTGCTCAGAAAATCCTGATAAATTTTATGAAGCACAGATGACAGAAAAAACTGTGACAGTCTCCTATGGTTTATTTTTAAACTTTTAGTGAAGAAATGCCACAATATTTTCAGCTTTCTATTTACATCTACAGATGTCCAAAGTCCTTGTTATTAAGGAACATCCTTATTTCTGATTTCTGTCTTGCTGAATCGTTACCTTTATAACAATATAACTGGAAATATGGGATCCATGGAAGGTTATATCACTCCCCCGGATTTTTAGAACTTAATCTATGGATTTAACATATCTTGTTTATAAATTCATATTTTATGATACTGATGATATATAGCCATGATGGCGAACCTATGGCACGCGTGCCACAGGTGGCACACAGAGCCATATCTGCCAGCACGTGAGCCGTTGCCCTAGCTCAGCTCCAGCACGCATGTGCGCGTCGGCCAGCTGATTTTCGGCTCACGCGGAGGCTCTGGGAGGGCGTTTTCGGCCTCCGGAGGGCCTCCGGGGGATGGGAGCCCCATTTGCACCCTCCCCAGGCTTCAGGGAAGCCTCTGGAGCCAGGGGAGGATGAAAAATGGGCCTACCGGGCCCACCAGAAGTCGGGAAATGGGGGAGCGGGGGGGTCATGCGTGCATGCGGGGCAGTGCTGGGGGGTCACGCGTGCATGCGCAGGGGGTGGGGCACAGGGGGGCATTGAATTATGGGTGTGGGCACGCGTGCGCGCGCTTTCGGCACCCGAGGAAAAAAAGGTTCGCCATCACTGATATATAGTGGCATTTCACATTATGATGAGCTCATTTGTAAGGTTTTTACCCCGAGCAAATATTTATATAAGAAAGAAAGCCTATCTGCTTGGTTTTTAAAATAGTGCCAGAAATGGAGTTGCAGGGATATGTACAGTATTTCATCTATTAATGTTGCAGAATATAAATCTAGTATAAACATTCTGTATTTAACAAAAGCAGCAATTATTGAATTTGACGATGCCATGGTTTCTGATTCAATGACCAAATATGATCAGACTTTTCAGACTGAAGATAATAGGAAAGACTGTCATCACCAAACAGATTTTCTGTACACTTATGCCATGACCTACAACTATGAAAAATGCTTTTATGTAGTATAATCCCTTGGAATCCAATGATTTTAACCAAATAAAGCTTTATCCTGGTCAACTGAATGCTAATTGTTGCTGCCTGATGCAGCAACATCCATCACTAAACCTTGTGTAGAAAAACACCCCAACACAATCCATGTTTCAAGTTGTACAGTTGGTGCTCAAGTTATAACAGTCGTGGAGTCTGCCCATAATGGTCATAACTTGTGATGGTGATAAAGTGACCAACCTGATTTTACAAACTTTTTTGTGGCAGTCATTAAGTAAAGGGTAAGTCGTAGAGTGATCACAACAAACATTAAGCAAACCAGAGTTTCATTGTGGGCATGGTTTTGCTTCCATGAAAACTGGAAGCAAATGGTGGTGTTTAGCAAAAGCAATGTAAAACATTGTCACAAGATCACAGGACTATTGCAAATAGTCATCAATGAAGTCCAGCTGTCGAGTGCTTGCAGTGCAGTCACATGACTGTGTGGGGGATCATTAGAACTTCTAATCTGGGTTGTAAGTACCCCCAGATAGGTCTCTCATAACAACAACATTGTAATAAAAACAGTGGTAGTTGATGTTCAATATGGCAGAGCTCCCCACTCTCAGAAGTCTCCTTTCTTCTTTTCCTATTCATCTCCAGTTCTAGAAAAGGCAGCTGCTAACAAACAGCTCCAATGTATAAAAGGGAGGTAACTAAATGCCCTTTCCAAGTTAAATATATGCCAACATATACTGGCAAGTACATGAGACATATGGTGAAAGTATGGTGACAATGAGACAAATGTAGTTTTATCGTAGTATATCAGGGGAAAAAATGGCTTAAAATATTGGAAGGTGTGTGTGTGTGTGCGCGCACACACACATAGGTATAATTATATATTGAACCATGCTGTGACCCAGATCATAATGGTTTGTTATGAGGAAGAAGTTTGTTCTTCTTTCCCCTCCTCAGCTTTTTTCTGTTTATTTTCTCCTCTGCTCTATTGCTTCTGTGGTAACTATCGGAGTAAGACTTTTCGCTTATTTTGCCTATTTCTAGGAAGTACCGAACATCTTTAGGTGTAAGAAAATCAATAAATAATAATTGTTTAAAAAGCTCAGGGATCTGAAACTGCTACCTACAATCCTACTTGAAAAACACATTTATTTAGCCATATTTGGCTCAGAGATAAAAACTGGAAATCTGACAGATTGTAAATATAAGAAAGGCACATCCAGATAAAGTATATGAACAGAGGTGTGAAAGGTGTCTAGATTGGTCTGATGTAGTAACTCCAGTAGAAATCTGAAGACTGGAACGGGAAACTAATGAGAATGAAAAATGACACTAAATCAGAATAACTTGCAAATCTCAGTGAGAGTAGAGAAATTCACATGCATCCATAGTTGCGTAAACCTACTAAAGAAAGTGACACTGAGAATGATACAGAGTTCAGTTCCAACTGGAATATAAATGAAAAGAAAGGACGCTCAAGGACCTCAGTGATGTACAAAGAAAATAAACCTTATAGTATAACATATCTAATTCATCAAATAATTTATTCTTCCAGTCAACAAACCTACACATAGATCATTTTTTGTATACTACAACAGCGGTGGGTTGCTCCCGGTTCAGTCCGGTTCTTAGAACCGGTAGCGGCGATGGCGGGAGGCTCTGCCCACCCACCCGGCATGCTTCTGCGCATGCGCAGAAGCATCACGTGCAAGCGTCACGCACAAGTGCGCGCACCGGTAGCAAACTAATTTAGAACCTACTACTGTACTACAACCCAAGTGCACTAGATTCAGGAATTTTTGTTTTAATTATTACAGTATATAGAACTCTAAAATATTCCAATTGGATATTTTAGGCAATGATATTAATCAGTTTATATAAGAAAACAGAAGCATTCAAGGAAAATGAGAACCCTTTATTTTTATGAATGGTTTATTCTCATTTTTTTTTATTCTGTTCAATTGTGTCTGATTCTCAGAAAGTGCCCAGACAAGTCCCTGAAGTTTTCTTGGCAAAGTTTTTCAGAAATGGTTTGCATTGCTTCCCTCCTAGGGCTGAAGGAGAGTGACTGCCCCAAGTCACCCAGTTAGTTTTGTGCATAAGACAGGACTAGAACTCACAATCTTCTGGTTTCTAGCCCAATGCCTTAATCACTACACTAATCTGGTTTTCATGTTCTCATTACTGAACATTAAATAGCATGATAGGCCTTTTCTATATTGCCATATTGTTTTATATTAAAAGAAATATGTTTACATAATAGTAATTGTTTTATTGGGTGTATATGATACTTCATAATAGCACTGTATTCTCAAATATAATAAATAAAAATACAATAAAACTTCACTGATTAGTCATATCCAAATGGCTAATTGATGTCATAATTTTATTTTATTTATTTTTACCCTGCCTTTACTATTTTTCTAAAATCAAGGCAGCAAACATGCCTAATGCGCCTTCATCCTCCTATTTTCTCACAGCAACCATCCTTCGATGTGGGTTGGGCAGAGATAGTGTGACCAGCCTAAAGTCACCCAGACGGCTTTCATGGCTAAGATAGGAATAGAACTCATGGTCTCCCGGTTTCTAGCCTGGTGCCTTAACCACTACATCAAAATGATTAATTCCCCCAATCAAAGAAAAGGGGGAAAATGCACCCTTTCCACATGTATGGAAGAGGGAGTTACTTTGTAACTCTACAGGCTATGACAATACTGTATAGAAATTTTCTTGGAACTAAGGTCTCCAAAAAGAGATTTTAAAGCAGGAACCGAACAGCTGCATATCAGGAATGGTGAAGAGCTGTGGTGGCGCAGTGGTTAGAGTGCAGTACTGCAGGCTACTTCTGCTGATCACCGGCTGCCAGCAGTTTGGCAGTTCGAATCTCACCAGGCTCAAGGTTGACTCATCCTTCCATCCTTCCGAGGTTGGTAAAATGAGGACCCAGATTGTTGGGGGCAATATGCTGACTCTGTAAACCGCTTAGAGAGGGCTGTAAAGCACTGTGAAGCGGTATATAAGTCTAAGTGCTATTGCTATTGCTATTGAAATTGGTAATCCTTGTATCAATTCAGGATGGATTAGACATCCTTGCAGATATCTCCAAACTCTATGATTTTCCTATTGCACTAGACAGAGGTCACCCTTTCAAGAAGAGGAATTATCCATAAGATACCATTATATAATTTTCTGCTTTCCAGAATATGAAACTGTGTGATTTCAAACTGCCCAAACTATCAAACCTCTGGCTTCTCTTACTTTGAAATATAAGGACACAGGAAACATTTCTACAGAGTAAAGGCTAGTTCTTACTGGAATGTATTCCAATAATTTTATATAATTTACAGCTGAATGTGTGAAACGATTTCATTAGTATCAATGAACCGGGAGCATATGAACATTATCTGAAGTGTCAATTCAAGCCACAACTGAGTGCTGCTGTCGTAAAATTAAGAGTATACGAACATGTATATTGACCTTTGTGTAAAATAGCAAAATGTCTTGAAATGCAGAAGAGATTGGACTCTTTCTTCATATAGGCCAGTAATGTCTATTTAGGAAGAGATCTTCTTTCCTTTATCTGTTACTTGCTTTGTAACAGGAAATGTCAACAACTGCCTCTAAGTCATTTTGCATGCAAAACACAGCCTTTACTACTAGGTTTGGAAGCTGTAACAAGTAAATGTGAAATTCTACAGACAGAACTGCTTTGCAAAGTATTTGGTGTTTTTTTTCCCCCCACCTTATCTTGGGCCCCAGGGAAAAGACTGAAATGCAGGCACTGAACATCTGACAGTATTCTAGAGAGGATTTCTCAATCTTTCTGCAATCATGGATTACTGAATGAACATTTTAAAAGTGCAAGCTCACCAATTAAACAAACACACTTCTTCCTAGATTTTTTGCCTTTGAGAATACAGGCATTCACATTTTTTGCTGAACTAGAAGTTTATTATTGTATTTGTTTATGTTTTTCTATCTTTTCAATTATGACGGCCCCATTAAACTAAATTTTGTACCAGAACATTAAACTGAAAACAACATATTTATTTATGAAACAATATTAACAACTCTTAGTACAAACTTTTTGAACAAAAATAGTCTTCATAGAAAACCCTTGAGTGCTTAAGGAGCTACTGGCCAGCATTTTTAAATATTCATCATCACTTTACCTATTTGCACTTTGGATGGCTTTTTGGACTGATTAGTTTATTTAACACAGTACATGCAGTATCATGACCTGTTCATTATTGTTAGTAGGATCTCTCCAGCTGATAGCTGGCATATGTAGGGAGACAGGTTGAAGAACTAAATCAACTTTGGCCAACTTTTGCTTGGGAAAGAGGATCTCTGAGTATAGTTCACCTGCTGAGAATTACAGGGCAAATCCATACAACCGCCTTGCTTTGGCCCTGTTTTCCATGCACATGTCTGAAAATATTTGTATATATCTCAGTGCAGCTGACCCAGCTAAAAAAATCACTTAAAGCTTGACACTTTGGAAGTGTATAACATTCATTTGAAATCTGGTCTCCTTTTTTCCTTCTCACTGCATCATTTGTCAGTCACTTTTTTGCCATTATTTTCTGTCAATCGGTCAATGGTTGAAGAATATGATTATCATATTTCATATGATACTTCAGCTCAAATGCTGAAATAACATGGGTAGTCATAGTTATAAATTCTACTGGCTTCAATGAAAAATACTGATCAATCTGATCGCATTAAATGCCAAACTATTCTCCATGTTTGAGCTTTGATTCCCTTCCTTTCTCCCAAGATCTTGAATATTTGGTGTTTTAATGATTAGGGCTATGAAAAATTGGAGTTTGAAGGAGAAAGGTGCACAAGAGCACCTATGCAATCCCTGCCAGCAACTATTTCAATTAAATGTCTCTTTTTAGAATCCTGCTGCAGCTAGTTTAAAGGATCACCAAGAATATGTGAGCACCATTGCATGCTCCAAAGCACCCTTTTCCCTTGAAATCCACAGAGCCCTACTTAAGAACAGCATAGGTAAGAAATCTCCAAGCAAGGCTCTGTGATCTATAGATCTCGTTGCTCCTCTACTGTGGTTAATCTGTTCTAGCTTTTTCCCTTTCTCTTCTGAATTCAGATAGTGGAAACAGTGACTCTTGAGATGAGGAAATGCCAAAAATATTATTGTGAGCATGCAGGTTATTCTAAAATGTAGGTTGTCTTGGAATACAAATATTGGATTGACTCATGGTTCTTAGTCCATTAACTCAACAAAATGTCTATGTCTCTCAGATCTGTAATCTTCAGAGACAACCTCTGAAAACCCCTTTCTACAAAAAGAAAAAGTTGAGGGAATAAAGCAAAATCTGACAAACATATATTTCTCTTATAAAAGTCCTCATAAAACATCTCTCTGGGGAAATAATTTCCCAGATGCTCAAAAGACACACTTCAGAAGCAAGGGATATTAGAAGCATATACTTGAAAAAGACTGGAAAAGAACATGAGAGTTTTTCAAAGTAATGTAATTTTAGAAAATGGCAAAGAAAGGGAGAAGGAAGTAGGTAATATTTTTAGGGATAAGCTAATGATAAGTATTTGTCCCCATCTTCTTCCACTCTAGCTGAATTCCATACATTTGCCCTTTCAAATTTGCCTTTGGAACTGTTCTAGAAAGAGCAGATGGAGATAATATTATGGAGGGAGGGTGAAGGAAGATGGAGAAGAGGTTAAGCAGTCCCTGTTCAGTTCTGCATTCTACAACCTATATGTTACCAGAAACAAAAAATGTTTGTTTTTAAAGAGTTTGTTTTAGGCTTTTTCACAGAATGTAAATTGCATCTCATGTAGTTTCTCTTTTTACATTCATTTTTGATGTATACACCAACCTTCTCCAGCCTGACACTTCAGGCTTATTTTGAGCGTTACAATCTGGAGATTGCCAGATTGGAGACAGCTGATATATATGGTTTTACACAAAAATTACAGAAGCGTTGTCACCAGAGGTGGGTTCCTGCCAATTCGGACCGGTTCTTTAGAACCGGTAGCGGGAATTTCCCCCTGCTTGCCAAACCGGCAGTGATGGCCAGCTGGACACCCCCCTGAACCAGCTCTCTTGGTGGTGCTGGAGGCGCCGCCATCTTGTTTTCCACTTCTGCGCACATGCAGAAGCTGTTTTTTGCTTCTGCACATGCGCAGAAGCTGGATTTTCAGCACTGCACATGCGTGCCCATGTGGCACGCCCACGCATGCCCACGTGGCGTGCAACGCGCGCACGCCCATGCAGGAAGTGTGGGAGGAAGCGAACCGGCAGTGAGGTAAGTTAGAACCCACCCCTGGTTGTCACCGTTTAAACTAGACAAACAAGGCAATTAATGCATGCAGCAGATCCCTTAATTTTGTACTGAGAAAAATCACTATTGTAGCATTACACAAATCTATGTAGACCACTATAGCATTTTTCCTATATATGATTATAGGGGATTATATAATTCCTTTTTATATAACCCCACCATTTTCTGAATTTAAATATTAATCCCATACTTACCACCTAAAAACCTGAGATAGGTTATCCCTAGGCATCTTCTATTACCCAACCCACAGTTTCTTTCCTATATGTATTCTTACCAAATTATTACTTGCCTTGCTTCTCTAGCATCGATTCTACATAGCCCCTGACCCTTCTTTTAACACTTTCTGTTAACAGAGCTCACCTAGTCACTTTTGTGTCCTACAACTCTGATTTGGGATTGACTATAGGTGTATTGCAAAGCTGTATGTCCTTCTCCAATAGAATTGTATAATTTCCCTCCATCTTGAAAATATGAAGCTTTGACTGACTGCATTTTTGAGTCTCTTAGCAAAGTTAGAACAATCAATTTAAGATTTAAAAGTGTGTGTGTTTAATTCATTGTCTTTCCTCAAACCAGTCAAATTGTTGAAATGAAAGTGGGTGCCAATTTAGTATACTTTAATCCTCGACAGAAAAAGGAAAAAATAGGTTTCCACTAAGCATGTCTTAGTTAAATAACAAACATACACTTGGAAATGTGAAGATAACGAGACTTGCATAGGTGATGAAAAGCAACTCCCTTTTTTTAGAACAGCAGTTTGAACAAAACTCGATTTGAACTTCACATTTTAAAGCTGCAATTAATTAATGAATCAGCATGCAACAATCCGGTAAACCAGCATGAGAAATCAGTCCCAGGCATAAAGATGAAAGCATAGCTGGGAACGACTTTTCTTGCAAGGAAGAAAGGATTCTATTCTACAAAGCAGTCTGGGAGGCAGGAGGGCCATCGCAAGAAGTGCCTGTTATAAAGCCAATTTTCCCAGAGTCAGAGGAGAAAAGCCTTCCAGGGTTTTACACCTGAATTACTGCATCCCCCCCCCCCCGCCCCACACACACACTCCAAAGGACTCCATGCTAGTTTATATGATGATAATCATATCTCTAGCCCTGCTGTAATGAGAGGGAACGAGGAAGGGAGAAAGCTATTCTCCAGAAAGAGCTGCTGCCTCTGAGGAAAGTGGCAAAAACTACCTCTGGGACAAAACTAGCCTGCCTGGAGGAAACAGCTAGAAATGTGTCACAGCAACAGGCCTAGAGGGATATCCAATCTCATACCCAGAAGCAAGATAGGCTTCCGAAGAGCAGGACACGGTAGAGTTTGGTTGGCTCAGGCTTCACAGGATGAGCTGAAGGAGAGGGGAAAATGGGGTATGAGACTCTTGCAACACAGGGACTATATTATGCCAGGCAACAGAAGTGTCCCTGACCTTGTCTCCCCTCCTATGTGTTTAAGGATGGATGTTCTTGAAGACAGGTAGAAAGCAGCAGAGATCTATTTTTAAAATGAATATTTGCTTTGCCAGTGTTAATTTTATATTCAGGGTCCAATCTAAGTTGGTCACTGGGACCAAAGGTTTATTCTTCCAAACTTTCAATTTTATATTCAATTTAGCAGTCAATGTGAGCAAAAAGCAATGACAGATGCAGACTACGAAACACACATATTTACAGGTTTTAAGAATCACTTCTGAAATGCTGCCATTGTGGTCCAATAGTTAATAGACCCCAAAGCTGGGAGAGAGAAGCGGGCTCTGCCTATCCTTAAATCCGATAAGCTCTTGCTCCTGTTTGGCAGGCTGGGCTCCTCAGGTCTTCCTATCATACTTTTAATTGTTCTCAGGTGGCTTCTTCATCCAACGCGTTTTGACTCCAGGCTTTCCCTATCACTAACTATTTTGATATCTTGAGACTTATTAATCATTTAGATAACTGTAGATTAGACCAGCTCTTCATAATCTGGTACCCTGATTATGGGTCTGGCAGGGAATTTTAATCATTTCGATCCCAGCACACCCAGAAAATGCCAGATTATAATAGCATAAATTAAAGTACAGTACATCTGGTGCAAGCCTTCCCCAAACTGGTGCTCTCCAGAGGTGTCAAGACTGCAATGCCCAGAATGCACAGCCACAGCTGGGAATATTGGGACCAGAATTGACCCTTCTGAGGCATGTCCAGATTTGAGGGAAACTGAGCTTCTGCTAAATACCAAGCATAGCTACAGAGTGAGCTTTGTTTAAACAGAGGCAATGCTTTGACCCTAACTTTCCAGTTCTGGATTCAAATCCCTTCCTCTTCAACAGAGCATAACCGATGGCTGAGGATAATCCTCTCCCTAATTAACCTCACAAGGAACTCCAATATCCTTCTGAAGTCCACAGGGTCTCCCGCCCCCCCCCCCCTCCAATCCAAGGTTTTTCTTCAGAAACTGGATTTATGGAATTTTTCCTCAACAACAGTAACTGCCAGACCTGGGACTAGTGCCTTGCTCAGCTTTTAGACTAAGGTTAGGGTTAGGGTTGAAACGGACACATATCGGACTTGCTTCCCAGGAGACGGGCATCTGCTTGTCTCCAGCTAAATCCCAGCCGCCTACTGAGTCGTGCACAAGGCTCCCCGAAGGCGGCAGCGGCGGCGTTTCAAAGCGGCCTTTCCAGCCCTTCCACCAGGTGCGAGAGTCGGCCAGCATCCGCGGCGGGCGAGGAAACGGCAGGGGGCTCTCCTCCACCCGGATGCAGCGCAACCGCCCAGGAACAGCATTTTAGGGCAAGCCGTTCCAGCGGGTTTGCCCGGCAGTAGCCCCGGCTTCGGAACCCTTGCATGGTAACGGCAGCCCGGGCTCGCCCTCAGGTTCCTCAGCGTGGCGGGAAGTGAAAGCCACCTTTCCCGCGCGTTCGAGGCTCCTGAGGGCTAGGCGATAAGCGCCTCGCCGCCCGCCGAACTTCCGTCCGGGACTGGGCAAGAAACTCTCTCCCCGCCCTCCCTGCATTTGCCCCCC
>QLTV01003110.1:1724134-1766065 GCA_003457575.1 Thermophis baileyi | reverse complement strand
TTGAGGGAAGGGACGAAGCTGGAAACTTTCCGGGCTTGCTCGGGAAGCGCAGTCCCACAAAACAGCCGGCCGCTCGCGGAAAGGAGGGGAAAGGGAAGGCGCTTCCCGGAGCCTTACCTGGGCGGAGGAGGAGGAGGAGGAGGCTGCCTCACCCGCCGAGCTGGAGGCAGGCGGGGCGGAGGCAGCCGGGGGCAGGCATGACCCCCGGGTGGGCACGCTCGGCTGGTCCTCGGGCGGCGGCGGTGGGAGAATTTCGGGTAGCGGGCGAGCGTCCGCGGCTGGAAGCAGCGCGGAGCCCAAGAGGCAGGGCGGCGGCGGCACAGGCGGAGTCAGAGCTGAGGTGGGGATGCGCCTGAGAGAGCAACGGGCGGAGATGCGCTGCTCCTCACGGCCCCTCCGGCTGCCGCAAAGCCTGGCTTCTCCTCCGGACGAGAGCGCCCGCCACTCGGCGCGCCCGCCGCCTCAGTGGGGCGCTGCCAACGCGGGGCTTCTTCTGCTCCCGGCGCGCTTCTTCTCTTTTTAACTTAAGGCAGAGCTTTTGCCTTTCCGTCCTGCGCGTCGCCTCCCTTTTCTTTCAGGGCTTCCAGCTCTGTTTTAGTCAACGGCAGTCAGGCAGCATAAGACCTGTTCCACAGATTTTGCTCCATCTTTTTGCCCCCTCCTTTTTTTCCACCACCACCCCCCTATCGTTGAAAGATCTTTAAACAACCCAGCCCCATGGATATTTACTGTAATTTCAAAGTAAGATTTATGGTCGTTAATGAAGCTTCCTTCTAACTGCACATCTCAGCTTGTTGACTTGATTTATTGCATAAACGAATCAAGTTTTATACCAAGCAGTTGTCTCTTATCCTGAAACAATTCACATCGGCGATTACCAGGAATATCAGTATATTTATATCGGTACAATTCAACATCTCCTTTTACATTCCCCCTTCTTCCCTTGTTGCAGAGCAGGATATGTCAGTCCAGTCCCACCAAAGTTGCAACCTCTAGATGTTCTCACCTGTTCCACTCGGTGCCAGAAGATATTTTCAAGGAAGTGGATGAAGCAATTTGAAGTAGTATAACCAAAACTGGTTTTTTTTTTAATTTTTGTTGAATGTTAACTTGCACCTCTCTCAGTATCTTTAACTACAACATACTCATTACTATACTGATTCTAAGTGCAATTACCAGAGAGTAAATTTCAGTTAATTCAATAGGTAAAGATTGGGTAAAGATTTTTAATCAATGGCAGTCTGAAGAATAAAGAATGGATAAAAAGTAAGATTTTTTTTTAAAAAAATGCCTAATGAATTCAGTCTATCTGCAAAGTTGTTTAGATTCAGTGGCGGGCTGCTTGTAAAGATCCACCTTCTCTCAACCCCTTTGGTCAATCAAGGGAAGAGGGTGACGAGAAGAGTGTGGGATTCTTGCAGAAGGTCAGTCAGATTCCTTTATGACTGCTGTGGGTATGCCAAATATTCATTTAAACAGTTATCTCCTTTGTGATACATGCCGAGCAGACCAACAACTGGAGGCGGGGAGTGGATGGGTGGGATGGATAACTCACTTGTGTCTCTAAATTCTGTGTAAGTGAAAATAAATGCAAGTAAACTTATACATCCTTATATCTTTGTAGACTCTCTGTTTTAGTTCCAGTAGAATTTTATTCCTGCGTTATTGAACAATTGTATGTGCCTGTATACTGCAGCTGATTTATTGCAATATCAAAGCGTTCTCTTGTTTGATCAAACCAAGAATCATCTAGGTTTTTGTTGTTTTTTTCCAACAGCCAGTTAGATCTCAGCGAAACGACTTACGATGATACTGAGTTGCAGAAAGACTTGAGTAATTTCAACAGATAGATTCATCAATGGCCATTGGCTATGACTTTTGTACTCTATGTATAGAGGCAATCTATCCCTGATGAGCACAGGCTGATGATAAAAGCAAAGTATGATTATGATGGCTCCTTATATTTGTTCAGTTTTAGCATCTGATATCAGATGTTTCTGCTGAATATGGAAATTCAGTTTGGGGAAAGATCAGTTATATCTTATATAGACAATGTCCAATCTTTGGCGCCTACATTTAAAAGAAAACAAGTAATGAGGAATTCTGATCTTAGGCTATACTAGGACAAAAAGGTGAGATAGATCAAGAAATCAAAGGCACCGTTCATCAGAATGAACAAGAGGATATCAGATACAGTAAAGTGATTTACCACTTGTATAGATCTTAACATGGGACATTTTTGAAGGCAACTATAAATGTTATTCCATCCTGTATTCCTTAACTTTATCACCAAGCCTCAAAATATATTAACAATTCTTTCTGCTCTGTCTTTCCCTATGGAGGAAGAGTGTGGAGTTGGTCTGCCTCAGCAATTGGAAGGGTCAAGAACAGAATTTATCCCTTCCATAGCAATATATTTCCTATTTAAATAGCTTATTCATGTGGATTTTACTTATGAATTATTTTGGAAAGTATTCTTAGGTGGAAATCTGGTTCAATTTACAATTATCTAACCTATTGTGTAATACATTTTGGCACGATGTTTAACAAGGACATCCACTTCACTAAGAAGATAAGAGGTTTTGCATTTTGGCTGTGTTGGACACAAGAGTATTCTGGACAGAAATGCAGGGTTTTTCTGGGAAAGGTAAATATGCCAAGAGTCCTTGTAAGAACCCTCATGAAACCCTCCTTGATTATAAAGATAATTGGTACATGAAAGCCTTTGTCCGTTGCGCTTGCCTATAATGTAACAAGGAATTTGTCCAGTTACTATTGTTATTATTCAGCTGCTCTTCTAGAAAAATATCAGCAGGTTCTTGGTCCACTTTGTTTATGACAGTTTCTCTGAAATCATTAAAATCAGTCATGTACACCTACGTTAATGAGAAAACTCCCATGCACTCACAAATATTCCTCCCCAAATGCTTATTGCACTAATGTTTTAAGCTGCCATCAGATGGTATTTAATTTGCTTCTTTTACATTATATATCATCCTTCCATAACTTTCCCTCCCCTTCCTCTCCATCCTTCTTAGCTGTTCTGAGAATTGAAAGTCCATTCTGGAGAGTGCCATATTGAGAAAGGCAGCCTTAAAGCATTCACTGACTTTATCTCTTCTATTGCCTGAACATTTTCAATCTAGTGTTCTCATTTTTTATCCCTGGGATCTAATATTGCTTCTCACCTGTTCTATTCTTCAAGGTTCCCAAATAATTTTCGAGCAGCTATGTCATGCTGTTTTTATGCATCACAATTTTAAGATATATGCCTAAGTAGTTAACTATACTTCCCATATAAGCCTTTATAAAGAAAATAAGCTATGCAAATTTTGCAATGAGAAGTGAAATGTTTCTGTTGGGGAGACGGAATGAGAGAGAAGGCTGATTAAAGCTTTATTTGTCATTTCTATGTTTTATATGATTCCTTATATTGGGGGGTCCTTGGTGCTCTCTGAGCTTGGTTGTTTTCTTGCAGACATTTCATTATCCAACTAGGTAACATCATCAGGGCACTGATGATGTTACCTAGTTGGGTAATGACTCCACAGTTCTACACTGAGATACAAATATTCTCTTACATTGATCTTTCCATTGTTTCCTTATTAGGTCAAAATGCATACTTTTTCCTTAATTTTAAATTTGGGGTGGGGGGAATCACGGGGAGGGGAGCAACTTAAACTGGAAATATGGCAAGTGGAGAAGAATGATATCCCTTCTCCTCGTTGTTTAAAAAAGCCCAAACCAAACTTTTCAATCAACCAGCTGAAAAGCTGCTCAGAGATAATCCACTGAATTTATTGTATACTTGGCCTCAAAGATTTTAGATATATATCAGCACATTGCGAAGTCAGATTTTTTTATGGGTTAATGTCAGAGGTTTGAAGAGACAGTTCTACTTACTGTTCTATTATCTCAACACTAACTCAAAACCACTTTCAAGTGATTGGTGTGTAGAAAAGAGCCAAATACGTCCCAAGCACACTAAATTAAAGTATTATATCACATATTAGCCCACCTCAAGTTTATTAGTATTTTTTTCAGGATTGGGACTCTTAGAATCTTGTAAATGCAACTCAGACATTGAAGAGAGTCACTGATCTGTGAGACCTTGATAAGTATTGAGTCATACACAGGTCCAACAGAAGTATCTTGTCTAAAATAATCAAGAAAACTCTCTGTTCTGACAGTGAGAGATCCTCCAGGGCCTCCCAACTCCCATGGTCATCAACAAATCAGAGGTGCACAACTATGCTACACAGGTGAGTATTTAGTACTGTGGCTTCTATAATTCATTATAATACGTGGAATTCACCCTGAATAAAAAACCTAATTTCAGTAATTATAAATCTAGAATGAGAAGATGCAGTATACAACATTAGACAACATTACTGGCATGGTACTATCGTGTTTCCCTGAAAATAAGACCCTGTCTTATATTTTTTTGAACCCTGAAATAAGCGCTTGGCCTTATTGCCATGCACTCAAAAGCCCGATTGGGCTTATTATCAGGGGATGTCTTATTTTGGGGGAAACAGGGTACTGTTCTTCAGTTCACCTTCCAGGTTCAGCCATGATTCCATCCTGGCCAGGGGACTTAAGTCCAAAGCAAATGCAACCACCAAGTTGGGGAGGACTGATACAGGTTTACACGTTTCATTTCCTTTTTGTTATATTGAATCAGACCACTGGCTCTGTTTACTGCAGTTCAGTGTTGCTCTCAAGGGTTAAAGCAGAACACTTCTTCAGTCACTCCTGATTAATTTTATTAAACTGCAGAGTCTGAACTGGGACTGTTCTGGTTCACGTATGGTATCACTTGGATATGGTTTCTTTTCAGTGAGTATTTTCAGGTTTTTGTTTTTTTGCTTTGTCTTTGTAGCAACATATGACCCTTTGCCTGCTGGTAGTTCTTCCTTAGCTACCACAATTGGGACTGGCAACTCAGTTGTTACGCAAATCAATTTTTAAATGAAACCACAACTGTGTTTATGATCTTACTTCAGTTTTCCTTTGCTTTACAGACCTGTGAAGGTCATAAAGGATTGGTCATAATGTTACTTTTTCATCATTGTCTTAACTGTGAATGGTTCCTAAATAAGGCAATTGCTACATAAGGACTAATTAGCGCATCTTTCAGAAACTTCACACTTGTCCTTGTATTGTTAAATTCCAGCTTCCCCTACCCAACATGGCCAATGATCAATGATGATGAAATCTTTAGTTGTATAACATTGCCCATTTCTATTTTAGACTGATGCAATCTTTTGCCATTTACCCTAAACACAACAATCATATCCCTAATGCCACATTTCCCAATGTCCAATATAAGGCAAGTAGCTCTAATTAACTATCACAACAAAAAGTGCAAGATCTTTGCAAGAGAAACATTTCCTACAAACATTACAGAAGAGGAGCTAATGTATTAATTGTTACAATTAATTGGCATTAATTCATGTCTTTCCAAAAAAATTCTGCTAAAATAATTTTACGGAAGATAAATACTTTGTTGACTCAGGTGACTTCTAGTAACTTTATGGATCCATGTAAGTTTTTTGGCAGCAGCACTGATATGGTTTCCCTTTGCATTCTTCTGGGTTGTTACATTTCCTGGTCTAGCCTACAGTCCTTGGATTTCCTGAGAGAATCTCAACTGAATGTGAAGCAGACCTGATGCTGTTTAATTCCTGAGACCTAACAAGTTTACCAACGCATAAGTAAATCTCATATAGTAAGTGATTTCAAATAAGGCATGATTTCAGTAATCTAGATTTTCCCCTCAAACCATTACTTTTGCTGTTTCAAGAGGATCACTACTAGGGCAAAGGCTAAAGCAGAGACAGGGGTTATGCTTTATTATAAGTGACAATTTTTTTTAATTCATAATCATTTTGCTGGATTTTGGTTTTATGAGAATGAGAGACTGATTTATTTCATTCACATAAATACCATAGGGATATCAGCTCCATTGTGCTAAGTATGACAGGGGGAGGGAGAGGAACAGGGGTGGGTTCCTCCCGGTTCGGATCGGTTCTCCCGAACTGGTAGTGGCCCGCTGGATCTGTCAGTGCCGGTCCGTGGGGGCCGCCATCTTTTTTTTGAATTTTTTTTGAATTTTTTATTTCCTTCTGAGCATGCGCAGAAGCCGACTTCGGGCACTGTGCATGCGGTCGCCATCTTTTTTTGGGCTTTTAAAAAAAAATTGGATTTTTTTATTACTGCGCATGCGCGCACCCACGCGGCACGCCCACACGGCACGCCCACACGGCGCGCCCACACGGCGCGCCCACGTGGCGCGGGATGGAACGAACTGGCAGCGAGGTAAGTTGGAACCCACCCCTGGAGAGGAACTTTACTTTTCAATGCAGATTCTCAAAGACAACTGTCTTTCTAATCCTAGAAATTGGGAAAAATGTAATTTCACAAGAGCAAGATAGTAGAGCTGCTGGCATGACAAAGAGGATGCCATGACAATCAAGATTCTAACAGAATAACAGAATTGGAAGGGGCCTTGGAGATCTTCTAGTCCAATCCTCTGCTCAAGCAGAAAATCCTATATCATTTCAGACAAATGATTGTCCAATCTCTTCTTTAAAATCTCCAGTGTTGGAGCATTCACAATTTCTGGAGGCAACTTGTTCCACTGATTAATTGTTCTAACTTTCAGGAAATTTCTCCTTAGTTCTAGATTGCATTCTGCATATGTCCTCTTGTTTGCAGGTTGCAAGCAAGAAATTCTATTTTGGTCATCAGGCCAGGTTATAACAATTTACTCCTGGTATGGAAAATCCAGAGTTCCCAAAGTTCTGACCAAGCAAAGTAGTATGATATCCATTCCTTCCTTCCTAAATTCTTGCACTTCAGGGTAAGATGAGTGTCTGGAACTACTCCAGTCTCTGCAGGGCAATTAGATATGTGCATGTGTGTATTTGAAGGAAAGCCAACTTTATTTAAAACTATTTGCAAGGAGTAGTGAGCAAGCACCAGATTTGTGGAAGTTTTGACAAGGTGGCTGGTTGTAGATTCACTGGCACTGAAGTTATCTGGCACCTGAAATTGGGAAACCACCTGTCATGCTAATTCCTGAAGGATTGTTTTGAAGCATTGTGGAAACTGCACAGTGACCATAGATTTTCTTTGTGCCTGATGCTGTAGCCTGACAAGGTTATTACTAAGAAAATATGAAGTAGGGGGAGCCCCAAATTTATACCTTCAGCATTATCTGTGTGGGCCCTGCCCTGATGCAAACTATATAGGGAGTGAAAGCATAAAGTACAGTACCAAATGGGTAGCAGCTGATAGTTGATATTAACTTGCACCCATGTGTAGCACTTACTGAGTCATACCTCCTGCCTCCAACAATAGTCGTCTGATATTTACTGGTAAACACATGCTTTTCTACTCTTCCAGATGGCATGATGGGGTGGTCACCAACGTCACTGCTAACACTTGTTCAAATCCTACATTTGCTGAACAGGAGGGCCTCTGAATAAGGAGCATGGGGCAGTTGTCCTGGGTTTTATGCGAAGCATTTGAAATGATTGAATTGTAAAGTAAAAGTAATACAATACAGTTTAATTCAGTATTTTATATTTCTTCATTTTCTAGGCCACTAACTTCAAGTGGATCAAAGCAATGGAGAAATAGATAGATAGATAGATACCGATAGATAGATAGATAGATAGATAGATAGATAGATAGATAGATAGATAGATAGATAGATAGATAGATAGATAGATAGATAGATGATAGATAGATAGATGATAGATAGATGATAGACAGACAGATAGACAAACAGATAGACAAACATAGATCTAGGATGTAGGGAGGAGGAAGGAGGAAGGCGCTTCCAGAGTCTTAAAGAGGTTCTCCTGGATAGTTTTATTAAGTAAAATTCCAATCTTTGTCTGTGCAGATTCCCCTGAGTCAAGTCCTTTGTTTTCCAACATTTTCTAAACTTGCTGTGGGTATTTCTAAGACCAAGAAGCTGTGGTCAAATCCCGAAGGTGCTTTTTCAGGAGGCAAGTGGACTTCCTTGTTTTTTCTTTGAAGACGTTTCGCTTCTCATCCAAGAAGCTTCTTCAGCTTTGACAGGATAGTGGGGAATGGAAGGATTTATATTCCTTGCAGACGGCTTATAATTTGCATACTTTTACAGGGTCATTGAAGAACTTGGAGGTTTATCTGTGTCCTCAGGGTCACCTGAGCAGTGCTCCTGGTTCCTGTAGTATGCATTTTTTTTCTGGAAATCCATTCCTACTCCCACACCATTCAAAGGGTGTTCATCCCAAATTGTATAGCTAAAAGTCTGTAGAGACTGTGGTCAAATGTAGAAGTTGTGGACAGTGTGGATCAATGCAAGCCAAGAATCCTTTCTGATTGCCAGCAGTGCCTCAGGCTTTGAGAACAATTGACAACTGAGGTCAAGTGCTGGGTAGCTAAAGATATTAGTGTGATATACATCTTTGCAATAGTCAGAGCAATGAGGCTAGATGGCAACCTTATCTGCTCACAGAGAACAATGATCTGTCAGGCACTCCTGAAAACAGCAATTTGTCTGAGCTTCAACTGGCATGTGGCCTGAGATGTAATGCTGAGCCCACCCTTATGTCTGAAGTTTGCTCTGGTTACCAAGAGGCATGTAGGTCATCTTTCAGACAGGGTCCAATATCAGTCAGCCACCAGGATCAGAGGTTTTGTCTTCCAAGCTTTCGGACTTATTCTGGAGCCCATCCTCAGGGAATTTCGTTGTGCTCTGTGCTGTTATGTTGGCTGTTGTTGCCTTGTGCTGCCAAGCCCCTCCTCCTCCTAAGTACTTGATAAACGGGGGGTAAATCAGCACTCCCTGATTGTCGAGGGGGGCCTGTTTCAGAGGTGGGTTCCTCCTGGTTCGGACGGGTTCACCTGAACCGGTAGCGACCCGCTGGTGACGTCACGGTGATGTCACAGAACCGGTTCTGTCGGTGCCGGTCCGTGGGCGCTGCCATCTTTTTTTTGGATTATTTTTTTTTTTTGAAATTTTTTTCCGGTTTTTTTTCTTCAGCGCGGGCGTCGTCTTTTTGTTTTCGGTTTTTTTTTTTTTTTTTTTTTTGAATTTTGTTTTTCAATTTTTTTTATATAAATTCTACTTCCCTCTCTTCCTTCCCTCTTCCTCCTCTCAACTCTATTTCCCTCCTCTCCTCCTCTCCGTCTCCTGTCTTTTCTTCACTGCTTCCTTTCCTTCCATTCCTCTTCTTCCTCTCTTGCCATCTTGGATTTTGCTTCTCTGCTGTCCTGCGGGGTCTGAGGTCGACCCGGCGACACAGGCACGTTTCGGGGTGCCTAATCCTCCGGCAAGCCCAGCCACGCGATGGCTGGAGAGTGAGGGAGGGCAGCCAGGTCCTCCCGGGCAGCTGCTCCCCACTGCCCTCCCTGAGCAGTGGTGCTCTCGGAGGACGATGTTTTGCCCAGCTTGGAAGTTGCTTCCGAAGTGTGGAGAATCCGGCTGCCCCCTCCCCACTGGCCGCCCTCGGCCCTTTGGGGAGATGCAGCCGCTGTGCTGGGGCTGAGAGCGGCAGCGGCTCTGCGGGAGGAAAGATCAATTTTGGGGTGGCAGGCAGGTGGCGCAGAGCATGGGGCGGGAGGGCCACGAGACATGCATCTTACCGGAGACTGCCAGCTCTGGATCTTGCGGCTTTTGGGGGGTTTTCTTAAAAGAAAAACTGTCTCTCCAGCCGAGCTTGAAACCTTGCTTCGGAAGGGGGCAATCGGGCAGTTTCCCCCCCTCCCCGGGCACCTGCAGCCTCAGATCCTGCAGCCTTGGAGCAACTCCCGGCCCTTGCACAGTAAAGGAAAACTTCTCGCGAGTGCGAGAAGTTAATTGCCTCGCACTCATGAGAAGTTTTTATTTACTGTGCAAGGGCCAGGAGTTGCTGCAGGCTCCGAGGCTGCAGCCGCCCGGGGGTGGGGGGAAATGCTGCCTGACTGCTGCTCCCTCCCGAAGCAACCTCAGAAGTTTTCAAGCTCGTCTGGAGAGGCGTTTTTTTAAAGAAAATCCCGAAAAAGCAGCAAGATCCAGAGCTGCCAGTCTCTGGTAAGATGCACCTCTCGTGCAGTGGGGCGCAATTTGGGGGTGGCAGGTGGGGCAGGGCATGGGGCGGGAGAGCTGCAAGACATGCAGTCATCTTACGGTGTGGGTCGAAAGAGGGGGGAAAATGAAGAAAGAAGCTTAGTTACGAGGAGAGGAGCTATTCGTAGATTCCCAGGAGGGGGACTTTGGTGGGGAAAGAGGACGTCGGAGGAGAAAACTAATCTTCTAGGGAAGAATTTCTGATTGAGAACAGACGTTGTATCGGGTGTGTGGCGCGAAGATAAGCTTTCTAGAGGTTTCTCTGCGGTAGTTTGTGCTAAGAGTAACTCCCTACATATGTGTGTGTTGTACTCCTCTTCGCCCCCAAGACAGCCCGTTGTCCTCCCCGAGAAGGTGAGGGGAGAACCAATGGGAGGGACTTGCGAGCCAATCTGTTCACCGACAGGCTGAGCCCCAGCTGAGGAGAAGGGAAAGAGAGAGAGAGAGAGAGCACCTTAGCAATGGGGCGTGGAAGCTTGTTCTTGCTCCGCAGCCAAAACGAGCGGGCCCTCCAGACAGACTCCTTGCTCCCCCCCGCATGACTCGCGAGGCCCAAAGCCGCCATGTAGAGATCGGAAAGATTAGGAGCAGCCTTCGCCTCTGCTGGTAGTGGCAGCGCAGAGCCCGTCGCCAGGGTAACAAGCAGCTACTGGGGCCGCGGCAGGGCAAAAAGGACTCTCCGAATGTGAACACCTTTCCTTGCCCTCCCCGAGTGCCAGACTCTGCCATTGCCCCTGGCCTGCCTGGCTCGCCCATGGCTGGCTCCACGCTCATGCGGGCTAGCATGAGCGTGGGTCTCCAGGAGCTCGGCAACAACAACACCGAAAAGTTCTCCGGTCAGCCGGCGAGAAGAAAGCTGCTTCGTGCTTTCCTTCCGTTGCCCTTCTCGGCCGAAAAGCCGTGGCCGGCGGGCCGTGGAAACAGGGTCACCCTCTTGACTGGGGGCCTGGGAACGTCCTCGGTGAAGCTGCCCCCGAGATCCAGAGGGAAGCCTTTCTCCTGCACACTCATCTCGCAGACGGGACCCAGCCGGCCCGGCTCAGCGCGCCAGCAGGAGTGGGGTGCTCCGGATGCAACCGCAGGGAAGGCCCTCCAGAGGCGAGAAGGTGCACTTTTCGGCCAGGAGGGGCAATGGAGGGAAAGCCGAGATAACCACCACCACCCCACGGCATCCCAATCTGGATATGGGGCCGGAGTGTCAAAAAAAAAGTGTCAAAAAGTCCCAAAAATTTTCACCACCGTTTCAGTGAACGTGGCTTGGTGGGGTGGGTTCATGTGACTGAGTGTGCGTGTGTGATGTCAAGTTGGCCACACCCACTCTGTCACATGACCATCAAACCACACCCACAAAATAAGCCACGCCCACAGAACCGGTAGTAAAAATTTTTAGAACCCACCCCTGGCCTGTTTCCCACACTTCAATCACCTCCCTTGCTGCTTTTGTGTCTGCTCATCCAACTATCTTAGCAGCTTCAAAATTGAATGTATGTCCTTGTTTATTGCAATGTGAGGCTACCAATGAGTTTGGATCTCCTCATCTGACTGCTTGCTTGTGTTCCTGCTGTCTGGTGGTTAGCTTTCTCCCCATCTGTCCTACATAGTCACATGGGCAATTCATGCAGGGGATCTGGTAGATTAAGTTGGAAATATCGCCAACTTCCAAACGATCTTTACAGTGCATAATTTGTCCTAGCATGGTAGCCTCTGGGCGATGCCCACTTGCAGATCTTGGAAGCTGTGTTCTACTGCTTCCAAAATGTTTTTGATGTATGGTAAGGCAGGGTGTGCCATGTAGTTGGTCTCGTGTCTTGTTTCTCCCTTTCTCTCCCCACATGTTGCACAGACATCTTGTAACAAATGATTGTGGGTACCCATTCTGCCTGAATTATTCATGCCGAAGTGGCGCAGTGGTTAGAGTGCAGTACTGCAGGCTACTTCAGCTGACTGCTAGCTGCAGTTCAGCGGTTCAAATCTCACCGGCTCAAGGTTGACTCAGCCTTCCATCCTTCTGAGGTGGGTAAAATGAGGACCCAGACTGTTGGGGGCAATATGCTGACTCTGTGAACCACTTAGAGAGGGCTGTAAAGCACTATAAAGCGGTATATAAGTCTAAGTGCTATTGCTATTGCTATTGCTCTCCATATGTTTGGCTTGCTGGGTGCTACAGTGGGTTCTCACCTTGCTGTATTGTGTTCTGATGCAACTCTTTTTGTGTGACAGTGGATGGTTGCTGTTGAAATTTAGAATGTGTGGGGTGTTGGTGGCCTCGTGATAAACTCTAGTTTCTAGACTTCCATCTTCTTGTCTGTTGACAAGCACATCTTTCAAACACTTTGGCTAATGAAATGTAAACATGACAGCCAAAAGTGGATAAAACCAACTTTTAATCAAGGCAAGGGGTCAAATTTTGATGACCAGATCTTACAAGGAATCTTCCCAAACAGAAAAGAAAAACAGTAAAGTTTGTTTGTTTGGAAAGTGTGTTACAGCAAAACTTATCTAGTATTATATTTGTCAGATTCTCATTCCCAAAGGTGTAAGTCACCACAAAATAGATTTCCCATCAGAAAAGCTATTCTCACATACAATTTGCTAATTTACTTAAAAGCATCCTTGTTTCAAGAGTGCAACTCTGTGATAAGCTGCCAAATATATATATATTCCAAAGCACTGGGGGTATGGACTGATTTGCTGTCCATGGTGACCCATTGCCAGAATAGAACAATTTGTCCTAGATAGCATTTTAGTCCCAAATAGCTAGTTTGGCTTTCCTTAATGGGCTGCGGCATCTTTCACGTGGGTCACACACATTACCTGAAATAGAATTCAAATGCAGCAATTACCCAAAGTGGGAGCATATAGAGATTTGACTTGCAACAACAGACAATCCAGCCTTTGTGCTTGGAGTTAGTAGCAATAGATGGCTTTCACAAATCAAACAGCTGCATTGAAAGAGGATGTAGCTGGCAAGTGAAAAAGCTAGGAAATATACCAAAGGAGAAACAAATAGCATGTGCACAGTGTTTCTTGTATAAAAGCACTACACATGATCATAGACATATAGTATTTTACTTCTGTTCTTGTTGACATTCTAGGATTCTTTGGATCTCTATGATATTCAAGGATTAGGACAGAAACAGGGATGCCCTGTGTGGAAGTTCAGCTGCACTACATGGTATACCCAAGAATTGTGGTGCCATGAGTTCTTGAAAACAATTTGGTGCTCAACTAAAAAGATCTAAATATTTAGGACCAAGTAATTTGAGGAACTGTCTTCATCCATACAGTATGAGCAATAAGATCTTCACTGGAGATACAATTCAAGCTGCTGCCAATAAGATCTATTTGCTGTGATTTTAACATTTAAGATCTTAGAAAAGGATGGGAACAATATAAGCTTTTCTCAATTTGAAGATACCTGGAAAGATGTGATATTGAAACAACCCAAGACAAACATGGAATCACGTGAAAGGAATATAGAAGAAAATATGAGATGGAGTTATTGTTTATAAGGGAAACAAAGAAATCGAATTATCCACACACAAAGCAATTTTTGTTTCACCAGAACTCATTTGAGTCTTTGAGAATGACTAAAAGTGACTCATAAAAGAGGAAGAGATGTAAGTGCTCCCCTGATTGTACTTTAATGTGGGAAGATCTTCAAGAACAGCACAGGAAACTGGAGTGGGTGGTGGGTGACCTCTCTCAGTCTCATTATCTTAAACACCATGTAATGTACTGCATTATTATTTGATAGGCTTTATAGATGACACAACCACTGCTGTGTTGGTTCCATTTGGGAAAAAGAAGCTTTCTATAGTTTGGAAAGACATGATAAAAAATAGTGCTAATGTACTGCAGTTTCCTATAGAGGTGGGAGTTGGCAAGTAATTCTTTGACAGAAAATTTTCATTGCTAACATGTGCAATGCTTTGCACTCTTCATCTAAAAACAACATATATAGCAACAAATGAATTATATATGACGAATTTGCATTATTGGCAGCCAAAGAAAGAGATCACCCTGAATTAGACATTTGACTCCTGCAGAGGTAACATGTAGATTGACAGCTTAGGAATTTCATGCGGGTGAGGGAAATGTTATAAAAGCCACAAAGATAAAATTTCTAGACAAAATTTTCACTGTTAAATGAAAATAAAGCATAATAATCCCTCAAGCCATTAAATGTTTGCTGGACTAAATAGCTATAATGTACAAAAATAGATATGCAATATTCTATGGGCATGATCCAAATGTAATTGCAAGCTCAAGTGTCCCATTAAAATAAGTGGAATATAAAATATGAGTCAAACTGAGATCCTGCTGATGGCACCTGGCAGTTTTCCTGGCAGAAAACAAAATACTGTAAGTTATTTGCTAGACCAGTGATGGCGAACCGTTTTTTCCTTGGATGCCGAAAGTGCGCGTGCGTGTGTGCCCACACCCATAATTCAATGCCCCCCGCGTCCCGCCCCTGCGCATGCGCATGCGCACGTGGCACCCTGCCCCCGTGCATATGCGCACAACCCCCACACGCTCCCCCATGCATGCGTGCACGACACCCTCCCGTGCCCCGTTTTGGGCCTAGCAGGCCTCCCTGAAGTCTCCGGAGGCCGAAAACGGCCCGTTTCCAGACTTCTGGTGGGCCCGGTAGGCCCATTGTTCGCCCAGAGGCTTTCTTGGAGCCTGGGGAGGGTGAAAATGGCCTCCCCCACCCCCCCGGAGGCCCTCCAGAGGCCGAAAATGCCCTCCCAGAGCCTCCGCGCGAGCCCTGTACTTACCTGGCATCCAAAATGGGCCGCGTGGAGACTGCTGGGAGGGGAGGGGTGGCATAGGCAGGGCCAGCTGAAAATCAGCTGGCTGGCACGCGCATGTGCGCTGGAGCTGAGCTAGGACAACGGCTCGCGTGCCCGCAGATATGGCTCCACGTGCCACCTGTGGCACGCGTGCCATAGGTTCGCCCTCACAGTGCTAGACTATAATAGTCTAATCATAGCCTCATTAACTGAAGCTTTAGGGATACCAAATTGTAAAAAAAATTAATATGTCATGGTACACTGAATTTTTCCATTGCAATGATGCCTGTTGAACCTGCATGGCTGGGAATGAATTAAGATAAAATCCAGTACATATGGAAGGCACTATTTTGCTAGAATACTAGACCTTGATTATGGACGGAGTCTTTGTTTATTTGTAGAAAATGACTGAATTACACTAACACTGAGATAAGAACCTGAGTTCTTATCAACTTGCCAACTCTTCCATTTGATACCAATTTCTATTTCATTTCCCCTTTATTATACCTCCCTGTATTATTTCATGAGCAATTAAACAAATCAATTTTTTTCTAAGGAATGAGTTTGTTAATATAAAACAAATATTTGCAAGAAATTTGATATATTTCTATTAAAAACTGTGAAATCAGAACACAGCACTTTACAAGAATGTACTTTCTATAACAGGGGTGTCAAACTCAAGGCCTGGGGGCTAGATCTGGCCTGCGGGGTACTTAGATCTGGTCCACTCTGGAAACAGCAAAGGACCGGCCTGTGGGGATTCTGCCAGAGAAAATGGCCTCCCGAGCTCCGTTTTCAGCTGCCACAGCCTCCTGCAACCCTCTGCCAGCCCACCCGAGCTCCGTTTTCACTAGCAGAGGGTTTCAGGAGGCCGTGGCAGCTGAAAACAGAGCTCAGGAGCCCGTTTTTGCTGGCAGAGCACTCAGGCCACCACAGGCACCCCCCGACAGGAGTGATGTTGACCTGGCCACGCCCACCCCGGCCATACCTACCCCGGCCCCCTGAGGTCAAACACAACCCTCATGAGGCCCTCAATGAAATAGACTTTGACACCCCTGTTCTATAATATATGAAGTAACAGATTTTGCTGACCCCCAAAGCAAAATATATCTATATTAAAACCTAAGGAGTAGAATAATACACAAAATTATGCAATTTTCTCTCTCTCTTTTGCAGGGCATGCTTTTTTCTTGAGGGGAGGCCGCCTGTCAGGCCAAAGCCATATTTTATTAGAGACTTTGGCCTGCCACACTTTATGCTTTAGAATGTATGCTTGCTATGGGAATTTGGGAGGGGCCGTTGCATGAGGGATGTCTGCACGTAGCCATAACAAATTCCTTTTAGATTGTCAAGGTCATCCTTTGTCCTGCACCTGCACGGAAGGAGATGGGAGTTGCTGCCAAGTGCTAGATGAAGATTGGTTCATGTGATGGATTTGGGGGTGTGGGGACAAGGGCTTGAACTTTCAACTGGGTGGAGAAACCCCTGGGGCTTCAGATTCTGGTTTCCCACAGCCGTACCAACATGGCTCTATCAATAAATTGGAAATTAGAGGAATGTTTTGCCTCAGACTCTGATTTGATTTTAGATGCTATTTGGAACCCTGACAACAGCCACGGTGGGAGGAGGGGGCATGATGAAACAGGCAGCAAAACCGTACGTATTTACATTTTTTGTTGGGGCACAGGTATATAAGGGAATTTTCTCATGATTGTACCATACAGTACATGCCAGCCTTTTGATATAATCTCAGTTTTCTGCAATGCCTATGTTTTTTAGCCTTATGTCAGAGAAAGGTTTAAACTAGCAACTTTGTCCTATAAATACCTTTCATTACTAAAAATATTAAAATACCACAAATGTTTCTGTGCATGACAATACCTGTACAGTACATATGTTTTGCTCTTCAAATTTCAATATGGCACCAAAGGATAAAATGAATTATAAAAATAAAAGAGGAGTGAGGTAACCATTGAATGTCCTAATGATCTTCAACAGGTAAAAGAGTTGCAAATATTTATTACAGATGTATTTGTTTAATTAATGAACTTGTATGCCATCTCAATCAAGGGCAATTCCAGGCAGCTTAAATAATAGCATTACAACTCCCAACATAATAACAACAAACAATAATAATCATCTGCACATTGAGAAAGAACAAAATAAAAACAAAAACAGATGATATCTGACTGGATAACCTTGGAGTGGAGAGAGAGTTGAGCCTGTGTGACCCCACACGGCAAGGGTCTCGGGCTCAATCTATTTCCCCCAACTAAAAGACCACCCAGAAAAAGGAGCAGATGGAGATCCAGTGCAACACAAGGCCTCTACTGCTAAACTCCAGTTTAGAGAGTTACCAGTATTAATGCTATCAAAAGCTGCTGACAGATTAAACAAGGTCAAGAGAGCAGCCCAGTGGTGAAATCCAATTTTTTTTACTACCGGTTCTGTGGGCGTGGCTTGGTGGGCATGGTGTGGCATGGTGGGCGTGGCTTGGTGGGCATGGTAGGGGAAGGATACTGCAAAATCTCCATTCCCACCCCACTCCAGGGGAAGGATACTGCAAAATCCCCATTCCCTCCCCACTCCTGGGGGAAGGATATTACAAAATCTCCATTCCCACCCCACTCTGGGGCCAGCCAGAGGTGGTATTTGCCGGTTCTCCGAACTGCTCAAAATTTCCGCTGCCGGTTCTCCAGAACCTGTCAGAACCTGCTGGATTTCACCCTTGGAGCAGCCCCATTCTCTGGAGTCTTGCCAGAGATCATCCATAAGCATCATTAATAATGTTTCAGTGATGGACACCAGGTTTGTCCTCCCTTCCGGGATAAGACCATGGATGGATGAAGATTTGTTACAGGCAGACCTGATGTTAAGCAGGAATTGCCATAAAAATCCAGTGACCTGGATCCAGGGATGAGCGCAGTGGGCTAGAAGAGAGGGATAAGTGTCCCCCAAATCCCCCTTCCCTGAGAACCCCACCTCCCATTATAACTTTCTCTGTTTCCACCAAAATACTCCTCCTTGCCTTCACATCTTAATTCAAATGGGAAGCTTATCAAATAAGTTTATAATCTCTTAGGTCAGTGGTTCTCAACCTTTCTAATGCCGCGACCCCTCCCCAGTGACCCCCCCGCCACTGCGACCCCCTCCGCGCCCCCTCCCCGCTCGGGATGAGGTGACAAAGGGGGCATGGCACCAGGGGTGAAATGCTCCAAGTTCGGGCTTGCCTGCAGGTCGCTGAACAGCTGATAGCAATGGAAGCAGGAGACATCACCCAGACGCCGCCATTTGGGTTCTTTTACCCTCTGCACATGCGCAAAGCGTTCTGCGCATGTGCAGAGGGTAAAAGAACCCAAATGGTGGCGTCCGGGCGGGTGGGCGAAGTCTCCTGCTTCTTTAGCTACTGGCTGTCTGGCGACCCGCAGGCACGGCCGAATGGGAGCATTTCACCCCTGCAAGTGACGGTGGCACCAGGATGGCGGGCTAACGCGCGCGGCGATCCCTGTGAAATGGTCGTTCGACCCCCAAAGGGGTCGTGACCCACAGGTTGAGAACCGCTGTCTTAGGTGAATGTTCTTCACAGGATGGGTATAATAAGAGTATTTGTGAAATGCACCAGAAAAATATTAGGATAAAAATATGCCATGAAGGAATATGTCCCTTAGAAGGAATAGTTATTTTGCATTGTTACTAATTACAGTTGTTCAGTTTGGAATGGAAAAGACCAGGGCAACCTGTGACATATTTACCTGTTTGAAAATAGAGCCCCATGGCTTAATAGATGCATAATATCAATTCAGCATTTGAGATGCAAAGCTTTGGGGAACAAGTAACAACTCTTGGCAAGAGACCAACTCTCTGGAAATAAGGCTTTACATATCACTAGAGCTTTAAATTAAGTTGAGTTTAAATTAAATGAAAGAAATAATCTTGGGAATAAGACATGAGGTGGGAACTGTATTGTCAGTATAGTATAGTTATCCATTCAGCTCATTCACTTACTTGAAGGGAGCTGCACTCAGTACATATCTGGGCGCGTGATGCAAATAATGTATGTATGTCCAATAGAATCAGTTTGCCAGTTAGTGCTTCAAGCAGAGGTGGATTCCTACCGGTTCTAACCGGTTCTTTAGAACAGTTAGTAACTCGGTGCTGACGTCATGGAGCCGGTTCTGTCAGTGTCTCCGTGGGCGCCGCCATCTTGGATTTTGCTTCTGCGCATGCGCAGAAGCTATTTTTTGATTGCTGCGCACGGCGCAACCCTGAGCGAACCGGCAGCAAAAGGATTCAGAACCCAGCCCCGGCTTCAAGGGATGAGCTATAAAGCTCTCAATGTCCCAGCCTAATGGGACTGAGAGAAAGACTTCACATTTGACATTGTGTTCTAGAGCAGTCTTCCCATCTATCCATCTTTATAGGATCTGGTCCAACATGCCTAGAGGGCACCAGACTGGGGAAAGCCAATCTGTAAATAAACCTTCCAAGGACCAAACTAGAACTGTAAAGACAGGAAAAGAGGCATTTTAGCAATGGTAATCTGCTCTAAATCTGGGACTTTAAAGTGTATTCACTATCTTAGGCTGGGTAGCAGAAAGAAGCACATTGTAAATCTAAATGTTGGATCTCACTACTGGCTTCCTGAAAAACAAAGCAGCTTATAGAGGTTAGAAGAAGTTAACTGTTACCCTATAGGGATACTGTAATTGAAGACCAGTTAGAAGTAAAACGTGTAACTTGTATCAGTACTGTAACTCTTGAGAGCTGGTGTCAGCTTTAATCAAGCATAGTGTAATCAGAGCTCTTGTGTAATTGCATTAGAAACAAAACGGTTTAATCTTTGAATGGTTCTGGTAAATGAATCCCTATCAAAATATAGTCCTTCTGAAGCTGTAAAATGTCCAATATATAGTTGGAAAGAACATCCTTTAGAGCAGGGGTGTCAAACTCAAGGCCCGTGGGCTGAACACAGCCCGCGGGGTGCTTAGACCTGGCCTGCGGGGCCGCCCTGGAAACAGCAAAGGACTGGCCTGCGGTGCCTCTGCCAGTGAAAACGGAGCTCGCGAGGGCCGTGCGCAGCCGTTCCAGGCTTTTTCAGCTGCAACGGTCTCCTGCAGCCCTCTGCCAGTGAAAACGGAGCTCAGGGGCCCCCCCCCCGAGCTCTGTTTTTGCTGGCAGAGGCCTGCAGCAGGCCATCACGGCTGAAAACGGGGCCCAGGAACCTGTTTTCACTGGCAGAACGCTCGGGCCACCACAGGCGCCCCCGACATGAGTGACATCATGCTGGCCATGCCCCCTGGCCACACCCACCCTGCCCCCCCCAAGATCAAACACAAACTTGATGTGGCCCTCAATGAAATCGAGTTTGACACCCCTGCTTTAGAGTGACTAGATAAGTGACTCATAAGATTAAATTATGTTGAAATGGGTTACTTTGAAAAAGCATCTCATCAGTTGAAATATGTTGGGTACTTCATTGTTTTGTAAGGCTTAACTTTTAATAATAATTCCTTTTCAGATATGTTTTGAGATTGTAATTGGTTTTGCTTCTATTTATGTTCCTGCAGGTCACTGGACAGTTTATTTATGTATTTATTTATATTTCATATTTCTAAACTGTCCATTTCCCTCATTTTAATACATTATATTAAAAAGAAAGAATATTGTGACACTGTAAAGATTAATACATTGTATGATGACATTAGGCAGCCTCCTTCAGCCTAATTCTTTCTGTTCTGATGAGAGATGTTAGGAGTTATAATCTGACATCTATGTAAAGTATCAAGTTGTGAAAGATTGGCATAATTTTCATGTATTATGAGATGGATAAAATGTAATTCCTTATTTATCTGGTACCCATGGAGCTATAAAGAAAAAAGGGAAAGGCTGGAGTTAAGTAGCAATGAAATACAATATATACAACCTCTGACAATTGAACTGGAGCCAATAATAACTCTTTATCACCATCACAGCATTACGATGTCATATAATGTGGATTATCTGAGGTCATATTGGAGGCTGAAAAAACAATTGTCTCTGTTCCTCTTGAACTCAAATGAATTTAAAATAATTTCTCTCAGAATTTCAGCTTTCGTAGGAATAGGAATATTCTTTTTTGGCCAAGTGTGAATGGATACACAAGGAATTTATCTCCAGTGCATAAGCTTTCAGTGTACATACAAAAACAAGTTGACAAGTCATAGATCATAAATCAAAAGATACAAGCAACAAGTGATAAATCATAAGATACCAATAGGAGAAGGTAGTAGGAAAGATGAGAAGAGTAGAAAAGTATTTTTCTAGGATACTCTTTTCATCTTAAGAATGGAACCTTATATATATTAAATATATACATACAGGCTTATCAACTGATGTCCAATGCTTAGATACAGTAAATATCAGAACAGAGTTGCCTGTGAGTGGAGAGGAAAGGAGCCGAGTACATAACCGATGTTCAAAGCAAGGCAGCTTCAGAGCCCTTTGTAATCCGCTCGGCTCCTCTCAGTGACTACCAGCAAAACAAATTATGCAAAAGAATCAAACAACATTATTCTCAGTCTGCCCAACACTTTGTTTGGAGCTCCCACTTCCTCAAGCAATAGGAAGCTTCACGAGCAACTTTCATTGCATCAGTTGCATTGTGCAGAGAGAATGGAGGAGGAGGAGGGGGGGAGAGGATGGATGGTGAAATATCTGCTTACTTAAAGAGATAAGTGGTAGCCAAGATGAGACTGGATATGCTGTGTGAAAACAGGAAATGAATGGAAAGAAATTATGCTTAAAATTGTGTCCAAAGGGAAATGGCAGCAATGCAGTGGTGAAATCCAATTTTTTTTACTACCGGTTCTGTGGGCGTGGCTTGGTGGGCATGGCAGGGGAAGGATACAGCAAAATCTCCATTCCCTCCCCACTCCTGTGGGAAGGATACTGCAAAATCTCCATTCCCACCCAACTCTGGGGCCAGCCAGAGGTGGTATTTGCCGGTTCTCTGAACTACTCAAAATTTCCGCTACCAGTTCTCCGAATTACTCAAAATTTCCACTACCGGTTCTCAGAAACTGTCAGTACCTGCTGGATTTCACCCCTGCAGCAATGCCCCCCAAAGTTGTTGCATGCTAGTCACTATAAAACAAAGTGGATTCCTCTTTCTCCAAAAGAAAAAAAAATTCTAGCCTCTGTCATGACCATAGCTAATCAACAATTGTAGCAAGCCCAATTGATTAATAAGCTGCTGAAAACTTAAAGACAAGGGATTATATCCTGTTGTCACTTGGTACAATAGGATAGCAATTCGTTCTCCTAATAACGGAATGCATATTACAGCTGCTATCTCTAATCTTCTTACATACATTTGTGTTAGATTTCTCATCATTCTTAGCTAGCACAGCCATCGACCATATTCATGGCATGACATTATTTGAATTGATCTTCAGTCCTTCTGAAGAGTCTAAGATGAAGTAGACAGTGTAACATCTTAATCAGTGTTAAAGGATGATGGAATTACAGTTCAGTAGCATATGGCAAGCCCTATATTCCATAGCCTCCAAAGAGTATCTTCTTTCTAAATCACATCAAATCTCTGTGTAATGTTTACTGTATATTGCCAGCAGGTTTATCCATCATACCATACCCATGACAACATGTCCTGATCAAATATTAAAGTAATGAAAGACTGAAATTTTTGTGACAATACACAATAATTTTCTAGGGCATAACTTTTTATGTGGGAAAAAACCCAGCGGCCTTCAAAAAAGAAAAGAAAAGAAAGAAAAAGAAAAGAAAAACAAGCTGAAATGCTGGAATTTTCTTCACCAGAATGCTGAAAGCAATACAGATTTTCATGGCAGCAGTAAGGTATCTGGGTCAAATTCTTATTTGTTTGTTTATTAAATTTGTATTCCAATGAAACTTTCCAAAGTCCTGGTAGCCTACAACAATAACTATACATTATAATAAAATGTTCACAATAATAAATTAGGCCCCTATTCAACCCCCACCCCTCATATAATATGAAATACTAGGGAAAATATTGATACAGATCCACAAAAATCATAATTTACCAAATGCAAATTAAAAATTACAAAACAATTTCCAAAGGCCCTCTGGAAGCATTCAGGTTTAAGCAAGGGTGCCAATATAATACATCATTGGAAAATATTTTGTAAAGCTTGAAACTAGGAATAACCATTGATCCAGAGAGTAGAATTCAGAATAATTCTGTACTCTAACCCTAATAAACCTGGTTCTGGGCCTGGGCCTGGGCCTGGTGTGTGCGTGCAGGGACTTACTTCTTGGTTGCATTAGTGATTTGGGTTTGATGTTTCTTGGCTACTTGGTATTTCTGTAATGTTTCTAATTGTTTTGTCTTATTTTAATTCTGTTCACTCCCCAGAGTCACCTGTTGAGATGGGCAGCATATAAATTAGATAATTAATTAATTAAATTGCAGGCTCTTTAGTTTCAGCTGTCCTATCTGAAATCTTGTGACCAAGTGATAGCTAAGAATTGTAAGAATAATGATAAAATTATAATGCTGTAATCTCTGCGTCTTACCACTTTTTCTCAGAATGTAGTTAATATTCTGCAATTCTACAGCATGTATGTCAGGTTTGCCTGTTGGGATTCATATTGCCAGCAAAGCAGGCAGTCTATTATCCTGCTAGTGGTAATCATGCTGAGGAATCTGCAGGCAAGACAGATGTTACCTCTTGTTACCCAAGAGAAAATTATGTATTTCTTTTAAAGTCTGACTTATATACTCTGGGAATATATGCAACCCACCTTTAGAATCTAAATCATTCACATGCCTTCTTCCTCTTATTTTCTTTCCCCTTCTCTTTGACTCAGCAGAAAAGAAACAAAAATAAAGAGTTGGGAATAGGGCGGAGGCCCTTACAACCTTACAAATACTTCTTGGAAGCACAGCCGATGCCATTAAGGCCTTTTTTCATAGCCGCACTAACATTTTGGGACCTCTTGGACTGCAGACCCAATCTGATCATTATGCAGAGCAGAACAGCAAAGCACAGGGCTGTGTACACCACGAGGTCTGATCTGAACTCCCCAAACCAGCATCCCCACCAGCCGTGTTGAAAATGTGTCCCTGACAATTCTGTTGATTATGCAGCAGTATGGAAAA
This sequence comes from Thermophis baileyi, assembly GCA_003457575.1. Taxonomy (NCBI): domain Eukaryota; kingdom Metazoa; phylum Chordata; class Lepidosauria; order Squamata; family Dipsadidae; genus Thermophis; species Thermophis baileyi. The sequence continues at coordinate 1,742,022 of QLTV01003110.1, read as the reverse complement.
AGGGAGGAGGAGGGAATCCTCCTGAATGCCCTAGGCCAGTGGTTCTCAACCTTTCTAATGCCGTGACAAAGCGTTCTGAGCATGCGCAGAGGGTAAAAGAACCCAAATGGCGGCGTCCGGGCGGGTGGGCGTAGTCTCCCGCTTCCGTGGCTACCGGCTGTCCGGCGACCCGCAGGCACGGCCGAACTGGGAGCATTTCCAAGATGGCAGGCTAGCGCGCGCGGCGACCCCTGTGAAAAAGTCGTTCAACCCCCAAAGGGGTCGCGACCCACAGGTTGAGAACCGCTGCCCTAGGCTGATCCATCTCCCTAAAATGCCTGTTCCCTGTAGGGAAGAACACTTCCATTCCAATGTCCTTTGCCTATGAAATTCTTGCTTGCCTTAAATCTTTGTTTTCTTATTGCTTCTGTAATTTATAGTCTTTTTATTATAAGCAGGAATTGATATTACATTGTGGATTTAAATGACTGAGAGCCTAGAGTAGTGTGAGGTAACTTAGAGAGCAGAATGTGAATTGATGAATAAACAATCTTAAATAAGAATTTTGTAAGGGCATTAATATTAAAAAAGGGAATTTACTTATATTTTAAAACTGAAATTCTAAGAAGAGCAAGAGAATAGAGCTGTGTAATTTCTTCAGATTTGATTTTTTAAAAAAGTTTCATAATATACAAGGATAAAAATGTAGCACTGGTCTATAATTCTTTAAAACAGCTGCATCGAGGTTAAGTTTATCCTTCTGTGTGGATCAAATATTTTTTCTGTATTATTTCCAAGTGCTATTCAGGTCTGGAACATACAGTACTGTGCAAAAGTGTTAAGCAGTTGTGCAAAAATGCTGTAAATTAAGAATGCTTTCAGAAATAGAAGTGTTAATAGTTTATTTTTTATCAAATAACAAAACAGCACCAATTCTTCTAGGTACACTTGCATACAATTTTTGAAGGAACTCGGCAAGATTCCTTCAAGGTAGTTCCAAACATCTTGGAGAGCTAACCACAGATCTTCTGTGAATGGAGGCCGCCTCAAATCCTTCTGTCTCTTCATGTAATCCCAAACTGACTCAATGATGTTAAGATCAGGGCTCTGTGGGGGCCAAACCATCCCTTCCAGGACTTCTTGTTCTTCTTTATGCTGAAGTTAGTTCTTAATGACATTGGCTGTATGTTTGGGGCCGTTGTCTTGCTGCAGAATAAATTTGGGGTCAATCACATTCTTCCCTGATGGTATGGAATGATGGATACATATCTGCCTGTATTTCTCAGCATTGAGGACACCATTGATCTTGACAAAATCTCTAACTCCTTTTGTAGAAATGCAGCCCCAAACTTGCAAGGAACCTCCACCATGCTTCACTGTTGCCTGCAGACAACAGTACCACTCTCTAGCCCTTTGGCAAACAAACTGCCTCATGCTACAAACATTTCAAATTTTGACTCATCAATCCAGAGCACCTGATGCCATTTTGCTGCATCCCAGTTCCTGTTTTTGTGCATAGTTGAGTCACTTAGCCTTGTTCCACATTAGCGGTATGGCTTTTTGGCTGCAATTCTTCCATGAAGATCACTTCTCGCCAGACTCCTCCAGACAGTAGATGGATGTACCTATGTCCGACTGGTTTCCACCAATTCTGTGCTGATGGCACTGTTGGACAGTATAACCTCCACAACCTCATCTTAGCAGGAGACTTTGGCTGTTCTTTAAGGTTCCTACACGGTTGTTTCTATTTCAATTAATGACTCTGTTTCAACCTAAATATGTAATTGATGATCATTAGCACCTGCTTGGTATAATTGGTTAATCATGCACCTGACTCTAATCCTACAAAATCCCTGGCTTTGTACAAGTGTGCATGTGTAAAAATTGATGCTGTTTTGAAGGCAAAGGGTGATCACACCAAATATTGATTTGATTTAGATTTCTCTTCTGTTCATTTACTTTCCATTTTGTTAATTGAAAAAATACTGTATTTTTCGGAGTATAAGACGCACCTTAGTTTTTGGGGAGGAAAATAGGGGGGGGGGAATCTGCCTACCAGGTATTCATCTGGCTAGCGTCCTTAGTCTGGTCAGCTTCAGCACATTATTTTATCCCCTGGTTAGGGCTTAAAAAAACCTTCTTCAGAGGGAGTAGCAATGAAAAAAGCCTGCAAAGACTTAAGGCTGGAAAAAACCTTTGGAGGGAGTAGCAATGAAAAAAGCCTGCAAAGACTTAGGGCTGGAAAAAACCTTTGGAGGGAGTAGCAATGAAAAAAACAGGCAAAGGGAAGATCGCTTAGCTAGCAAAGCACGGAAGATCGCTTTACTGTTAGCACCTCGTTAGGGCTGAAAAAAAAGCTTCGAAAAAGCTACATTCGGAGTATAAGACGCATCCAAATTTTCAGCTTCTTTTAGGGGGGGGAAAGGTGCATCTTATACTCCGAAAAATACGGTAAATAAATTATTAACACTTTTATTTCTAAAAGCATTCTTAATTTACAGCATTTCTGCATAACTGCTTAACACTTTTGCACAGTACTGTACCTTTAGCCCAAGCAAGGCTCTATGGATCCATTTCTTAATATTTTATCTTATTTAGTATGACCTTTGTTTAATGGACCTTAGTTAGCCAATTTTGGATTTAACAGACAAAATCTGGATCCAGAAATCATCCTCACCCAATAATGCACTAACAATGGCATCTTTTTACTGGTATAAAATGGTACTTTATATTGATTATGTAAACTGACATAATTTGTATAAATATTTCATATTTTTTATTATAAAATCACACACTTTAGTAGACTTTTGGACGGCACAGAATCCCCGTTCCTGAATGATTGGTATACTTGCAAGCTAGGTTTGCACAACCCACTAAACCAGGGGTGGGTTCTAACTTACCTCGCTGCCGGTTCGCTTCCTCCCACGCCGCGTGGCCGCGCCTCGTGCATGTGCAGTGCAAAAAATTTTTAAAAAAATGCCGAAAACAAGATGGCGACGCATGCGCAGTGCTGGAAACTCAGCTTCTGCGCATGCACAGAAGAAGAAAAAAATTCCCCCCAAAAAATCCAAAAAAATTCCCCCCCCAAAAAAATATCGTGGCGCCCACGGACCGGCACCAACCGAACCGGATCCGTGACATCATCGTGACGTCACCAGGGGTTGCTACCAGTTCGGGCGAACCGGTCCGAACCAGGAGGAACCCACCTCTGCACTAAACCCTAAACCTAGTTGCACTGGTTTACTATGTGCACATAACATACAATACTTGTAAGATTAATTATGTTTAAACAGAGTATGTTTGAATACTAAGATAAAAGCATTGAAAGGGATCACAAACATTATCTAGTCCCTGTCTATCCTTACATATTTGTCATGTTTATAAGCAAACTTATAAAACCTGTTTGCTATAAGCAAAAATTCAATGTTTGTACACACCAGGAGTACTGATTATTATTTCAATCCATCTTCAACTCCTGGAGTGGGGGAAAATGATTATTTTTCCCAGCCTAAGACAGAGGTTTCATACTGTCAGTTTTTGACTGAAATTTTAATACTGTTCACCATTTGGGATTTCTCTGACTGAAGTATCATTCTTAGGGAAACTGAACATGTACAAAATAATTATAATCAGGTATTAAAAATTAAAGTTTAAATTGATCTAAAGAAAGCATTACCTAGTGTGGATTTTGGAAGATTTCCTATTTGATATGTCAACATGGCTGTTATTTTAGTTTTTGTTCTTTGTGGGCTTGTTTTTGTTTGTTTGTTTGTTTTTTTAATCATTCGTAGGGTATACTTTCATATCTTTTAACATTTAAAACAAGACTTTATTTTTTGCAAATGACTTTATATGTTGTTATTTTAAAGCAAACGTTTAATGTGGCAAATTTTTCTTCTTTTCTTCTTTTCAGTGTTGAGATATTGGGACACTATGAGTTCTAAGCCTCTCTTGAGCTCAAAACTGGCTGGTGACTTTGGGCCAGTCTCTCTCGCTTAGCTCAGCCCACTTCAAAAGGTTGTTGTGGGAAAAATAGGAGGAAGCAGTACATTACCATAAGTCATACAAGTTAAAGGGATATTTACAGGATACAAAATAGCAATAGCAATAGCACTTAGACTTATACTCTATATCTCTTCACAGTACTTTACAGCCCTCTCTAAGTGGGCTGTATTTTGCCCCCAACAATCTGGGTCCTCATTTTACCCACCTCGGAAAGATGGAAGGCGGAGTCAACCTTGAGCCGGTGAGATTTGAACTGCCAAATTGCAGTCAGTCAGCAGAAGTAGCCTGCAGTGCTGCACTCTAACCACTGCACCACTGTGGCTCAGTGGGAGAATATAAATGTGATAATAAATTTAATCTAAAACCACTGATCTTATTGTAGATTGGAGTCATAAATATAGCTTTAGAGGGACAGATTAAAAAGAAAAATGGATTTGAAAAATTACGAAAGCAAGATCCCTAGGGACAAAAACAATACCCATACAAATACTGATATATCAACACAAATTATTTGGGAGGAACAAGAATCCCTTGCATATGTTGCATGCTAAATTGTGTTTGCTATGCACACAATATTGAAATATATAATATATATATTTTGTGCCATGAACACAAAATAAACAAATAATAAACAAACAAACAAACAAACAAACAAACAAACAAACATTGTGTTTTGTCTGTGATATTGAGGTCTATTTTAAATCCAGAAAACTGCAAAATCCACAGCATGCAGAATAACTTGACCGGGAACCTTTTGCAAAGAACTGAAGAGATAAACTAACAATTTTGTAAAGAAGTTATTCTGAAGAGGGTCTACCAGGGTATTGGTTTCCTTCAGATATTCAATAGCCACAGGAAACCAACCATTGAACTATTTGAATTTTTCATCCTTTCTTCAGAATATAATAAAGTTTTATTGTTAGCTGGATCAAATTGGTATGTTTTAAAATAAATACATTCAGTTCTAGCAGAATCAAGACCAAATTAAAGGTGACATGCTCAGGGATGGGTTCTAACTTACCTCGCTGCTGGTTCGCTTCCTCCCGCGCCGCGCGGCCGCGCCGCGTGGCCACGTGCGCGCTTCGTGCGCGCATGTGCAGTGCAAAAAAATAAAAAAAAAGCCAAAAAGCCAAAAACAAGATGGCGACGCATGCACAGTGCCAGAAACTCGGCTTCTGCGCATGCGCAGAAGAAAAAAAAAACCCGGGAAAAAAATCCCCCCCCAAATCCAAAAAAATTCAAAAAAAAGATGGCGGCGTCCACGGACCGGCACCGACCAAACCGGATCCATGATGTCATTGTGACATCACCAGCGGGTCACTACCGGTTCGGGCAAACTGGTCCGAACCGGGAGGAACCCACCTCTGAACATGCTGCTGCAAGTCTCTCTTTCTCAATTTTTTCTAATGAAAAGCAGCCTCAGGAAGCACTGAGTTTGAGGGGCGGGGGGAAATGGGTTGTGTGTGTGTGTGTGTGTGTAAAGAGAGAGATAAATTAATTCTTTCCTAAATCTTTCCTTCCTAGTCTGAGACTTTGAGGGGGGTGGGGGAGGATGAGGTTGTAGTTAATGATGAGCAAATGATAAGAAGGGGTTAAATGGCTATCTGATGCGCTTCTGCTCCTAGCTGCAGGATCCCAAGCATTTCATGAAATGGACCAATTGGTTTAAAGCGAGGAGATGAGAGGAAGAGATATGGTCACTATTCAGACATTCAGTTGAATGTGAAGAAGGTGCAAAGTGTGCATAGAATGAACTGTATATTCAATCTTGCACACTGTTCTTCCTAACTTCCAGGAGTGTAGCTGGAAGCATGAAAGACAACTTTAGACTCTGAGATATCCAGGACTTTTCTAAAACAGCATCTCATACATAGAGATTAGAGTAAGGGCCAAATGCCTATTTTCAGTCCTTTTTGAAATTGAATATGATTAGCTTTATTAAGAGGACTGTACCGAGTTTGGATTATGAACTGATAGGAAAAAGCTATCTCCCCCTACAAACTTTAATTTCAAGTGTTCTTTCTTATTCACTTTCAGTTTAATTTAATTTGTTAGGAGTTTCAAAATTATAGTCCCACAGAAAACCTATTTTACCCTCATCTTTCCTCTGAGAATAATAACACTAGACTATTCATTTTTAAAAATATATATTAACTATATACAATTTTATATCCGCTATTTCAATTCTAGTGTCTTGCTTCTGATTTTAAAACTTGATTGTAAATTACTTCAAAATATTTTACAGCAATCAGAAGGTAATTCACAGTTTCACATTTGTAAAAAGACTAACTGCCCCTCCAACATCAAAGCTTCCATTCGGAACCAAAATTCACTTTGTTTCATAAGGAAATATTGTACAGATGCCACAGGAACTAGCAAATGCTGTATTAGAGGATGTGATGATTGCCATTATGTGAGTGATCTTTTCAATTTTGAAAGTACCTCAATCTAAATTAGTAGTAACCACTGAATACATGGCTGATTTTCTGAAATGATTTCTTTTCTGCCCAACAGTCTGCAACAGTATATTTTCCATGTGGTGATATTCAATAGGAGTATACCTGCCTATTTCATTACATATTACATGGTAGAAATCCAAATCCACTTGTATATTTATACTATACATATATTATTCAATAAAAAACAAAGGAGAGTCGTATATAAATAACTTTTGTTTAAATCTCAGTCGATGAAATGTCACAAAATTAAACCCAATTGATTTCCACAAAAGGTTATTACAAAATGTTGAGCATTAGAGTTGTGCAGAAAATATACCACAAAATGTCTGTCATGGCAGGATTTAATATGTCTTTGGTTATACAAAATTCAGTAAGAATCTTACCGGAGTAGGCAAATGAACCGCTTCAGTTATAGAATTTAACTCAGGTTTGATGCAAAGATACTGTAGTGGTTAAGGCACCAGGCTTGAAACCAGGAGACTGTGAGTTCTAGTCCTGCCTTAAGCAAGAAAGCCAGCTGGATGAATTTGGGACATCATTGTCTCTCAGTCCAACTCATCTCACAGGGATGTTGTCGCTGGGAAAAGAAGAGGAGGAAGGTGTATTCGGTGTATGTTCACTTCCTTGAGTTATTTATAAGAAACAATAAAGATGGGATAAAAAAATCTTTAAAAATGCACAAATGATTGCTTTCAACTCTTTTTTTTAACACTTTATCTTGCAAATGTATTAAATATTCATTTATCCTAGTATTAAAGGTAGGTCTAATTTACCTTTTTCTTACCATCCATTTATCATTTACTATATTCTCTCTCATGTCTAATTTGTTCAGTCTCCTCATAAATAATCTCATTTTGCTCTGTCCCAACTCCTCTTTACAGTATACACTCAATTTATCTGTGTAGAAAAGTCCTAAATTATGTCTCAGGTCTGAAGTCTCTTCTCCTACAATTCCTTTCAAAAATGGCATCATCAACTTTGGGCAATTAATGATAATTATCTTCATTTTTTAACCCATATCCTGTCACTTTTCTGACATAATGCTCTCAATGAAACATGATTAACTATGCTAAATAGCCTTCTTATCTCAAATCCAAATGGATTACAAACAATGAAATGCAGGACTGAGAAAACCAGTGTTTAGCTCCATGTCTCTTCTACTTTACATATAGATTAGGCCAGATTAGCTGTCTTTAAATAAACAGAAATGGAAACCACCTGACAAAGCAGTGCCGTTATCTTTCCTTAGCTTCCAAAGGATTTATTCTCTATAAATATATAGACTCTAGTGAGCAAAGTCTTACTTCATTATCTCTGTCAGTCAGCTCCCTTTACTAGGCTCGGTTGGAAGACAGTAATGTAATTTCATTAAAGTCTGTAAAGGAAATGTTAAGTTTAGTTCTTCAGATTAAATAGTTGAAAAAATTGGGAAAAAACCCCCCAATAAGAGCACAACCCAATATCAGGCAAAATTGTATAAAAGCTATAGTCTGTCAACCTTTCCATCACATAGCTAGAGAATGAAAGGGCAATGGGAACTAGAGACTCCTATATACCAGAATCACATGATTTATTTCGTGAGTTGATATAAATTCCAGCAGTTATATATATGTCACAGTTGTGCCCTGCTTTGACAGAAAGTCAGATACCCTTAGTATACTTTAAATTGAGCCTTTTCAATAATTACAGTTGAAGAAAATATGGTCGTAGTACTTTTAGTGAAACCAGTAAGCTTTTCTGTAGTGATTTTATCTTTTGGCCCCCTATGGATAACTACCGGTACTTTATCACAGTTCACTACCACTTAGCAAACCTGAAGTAGGCACTAAATTGTTCTCTCCTGCCCATTTTGTTTATTATAAAATGTATGTACACCTTCGCTTGGGAAATTCATTGCAGTATACAGGAAAATGTTCATTTAATTCTCACAGCAACAGTGCTATGGGATACGTTGGATTAAGTGATAGGATAACTATGAACTCCTTAATTAAATGGGGACTGATTTTCTCAGTGACAGTTCATTAGCTGAGTTCAGTAACCTAACTCCTACATCATATTGACTTAAACTCGCTTCCCTTTGGCATGTCATTTTTTGTGACCCATTTCTTCCAATGCTCAATGTCAGCTGTAAGGAAGAAGGAAGGAAGTTAAACAGAGTTGCACACCATCTCAGAAGTCACACTCTTTTTCTACTGCAAGCCATCACAGAAGACGTTTTCCCTGATCTTAACCAGCAATTGTTTCATTTAGAGTAGAAAAAGTGAGGCAAAGAGAGATAGCATGTTTTGCATGGCTTAACCATCACAGCACCACATTTCCTTGTGAGTTTCTACTAATAATAGTAGCTTTTTAAAGAGTAATAATATTAATTTTATAAGTGCACCAAAAACATACTTTCTGCATAGGATGAATTTATGCCATCAACACTATGTATTTTAAAGGAAGAGTGAACTGATAGTATGTCTTTGATTTCATTATATGTACAAAAGATGACAACTACAATTAGTGCCATATGAATAATTTCCCTCCAACTAAACCCTATAGATAAGCAAAAGAAGATTTACATGTATAAAATAACTGTGCTTATAGAAGCAAATATCCTTTTCACACTTAATCACTTTAAGCTAGTTTTTATGTTGAGTCTCCAGATATTATTGGTTATAGATTTCATTGTTCTGAGATTTGGTCATGCAGTTGGAATTAAGTAAGACACATCTGGAGATCCAACCGTACACATAGATGTACACACAAACCTCCATTGGATGTTTGGTTTGATTGGTTTAAATGCAATGTTGCTTGAGAGAAGAATTTACAAATCAGTACCATCAGGCTTTTGGAAATACTTTCTTCCCTTTTGTCCATATCACTCATTGGGATAAAGGACAACATACTAACTCACTTGCTTGTCTGATCTTTGCATGGGCTTTGCCCTTATTTACAGAATTTTGTGGTGACCTTGTAAAAATCACATAAATCCACATGGCTACAACATTTGGCTCGATTATTGTAATTTCACTCAGCAGGCCCTTTTACCACTCTCACTTTGTTCAGAAACAAGCAGCATGTTCACGCTCTGGTTTTAGTTACACTGTTCATATTAGCTTCACTCCAGCTGCCTATAATACACTGAATTTACTAAACTGGCCCTGTCATTCTTAAAAGCCCTTCATTGTGCAAGTCTTCACTGCTCTCAAGGCATGGGAGTGTACCAGCCTAGTCCTGATTGAAATGCCCTTTCAAAATCTATTTGTCAAGCTGCTTCTCACTCATCACTCTGATCACCCCTCCAAAGGACAGCTACAATACAATATATAAAGAGTGTGTGGGCATGTGCATTAAAAATAAAGAAGGATGGAACCACCAACACACTCTTCCTTTAAGGTACCTGTGATCATCTGGATATGCTTATTGTGCTTCCTAAATGGTCATAGTGTGTTGAACCGGACTGCCAACAAACACTTGATATACCAGAGAATGTCTATGTAAGAGAATGCTGTATAAATTCCCTGCTTCTCTATTTGACATAGTTTGATTTTTAAATATTTTCCCTCACCTTAGGTATACCTGCTGAACAATCTAAGCTCCAACAGTACAAGGGACTCAGTGCCAATGCAAGGAAAATTCAGTTGGAAGGAACTGGGGGGCAATTCCAAGCCATAGCCTGAACATCATAATATATTGGGTCACATTTATTCCTGTTGAACACCACTGGAAGCTATTTTCGATGCCTTACTATAAAGATGAATGCGTGCCATGTGCAGTTCAAGTCACACCTGAAAGAGTGGATAACTGCAGCAGAACTAGCACCATGGACAGCAACATCAGTGAGACTAGCAAAAGCATGGTATCATCTCCACTGATCCCTACTGAGATGTGTCAGTTATATATTTTTAACCTTAATCATAAAATATTCAAAATACATGAGCACTGAAGATGCAAAACAATAATGGTCTTCATACGACAAATAAATAGTTTTTACTCAGTTGTAGTGTTGATTATTTGCATTTATTGTTATATACAGGTTTTTAAGTTTAGTCAATAGCTATTGATGTTTGATCATCCTTAGTAGAAATATAACCGATTAGTAGAAATACAGCTAACAACAGGAAAGACTTGTAGATAAACAGGAATAAACTGTGGTTTTGTTTTTTTCTATAAATCTCCTTTCGAGATTGCATAATCTCATTTTCTTTTTCCTGACATATTGATTTGATCTGTCAAAGAAGGCTCATAAATATAATAAGTTTTTGCTAAGAATAAGAATATCCCAAATGAAATAGACTTGATAAATATAGCATTAAATATGTACTTTTACTAGTTAAAGCTCACATACAGGACCAGGAACCAGGATACCTATAGATGTAATATTTTCAGTGGAATAACAACTGCTGAACCATGCAGAATGAGACAAAGTTGTTTTTCTACCTTGCTTTATATATGGAGCATACATGTCACTGTAAAGCAACATGTATGAGCATACATCTCAAACTAAGTCTTCTTCAACAGTTAGCTTTCATCCTACCACTTTAGGATTAGGATTTTTTGGTGGGAGGAGATGTTTTCTAGGTTGCAAAATTATACTCATAATATGGGTATATCATATTATGGGTAATAATATGGGTAAATTATACTCATAATATGGGTAGACACACCACATGGAGCAATCCAGCCAGAGTAAATGTGAGATGGAGTGTCCCTTTCTTCCCCTAGTTCACTGAGGCAAGAGTCTGCATTTACATTGGAAGGGAATTTGTGTTGGGACTGAATCATTATGTGCCTACAATCCCACTGAATTCACAAAATGACAATACAAAAAGGGTAGGAACATATCTGAAAAGTATTAATATTTCTGAAATGCAGTTTCTGAAATGCAGATCTTATTGAATGGAAAATTATATGGGTGACAATTATATGATTGCTTGGGCCAGAGGTGGGTTCCTGCCAGTTTGGACCGGCTCTATAGAACCAGTAGCGGGAATTTCCCCCCACTCGCCGAACCGGCAGCGATGGCCAGCTGGACACGGCCCTGAACCAGCTTTCTCAGTGGCGCCATAGGTGCCGCCATCTTGTTTTTTGCTTCTGCGCATGTGCAGAAGCTTGGTTTTTAGCACTATGCATGCGCGCGCCCACGCACCGCGTGAGGAAGCAAACCGGCAGCGAGGTAAGTCAGAACCCACCCCTGGCTTGGGCCTAATGAAAACAAAGGAAGAAATGTACAGTAATAAATACATTAAACATTTTTTTCTGAACCTAAACTGGTATTTTTTGTTACAATTTTCATTCCAGAGCTTACACACACACACACACACACACACACACCACACACTACTAATTCATTGTTCCTCATAATGTTTTGTTTCTTATGATGCTGAATAAAGGGCTTCATTGGTAACCCTCTAAATACTCACAGCCAAGCCAAATAATTTATATCAGCTAGAAAACAGAGACACAAACACATTCCACCACCAATACTGCCACCTCTAAGAGAGTGAAATAACAAAATGGATCTGGTGTTTGGACTGTTTGATTAGACAGTTGGAGAGCAAATATGATCAAGTACATAGGTATCAAATCCAGCAATATCCACTGTTTTCTTCCCTCTGTGTTTTGGTCTGAACTCACTAAAAGAAAATATTGTGTATTTTAATGAGATAACAGATGACAGGCAGAAACCAGCTGCTATTAAACAGGCCAAAATAGTAAAACAAATCACCCTAAAAAGCTTCCCAGGGAATTGAGCATGAAGCATATCTGATATATAGTGAACCACTAGAACCTGCACATACTATGAAGGGGCCATAGGTCAGTCGTACAGCACATCCTCTGCATGCAGAAGATCTCAAGGTCAATCCATGGTAGGCCTGCAAATGTTTCAGGCTTGAAATTCTGAGAACTGCTATCAGTCCCTCTATAGCATTGCAATTCTATTCAAGTTCAAAGAAGTGGCATTCAGGGTCCTCTTCCCAAAGAAGATAGATCAGGACAAAGTTGTGAATGGAAGGCAGCTCCCTTAAATTTGAATGGATATAGTTTATTTTTCGATTTAACTAATAACATGACATCACTGTAACTACCTTCCATGTATTTAGGAATAGTAATGTCACAAATTATGATTTAACATATCTTTTAGATAGGCTATGCTTTTGAATGAAAACTTTCAGGGGCTACATGCAGCTTTGGGACTTCAAGTTATACATTTCTGTGTAGCCAGGTGTACCAAGGATCTGCAAGCCAGGTAGACCAAGGATTTGGCTCAGCGTAAGGCTTATTCTCCTATGTGCATATTAATACATTAAAGAAGAACTTTGCAAACATTATAGCAATAGCAATAGCACTTAGACTTATATACCGCTTTATAGTGCTTTACAGCCCTCTCTAAGCGGTTCACAGAGTCAGCATATTGCCCCCAACAATCTGGGTCCTCATTTTACCCACCTCAGAAGGATGGAAGGCTGAGTCAACCTTGAACCTTATCGTCACTCTGATAAGGTATATATATATGAATATGAATCTAAGGGGCTACCAAAAAGAAGAGGGAAGTCAACCTATTCTCCAAAGCTCTTGAAGACAGAACAAGAAACAATGGATGGAAACTAATCAAGGAGAGAACCAACCTAGAAATAAGGAGAAATTTCCTGACAATTAAAACAATTAATCAGTGGAACAACTTACCTCCAGAATTTGTGGGTGCTCCAACACTGGAGGTTTTTAAGAAGAGATTGGACAACGATTTGTCTGAAATGGTATAGAGTCTCCTGCTTGAGCAGGAGGTTGGACTAGATGACCTACAAGGTCCCTTCCAACTATGTTATTCTTTCTGTTACAATTATATTATATGATATGGTTTTTATTTTGTTGTGGTCATTGTTAGTTAGATACATTGTTGAATTCAACAAAATTTATGTCTATTAATTTTTCACTGCCATGGGATTAGAAGAGTATTGTGAGGGATCTATACAATGTAGGCATGATTTTTGTAGGGAATGCTTTCATAATATTCATAGTTTCTACAGTATCTTTCATACACCCCCATTTACACTCTCAAACATTAGTACTGTAAAGAAAACTCTTCTGCTGAATATTTTCCTTTCATCAACTTTCCTTGCTGCTTGCAAGCAAGTATTTTCATTTATTTTGAAACTATCCATTCACTTAATGGCTCTAAATGGATGATGGAATATTCATAAATATTCATAAATTAATGATGACAGAGTGCTTATTAGCCAATGATCACTTCAAATGAACTCTCCCAACCAATAATATGGAAGACTGCAATCTGTGGGTTTCCTTTATATTCTTTTGTTGTATATTTCTTATTTTGTCAGTAAACTGTTTTCCTGTCATAATTTTAATCTGATCCTTTATTAGTTTCATTGAATTCTCCAAAGCACCTGAAGGTAGAACAAGAAGCAATGGGTGGAAACTAATCAAGGAGAGAAGCAACTTAGAACTAAGGAGAAATTTCCTGACAGAACAATTAATCAGTGGAACAACTTGCCTCCAGAAGTTGTGGGTGCTCCAACACTGGAAGTTTTTAAGAAGATGTTGGATAACCATTTGTCTGAAGTGGTGTAGGGTTTCCTGCCTAAGCAGGGGGTTGGACTAGAAGACCTCCAAGGTCCCTTCCAACTCTGTTATTCTATTCTATTCTAAACTGTAACAAGTAAACCAACAAATATCCCTGTTATTATTAGGTGACCAGTGCAAAAGAAAATCATTGGATTGAGTGAATTGGAATCAAACCAGTCTCTATCAGAATTGTTTCATAATGGGTAAGTATCACCCATTAGGGATTAGGTTTGAAATTTAGCAGTCCTTCTGGAACAGCAGATGGTAGTCATATTTATGGGGCCTTGTTACCTAGTACATCAGTTGTGACCCTACAAAGGGCAGGAGGACCTACCTTATCAACACCTGGTTAGATTATTGTAATGCACCCTACTTGGGGCTGTCTATAGCAATTACTTGGACACCATAGTTAGTCCAAAAATGCACTAGGCCACATAATTTCTCGTTGTTATCATTGGGAGCATATAATACCAGTTTTGCAGATCCTGTATCTGTATATGAATATGTAAGTATGTACTGTACAGTATTTTGCAACTTTTTAATCCTGCTACCATTTTCATATGACTACGTATTTCTTTGCTTCCAGATATTGTCTTTTCAAATGATGCAGATCAGTTGACCTGAGTCACACATAACTCAGTTTTCGGAATAAACTTTTAAGATAGGCAAGCAAAAACATTATATCTATGTGTTTAAAGAGGCAAACAGAATTACTTTGAAAGAGTTTTTCTTTATAATCAAATCCTAAATTGTGCAGGGAAATGATAAAAAAATAGAATCTGAATAGGATGTATGTTTTACAAACAGGCTAAGTTTTTTAAATAAGAGTACAAGCTTTTGAGTTGCATGTAATTCTTTTGGGGCAAATTACATTTTCTTACAAATGAAAAGCTTTATTCTGCAGTTGGGTAAAATAAAATTGTTTCAGAAAATATCTTTCTATCTCTGTAACACATTGTTTACCAAACAAAGATATTAGCTTTGGGTTTAGTTTAATTTTTCTAAGCTCACTTGCCTAGAAAATGCCATTGCGCACAAGAGGAAAACTGGATTTAGAGGTCTCCAAGGGATGCAGACACTTAGCTTCCAATCTGAACAGATAGTAACCATTTCATATTGATTAAACCCCAGTTCTATTGCCTCAATTAAAATTTACCTAAAAGTAAAGAAGCACTGGCATCATTTTTACATTAAAAAGTGGGTTTAAAGTAAAATGTAAATAGATTAAATAGTTGAACTGTGAATATCTTTGCTTTCTTGAAGCCAAGTAGCAGTCTCAGTAGGCATAGTACTCTACTCCCATGGTAGCCCCATAAATTCCACATTATATCTAGGCCAGATGGCTTGGGACGAAAGAACTCAGCGATGTTTCAATAGTTCAGTTTCCTATAACTTGCCTCAACAAGGCATTGTTAGCTACGGTACTTGAACTATTAGTGTTTATTGATTGTCTTTTTAACTAACAGCCCAAGGCAGTATTCACTTTGAAGAGGAACTTTTCCATTTTTATATCACTGATGTGAATGAACGTATAAATAAAACTGGGCTCCTGCATATGGCTATGATGGATAGAACACTATCAAGCATCCTGCTCCCTTAACTCTGCCAAGGTAGGGACTCACATATTTGCACTCTCTTTTGTTGTTATATCCCCATGGCAACTGCCCAGTGGACAGAATCAGCCTGCGCTTCTGGACAAAGAGGAAACCTCAATCAAATGCGAGCTTTGACTCTCCACTTTTATGGCCTCTCATCTCACGCTTCGCCTCTTTGAAAATGAAATTTATGAGCAGAGCCATGAACTTTACCACATCACTAATTTTATGGCTGCTCTTGTCGAACTGTTTCCTTGCTGTTCATTAGGAACACATTGAAAGGAGGAGGATGGTGGTGGAAACGCTGAGGCCTTGATGCGTAGCTATTAGCAGGGGTAATAGCAGTGTGATAAGTGATAGTTTTGCTATGCTGGGATGAGCTCAGATTTGTGAGGGAAAGGCTGTCCTTCTATCCCCATCTATTTAAAGAGGGGATTAAAAAAAAAAGCCATTGAACCATTATTTTTATTTATTGCAATGCAATCCTTTCCAAGGTGGCTTGTGAGTAACATAAAGTTTGTAACAACATCCAAATAAAACTCATAAGGATCCTTCCCTTAGGATTGTTGACAGATCAAGGCCCTATGAGACTTGGGGAATGACAGTCTAGCTACTGCAGGCTCTGAGAAATGCTTATTTACCCCCCCTCCACCAGCAGGAATTATTCCAACAAAGCCCCTGGGAATGGCAGCGGCTGCTGATAGGAAGTCAAAGGTGATTTTTGCCTGCCTGCCTGCCTGCCTGCTGCCTCTCTCTATTCTCTTAGCTCATAATGTAGCCGAAGCACCAGAACAAATAACATAACCCAAAGGTTTGCTTCCATTCACAGATCTTAAATTCCACAATACACCAAAGAGGCAAGTCATGACCAAGGGCAAGTGGGGAAAACTATATCAATTAAGCCTACCTCTTCCAAATTACACATGTTGTACTTTTGATCTGTAGGAAGTTAGCATCCACCCCTCTCCTAGAAAAATGAAATATCATAGGAAATATTTAAAAAGGCAGAATATTATATAGAATATCCCTGGCTGAGAAACATGCTTTTAGAAAGGAAACAGACTCACTCTTAGTAGCCCCCACCTTTGTCAATGTGCCAGCAAGGAATGGCCCAGCTCACTCACCCCCCACTTTGTTAATAGCCTGGAGCAGTCTATTCTACATAACAAAGATCTCCTTCAGACAGAGCCATATTAGGAATTTCCCAAAGCCCTTTCATTACACCACATGGGACCTGGGAAGATTACATCAGCCAAGGCTGGGACTCAGGACAGCCCACAAGAGTTGCCCCAGCATGCCCCTGGGAGGCTGACAGCCAATCGGAGTGCAGTACATGCACAGGAACAGGAAACTAAGAGGTGGGGCCCAACAGAGGTCATAAAACCCCCAGTGACCTCAAACCATGTGGTCCTTCTGTCCACCATTAAACCATCTTTCCAAGCAGTCACCATGCTTCCAGTGTCTTTTTCCCCACTTGGAACTGAACCCAGAAGGATATTCCTTACAATAGATCAGAAAAGATAAATGCATGATCCTAAGCCTGTGTCTTTCTTAGGACTGATTTCTCCTTGATAAAGAAATCAGTCCTAATACCGTGTCTCCCCGAAAATAAGACAGGGTCTTATTTTCTTTTGACCCCCCAAATATGGCCTTGGCCTTATTATGGGGGGCTTATTATTTTGGGGGTGCAGTAGGCAGCAAGGCCACCGTTCCCACCCTCTCCATCCCACCACCTGCTTGCCTGCGGCCGCAATGACCCAAATTCTCTGTGCGCCCTGGCTTCCACCTGCCCTGCTTGCTGGGCTTGCTGCTGGCTGGCCGCCAAACAGCTGACTGTGCTGCTCTGGCCTCGCGGGGGCTCTTCGCCCTCCTGGCAGCACTGCTTTTGGCCGTCCTGCTGGGCTGCTCCTGCCTGGTGCAGGGTGAGTCGTCCCAGATCTATGACCTCTGGAGCACCCCCCTGCTGCCGGTGAAGCTGTGCCACCCGCGCCGCCTTACACAGCCAGCATGAGAGTTAGTGCCCACCAGGGCAAGGGCCTGAAGACCGCCGGGCTCAGCTCGTAACCTGGAGCCTGCAGCACCGAGTAGACCTTCAGGAAGGCGCTCAGCAGCCCGAAGGCAGCAGCAGGTGAAGCGGCTTGGCTCCACCAGTGGCCGCTGGCAAAGGGCCCTGGCAGGCCGGCAGCGGGGGGGGGCACTCCGGAGATCGTAGATCTCGTCCGACTCGTCCCGCACCAGGCAGGGGCAGCCCAGCAGGGTGGCAAAGAGTAGCACTGCCAGG
>QLTV01003110.1:1690014-1700109 GCA_003457575.1 Thermophis baileyi | reverse complement strand
CTGTCTGTCTGTCTGTCTGTCTGTCTGTCTCTCTCTCTCTCTCTCTCTCTCTCTCTCTCTCTCTGTGTGTGTGTGTGTGTGTGTGTGTGTGTGTGTGTGTGTATCTCTTGCTCCCTGTCTCTGTGTCTCTTCTCACTCTCTCAGAAAGCCCTGCATGCTCTCCTTGGGGCTTTTCGCTACCCGTTTTTCTTTCTTCCTTTTGGAAATCTGGGCTGGCTGAGGAATGAGTGCAACCCACAATGGAGGCTTCCCTCCTCCTCCCCCTCCTCCTCTAGTGCGCACCCTCCTGGCCCCGCCACAGCCGGCCAGGGGGTCACGAGAGGAGGAGGGGGAGGAGGAGAAAAGCCTCCACCGTGGGTTGTGCTCATTCCTCAGCCAGCCCGGATTTCCAAACAGAAGAAAGAAAAATGGGTAGCGAAGAGCCTGAGAGCATGCAGGGCTTTCCGAAATAGTGAGAAGAGACACAGAGACAGGGAGCAAGATACACACACACACACACACACACACACACACACAGAGAGAGAGAGAGAGAGAGAGAGACAGAGAGAGACAGAGAGAGACAGAGAGACAGAGAGGGAGATTGGCTGATGGGTGAGCGTCTTTGGCGAGGAATCCATCCAGCCGAATCTCTCTCTCCCTCTCCCCCCTCTCCCTCTCCCCCCCTGGTGGGAAATGGCAGGTGGCTACTTCTGGATGAGAGAGAGAGAGAGAGAGAGAGTGGGGTTGAGAGAGAGAGAGAGACTTGCCTGCACCTCGGTCGCTCGGGGAGATGCGCGACTTGCTCTCCACCGCGAGACACTGGCCCGGCCCGGCTGCGGCAGATGCTCCATGTTGTAATGGGCTCCAGGAGGAGAAGGGGACACCATCTCCCCATTGTGAAGAGCGTGCTAAATCTAACTGCTGTGCACAGCACCTTGCACAGCAGTTAAATGGGCTCCAGGAGGAGGAGAAGATCCAGTCTCCCCCATTGTAAAGCACGCTTTCGCTGTGCTGCGCAAGGCACTGTGAGAGCAGCGGGCAGGCCATGGAGGGGGTATTGGGTCTTCCTCCTGCCCCACGCCAAAGGAAAGCCAGCTGGGCTTCTCCTTCCCTCCTACCCTTCCCCTTTCCCCCTGCTCCCTTCTCCCCACTTAATCCTATTTTGGGACAGAGAAGCGCGCGCTGGAAACGCATGTTGGGGCGACGTCGGAATGCATCTTCTGACCCTCCGGCGCTCGCCTGCAACTCTCCGCTCTCCTCCAGGCCTGGCTTGCCAGAGGGGGAGCAGCCCTGACGCCTCTGCTTCCCCCCCCCCACGGCCCCAGCTATCGCTGCCCAGGGAAGGAATAGGAAACAGAAAGCGGCGCATTTCAAAGGTGGCAAATAGCGTTCTGTTGTGAGAGCCGGCCTCTCTGCCAGGCCTCTCTGCCGTCCAACTCACCAATGGGGCCGCTTCTGCTGGGCCATCTCTCCCCCCCGGGCTGGGCTGTTATGCTCGGTGCTCGGCGGGGGAGGGGAGCACTTCCCCACACTGCCCCCTTCTTTCTCTTGGCCCTGCCGACAAGGGAGGAGGAAGGCCAGACTTGGGGGATAGCCCCCACCTTGCAAGATATGCCCCCGCCATTCTCTCCCAGCCCTCTTTGCTGGTGGCAACAGCAAATGTACCACAATGAAGGCAGAATGCTGTTGCCACGCAAAGGCAAGTAGAGGGGCGCTTCTCTCCCGCACTAAGGCTCCGGCAATGCCACTGCCGTGACAGGATGATGGCTCTTTCATCCCTCTGCCATGACAGGGTGACAGGGAGCCGCAGCAGAGGGCCCAAAGAGGCGCATGCGGCTCCGGAGCCGCAGGTTGCAGACCCCTGTTCTAGAGTAACAGGTCAGATGAATGTCTTGTATCAAGGCATGATGGTTTTAATTGTCCAGACTCTGGTTAAACTGGAAGCATCCAGAGACACTTGGGCTGGAGAAGCTGTACGCTCATCAGAAGGAATATACACTTTTCTTTTTAAAAGAATACTTTTATTGAAAATTACAAATAAAAAGAAAAATAATATAAATGAGAAAAAGAGTAAAAAAAAGAAACTGCAGAAAAGAAGAAAAAATGGAAAGAAAAATAGAAAAGAAAAAATGGAAATATAATAAAGAAAAATAAAATATACAGTATAAAGAAATGACTTCTGCTTTCATCACAATACATATAAACAATTTTAGTAACTTATCATCTTCTCTTAAAATGCAACAAACAATCTCTTTTTCCTACACCTCATCTCTTATGTGCAAACAAATCCTTAAAGTTTCCTTGTTCAGTCCTGGTCAGCAAAAGTCCACTAAGCATTTCCAGAGATAACAGCATACCTATTTTAACCTTGACTAAATAAATCATTTTTTTATTCTTTCCTTTCATTTTTAACAATTTTAAACTTCACTCCCTTCAAATAATGCCCTAGGTTTTGAAATTTTTTTTCATCTCTCTCCCTCTCCCCCCCCCCTCTTTTCATTTTGTCTCTTCTCATGAAATTGTTAAAAACATTAACAGGTTGCTTTTGTATATACAATATAGAAAAATTATTCAGCTCACTCTTTTGGTTTGTTATTTGTATATCCCTTTTAATTATTTAGACATTAACCAGATTCCTTTGTATAATCAGTGTAACATTACATTGTAACAGTGTAACTGTTGCCTTGAGGCGAGATGGGTGTCAAATAAATAAATAAAACAATTTTTTCCATCTCATTCTTCTTGTCTCTTATTTTTAAATCTACAGTACTTTCAAATCAGTCTCAGTCTAATCTGGTAAAATTTGTTCCCCTTCAATAGTATCTTTTAAACACAGTTTATAATGGCAGACACTCTTAAAATTATTAACATTCTGGGTCCTATATAGTTAGGGTAATGAAACGTCTGCAAGAAAACAAGCAAGCTCAGAGATAACCAAGGACCCCACATTCTGGGTCCATTTTTCACAAATATCTTTAAATATGTCTAATGTTAAAGTATTTTGCACCAATCTATATTAATAAGTCGGTGTTCTTCTCTAACTGTAATTTTTAGTTTTTTCTGGTTCCCTCTAGTGTCTAATCTTCAAAGTCCCACACTATCTGGTTTTTTTGTTTTTTAAATCAAACCAGCAGCATTTTTCCCACAGGAAGGATTCTTAAATTAAATAAAATCTTATTTCAGATCCATCAGGCCCTTAATCTATTTATAACTTCCCAAAATCAACATTCTTATTACCCTTTTCCTATTTAAAAGTTCTTTTGTTAAGGATTGAAAGAAACTCACCCAGTAGTATAAAACTTGTCACTCCAAAGGTTTTTAATAGTTGAAAAATAGTTAAGTAGCAATTTCTGAAAATGATTAAGAAATGAGGTCTGGACATATGGTCTATGTTCATATGGGCTACAATCCAGCTGTGATCTTGATGAAAATCCCTCGACTCCCAGGCACTCAACTCACAAGTCAACCACAAAAATCTCAGTTCCTGAAGTCTACTCATGAGGAGCAGTTTTCCAATCTCACAATCTCTCCTTTTTCTCACGAGACTTTGGCAGCCAGAATTCATTGTTTGGCCACCAATTTCTGCTGCAATGCCATCTCTGCTCCTTTAGGGATCTCCAGTTTGCCAAGAATTCTCACCACATCAGGAGTATATACATTTTCTGTAAAATTCACAAGAAGATTGTTTCTTTCCTTACCTGTTCTTTTTCTGAAAACATTTCATATGATACAATCTAAAAGAAAACAATTACTCAATAATTATTTCTCATAATTTTCATACTTGTGAGGTTTTCCAGAGAATTCATGATGATCTTAGAAAACAATTCTTGCAGAATATTTCCACTATTGTTTATTTGTTCTGCGCTGAACTATCAACTTTGGCATTTAAGACTCTATTCTTCCCTGCATAAAGATTCTGATCTAGCCAAGTTATATCTGAGGGTTTTTTTTGCCAAACCATATTTTGAATAAGGATTTAAATATCTGGAGAACTGTGATTTATTTCTGAGTCTGGGGTGACCTATTTCGCTACACTCAACCACTATATCATAAACCTGTGCAACATCTCCTTCAAATGGTAAATGCACAAATAATGTCTTTCATTTAAAAAACTTGATTTAAATGTTAATAATCTAATTGTATGCCATAAACGAATGCCAGAATAAATCTTCAGCATGCTTGCTTTTGTGGAGTTTTTCTTTCTTTCTTTGATTTGTATGATAACATTTTAAAATATGTGGAGAAAATATTTTAGGAGAATGCTCAGAGTTTGCAGCACCAGGGCTTTTCTTAACTATATGTATCTAGCTGAGTTTCTGTATGATTCTTAGTGTATTAAGTAGTCTTCCTCAGCCTGGTGCCTTCCAGAAAGGCCCTTTAATAGTTGAGGATTAAAGCAGTAAATTGAATGATTAGAGAAAATGAAGTCCAACCCATCTGTATATCCATGTAAAACATTCAGCTGGATAGTACATTCACCATTTACTGCTTGAAAGTCTGAATTATTCAGAGAGGATGAACAGTGGCTCTGCACAGCGGTGCGCACAAAACACATGCACATTTCCACATGACAGGCCTATAACTTGCTAGATACATCTTTCCCTGCAAGACATTAGAGGAAAAAAACAACTGTCATGTATCATACTGCATCTATAATAAAATATGTGCTCTCTTTCTTTATCCTGTCATTTCAAAGGGAGAAAAATGATAGTAGACATTTCGGGGACCTGGTTAAGCTAGGGTTGGGAGGAAAAGAGCCGTGGCAAATAAAAGTCTTATAACCATTCCTTCCCAGGTTTTTGAGATTTTCTTATCCATATCTCCTTCCCAGAAAATCTTTAGGCCTAGCATACCAGGACCAGAAGTGGAAAGAATAATCTCTTCCACCCCAAGTTGTGTGCATTTTAACCTAGAAGAATATTTTACCACATTGCTGAAACTTAGAACACTCATATTTCATCCAAGCCCTTTTGACTGGCTGAGACGTATTTGTGGCTCCTATAATACCCTAACTGATTGCCATTTCTTAGCACTCGACCCCACATCATTGTCATCTGATCAACGTTCTGCAGTTTCTGGACTGTGATCTAGTTTTTATCAGGACTACTGATCCTTCTCAGTTTGTTTTTTATTCAAGCTCCTGGGCAGTGACTTTTCTGCATGCTCCAGGTACAAATTGGGGTACAAGTCTCCTAACCAAACCCACCTGAACTGCTACATTCTGAGCATCACATAATTATGTGTTTCTTAATTGGAATTGTCACACAAACAATTTAAAAGACTGCAGTACGTGTATTTCCATTTTGTTTGCCTTCTAGCCTTATTTTCTTCCTTAACATCAGTACAGGCAATGGGCAATTAATATGGTACATACAAATTAAATTAATATATAAAAAATGGACAGTGACCATAGACTTTTCCCTTGAAAATCTGGCAACACTAATCATAGTCAGTGTATGCAAATTGTTCCAATAACTAGAAGGGGAAGTGTGTCCCTGCTTGCCAAGTTATAATTTTAATACAGTAGCAGTGGAGTATACCAAATATGTCCACAGTTTTGTTCTTCTTACTGTAATCATTCAGAGTCCCTAAAAGTCTCTTAACATGATGGAGGGGAGAAAGGCAAAAGTTCCTCCACTTCCCAATTGGCAGCTCCCCCCCCCCCCCCATTTAGCTGTTGCTTTCTTCTCTACATTATTTATCCTCTTTTCTGGATGCATGTTTAGAATGACAGACTCATTTTCTACATTCAGGCATTCCTATCTATCAAAGAGGAGTTCTTCATTGCCTGAATTTGCACATAGCATCCCAGTTTAGAGATATGTAGTTGTAATCTTTTTCATTAGATCTGGTTTAGGTACAAGAGAGTCCTGGGCTGGTATTTATTTTTAAAATCCAAAATGACCTGGAACACAAATACATAATAAAGTATCTCTTTGTATATCAGCGTACCCATATATTACAATCTATACATTATATAGAGAGAGATAGATTTATATATGTACCCATATATTTACAAAGGAAGTTTCGTGGCTACATTCTGTTACTTATGTGACAACAAACAGAAGCCTTTTAACCTGCACTGTTTTCAGGGCTGCAGGTATATTTTCACTCAACTAGCTAGCAGTAGCTGGCCAACCTCGAGTGGTCTCAAAAAAACTAGCAGGCTCAGATTTTATTAATCTTTAGATGGAAGACTACCAAGAAATTCCAGAGCTGTAGATTAAATGTCAAGGCTCCGACTAATGAACCCAAGCAAATCAGAACTCCGAGACTGGGATCTTCCTGAAGGGTCTTCTTTATTGAATACATCATATTGGCACAGCTTCAAAGGAAAACCAATTCTAAACCTTTCCCGCGGTTTCAGTATAATTAACCTAGGAAATAACCCCATCCCCAAGTGTCACAGGTCACATTGGCCAATTGGGTTAATTGGCGGGCTCTTCGGGCACTTCTTCCCCAACCTTATCTGTTGCCAGTAGAGAGGACCTTGGTTCTCACAAGAAAGCTCTCTGTTGTATCTAGTAATGCATTCCAACCTCCTTCCCACCTTCCCCCTCTGTGTGGCAACTGAGGAACAGAAAGATGGCTGTTGCCAGGTTCAGTTCGAAGTCGACACTAAACTTGGAAGAAACCCATGCAAGTCTGTGAAGGTATCCAAAGTTGAGCTTGATTAAAAAAAAGACTGCTTTAGGGTTTTTTTCCCCTGTACACATAGATATTCCAAGCAGCTTAAACTACCCTGTTGTATTTTTTTATCATTATTATTTTTATTTTTTTGTTGGATGAAAATTGTACTTATTCCCACTGTTCACCTAATAGCTATTCAATGAAGAGTTATTTAGGAGGAAGGAAGAGTGCTCCCCACATGAGTGGGTGGTAAATGATTTCTTTCTTCCTATTTAATTTCATTCAGATGCAAAAGCAAGTGGGCGGATTTACTAGAGAAGAAGGAGAATGACAGTCCTGGTGGTTCCTCCGCTCTTATGAATGGGAAGCAAATATTACCAGGAGTTATTTAAAATGCCCCACAGCCTGCAGCCCAATGTTTGTAGAATGGCTAGAAAGGGAGACTGGCAAATTGCCTGACAGATCATTTTGCTGAAGAAAAATAGGTGGGATGTTTTACCAGTTCTGTGGTAAGAAAGCAGCTCATTATCTTATTGGGGGTTGGCCGAAGACCTTTTGCTGCACAACATTAATGGAGCCCCAGTCTATTCTAAAAGGCCACAAGAGTGTAGGGATATGACCCAGTCTAACACAGGCTTATTATCTCAGTCAAAAAACTCAACAAGAATCGGAATGTTTCTCATTCAAAATCAGACACTTCATTTACTGGTATGATCAACCAGTTGATGGGTCTTTAAGCAAATTGCTTCTACAGAGCTGTTCTTACATTGCTAGGCATCCAAATCTTCCCAATGTTCCATCCTATCAATTACACACACATGGCCAGCTTCTGATAATGAACTCAGGGTATTTATTGCAGTCATAAATCCTAACTGTAGCAACATAAACATATTGCAAACCGCAGGCTTTCTGCTTAGAGCAGGAAAAGCCAAAAGCTTACTTTTCGGATAGGCCAAAAACACAAAACACCAATTCAGAAACAATGTAAGATTAAAGATTAAATACTACCCTGTTTCCCCCAAAATAAGACATCCCCTGATAATAAGCCCAATCGGGCTTTTGAGTGCATGGCAATAAGGCCAAGTGCTTATTTCAGGGTTCAAAAAAATATAAGACAGGGTCTTATTTTCAGGGAAACACGGTAGACAAAATATGACAATTATACTAAGATCCAGAGATGGTTTCTTGAAGAGAAAGTAAATCATATGCCATACTGGCAGGGGTGGGTTCCTCCCGGTTCGGACCGGTTCTCCTGAACCGGTAGCAACCCGCTGGTGATCAAACCGGATCGGCCGGTGCGGGTCCGTGGGGGCCGCCATCTTTTTTCTGAATTTTTTTTTTGAATTTTTTTGAATTTTTTTTCCTTCTGAGCATGCGCAGAAGCCAACCTCCGGCACTGTGCATGTGGTCGCCATCTTTTTTTCAGCCTTGTTTTTTTTCCGGATTTTATGTTACTGCATGCGAAGCACACGCGTGCCCACGAGGCATGCCCACGCAGCGCGGAAGGGAGCGAACCGGCAGCGAGGTAAGTTGGAACCCACCCCTGCATACTGGTCCAGGGACTGGAGCAAAACAGATTACTAGCTCTGGTGGTTCCACACCCCTAACATCACCTTTGAATTTTTATAGATAGAGTAACAGAGTCCATAGCTAAGTCTAAAGAAAGAAAAGTATGCCAAAAGCAATCATTGTTAATAAACAAAAAAAAACAAAAAACATAGTGCTAATCCCTGCCTGGTCCAGTGTATGTAAGAGTTAATCTAGTAACTGAGGGAGAGGGTGTTTTGTTTTGTTTTGTTTTTACCATGCCTATATTGTTCATTGTGAGAATTGTTTCTTTCAATTTTTTTTCCTAAGAGGTTAAAAACTTGACAGAAAATCTGCATGGATGAGCTAACCAGAGGGATTAGAGATTTCACAAACCACCTGCAGGCAAGAATGTTTGGTTCATGTGAAAATTCACACAGCAAGGTTCCAATATCATCTCTCCCTTCACTAGCCAACCTTAGACAACACCATGGGATTTACTATGCTGAGGTAGTGCTCCAAAGTGTGAGGATGCTACAGTTATCAAGAGCTGACAGGCCGTCACCAAAATACTACTGTCAAATTGACAAAGCCATTGTTAACATTCCTTGCTTGCTTGAAAACTTCTGGAATAACACCAAAAGGCCATGTTCTACTTCAGGGCAACCTTCTAGCATGGAGTTTGAACTTGTTTCTTGATATTGTCCCTTGCATTGTCCCTTCCCTACCACTCAGTGATAATATTTGAAAACAATTTCCATAGGCTTTTATCTTAAACAAACAAACAAATCTGCCCCCTTTCTAATATGACTTACAGACCAATGACTTTAATTAATCATTTAAAAAAAAATCTATGGTATAATAAAGTTCTTAAAGTCCAAGAGACATTGCGGCAGATGGGAAGAGGAAAAGCTCAGGAAAGAAGTGGGGTTGAAGACAAAATGGAGTACTGACAGAGTGCTGTGTCTCTAAGTGTTATATGATGTTTATTTATTCAACATATGGTGAAAATGTTAAAAAGCACAACTACATTCTCAATGAGCAAATATGAAGCTGTATCTGATATATATGTTATGTGATAAAGAATTTTAAATTGCAGTTTACTCAGGAACCCATGTTAAAAGTCCACTAAGGAGGAACACAACTGATGATGAAAGTAAGATCCCGGAACATTAGATACAGGTAATTCATCCTGGTTTTGTTGCTCCCCAGCCTCTGAATATTAGTGCAGAGAATCAGCTTTGGATAGAGACTCTTCTATTCTGTGCTATCAAGCTGGACAAAAACAAGATAAATTCAATTATCTTTATTACAGTTTTTGACCATCTTTTATGGTAAAAAAAGAGTTTGATAGAATAATCCTTTTAATCCAGGAGGGATTAAAGGGGAAGGAGGGAAAGGGGAAAAAATAGGGCAATAAAATAAGATAATCAAATTAAAAGTTTTGCCCAATTGCACGACTTGTTAAAGATATTTGGCCACCTGATATATATGGGGTTAGCTTCCCTTAAAAAATTAATAAACATAACATTTATCAATGTTACCCTCAAATTTGGAGATGATTGGGGACATCAAAGCACATTGTGGGACATCATAAAAAGGACATGTATGAGGATATGAGCAGGAGTTTCTACCTCCCTGATTCCACAAGGGCTAAGTTTCTACAAATAAAATCTTGAAATGAATGAAATCTTCCCGCTATTAGAGCTGATGGGAGGACATATAAGTGGGCTCCAGGAAAAGCCCATCTATGATTAGGTTTAGATTGTATAATTACCTCTTAGTAGAGGGCTTGCGTCTATCTAACATTTGGCAATAGTATTCAGGGGCCCTGGTGATATCATTTGGATGATCAATATCCCTGATTCTTTCTTTTACTATTGCTTTGGCCTTCTCCGTGGTTAATTGGCCTAAATATTATTATTATTATTATTATTATTATTATTATTATTATTATTA
>QLTV01003110.1:1639613-1651025 GCA_003457575.1 Thermophis baileyi | reverse complement strand
TTCTTCTTCTTCCTTGCAAAATACCTTGCCCCTCCCTTCTTTCTGGCAGCCCCTTAAATGCCTGTTGCCTATCACACTCTCGGGCAAAGCATGTGAGCCACTTCCTCCTTTCAGTGGTCCATGAAAGTACATCTATAGTATGTAAATAATAAAGTTGAAAAAAGGTGAACAACATTTTTACAGAACTATAGATACGTTGAGGCTGGGTGTGACAAGGAATGGCTGGGAGGGGAGGGGCCAGGCGAGGCACCCCTTGACATGAGTGACATTGAGTTGGCCACACCCACCCAGTCACATGACCATCAAGCCACACCCACCCTCACATGACCATCAAGCCACACCCACAAAATAAGCCACACCCACAGAACCGGTAGTAAAAAAAATTAGAACCCTCCCCTGGCCTTGAATTGTTTTCATTCCTCCTCTTTGATGCTCAGTGTATTTCCATGCTAGTGTTTACAAAAAATTGTCCCTAGTTTTGCAATAGGATCTTAGAGGCAGCTTGAAGAGAAGCTGTGTTAAAAAGGTAAAATTAATTTAGTAATATTTATATTTTAACAATGTTAATTGTCTTTATAAAAATCTGATTTATGGCCAGGTGATAGAAGCAGAAGCTGGCCCAAAATACCTTATGAGAGCAAAGGCCATCTCCTTAATCACAAAGCACCAATAGGTTGTCATTTCTAAAGAGGCATATGCTGCCTTGAAATTGCAATTACCTGCTCTTGAACACACTCCTGGTACACAGATATGTCAAGATAGTTATGATATCATGTCACAATAGTTTTAATATGTGATCAATAGGAGGGATTCATCTTATCCCACTACTGAGACTGGCCTCTTGTCTGAAGTTCTCGGATGAATTATAGTTCTTGGGAAGCATCAACTTGAATTACATGGAACTGATTGAAGGAAGACAGGTTATGCAATCTACATTAAAAATACCACAATCACGTGCCTGAAGGTGAACAATGTAATGCATGGTGATTACTTGCATTCATATTCCTTGGATGTGACCCACCATGTTTTAGCCTAAAAGTTTTCATCTTCTATAGTATTATAAGAGCAATGAAGAAGGCAAGGTAGTTGTCAGCCACTTGTTAGATGGACTAGAGATTAGAGATTAGAGACTTCGAGCAGTCTGGAACTGAATTCACCCATTTAAGCAGTGACCTTATGCAAATCTCTCAGTCTTTATGCAAAAATTAAAACCTTTCAGACTTTTCAGGTTATTTCTCTAATAAATCAGGCAAATACTTTGCCAATCATTTCCTCTCTTGAGCAATGGCTGGGATTTTTGAGAAGGACAAAGAATGTCATTGAGAATCTCCCAATTTCCCAACCTTCTTAGGAAAAGGTTGATCTGCATACCAGGAGGGTGAAGTTATTCTTTTGTGGCCTCTTCTCCTGCTGTATTTTCCCCTTTGGTGCCACTGAGAATATAAGGTGGTCAATTGTGAGAGTGAGCTATAAAGATAATTTTGTTAATGCCTACCAACATAGCCCTTTTCCTTGCCTCAGAGAGAAGCCTTTTGTTTTATAGAAGGGGAAAAACAGGACAGTATTTCCAAAGGCCTTAATTAAATAAACTCTCTCAGCATTCCCTTGATTCATTTTCCCTCTATTCGGGCATTGCTCTGGAGTGAGAGTAATTCCCAAATAGGCTTTCCTGGGAGTCACTATGCATATTGGCAGCCCAGATGAGCAAAAAGTGGAACAGGCTCAAAACAGCAACTAAGCTCAGCGGTTCAGCCTCTTCCATTTGGCAAAATGGGTAGCCCAGAAGTAGTGATTATGCAGAGAATATTTTTATTTTCCTCTTGTGGCCATGCTGAGCCTCAATCCTATAATGATTGCCAAAGCCTTCAAAAGGAGCAGTCTTGGAAAATGTGTGAGGGATGTGACAAAAAGCAATCAGAAGAATTGCAAGAGGCCCTGTCTTGGAAAATCGTCAAGATTTGCTGAGTTTTTCTTTTTATCATACTTCAAGGAAGGAGAAGGATGAGAAAAGCTATGCCAACCAGTGGCTCAACTACTGAATATACACAAAGCCTATTTTTAAAATCCTCCTTCCAATCTTTTCCACTACTTTTCCAATGCAGACAGCTTTCTCAGGCAAAGCAGAGTTACTTACTAACTTTATTAGCCTTTCATAACTAAGAATTACAGTTAATCAACCTGAATTTGGGCTCTGACGAAGACCTGCAATAAGGATCTCTTGATAATAAGTTGAGAACTGAAGAATGCCTATGTGGGCACTGCAAATCAAGTAATACAACAATTCAAAGGCTGTCATGTTTATACCGGCCACACAAACATGTGGAAAACATACAGATAACTATAATTAGAACACCTAGGAGCTATTAGGATGATGGATTCTGGAAGGAGATTGTCAGCAACACTGGAGGCCAGGGCACCAGTTTTCTAGCCTTACTCACAACTGCCCTTCACATCTGATTTGCCCTTAATGGCACTATAATATACTGTTTAAAGGTCTGACATAGCACCATTGTTTCTTATATCAAGAAAAGGCAGAAAGGTGCCATAGAGTTCAATATACCAATCTGTGCTTAGTGGACTGCCTCATTTTCTGATAGTTTTCCCAACCGCAGCTAATTTAGTATAGCAATTAGGAGGCCAACTTTCAAATCATAAAATCCCTGATTCAGATCTCAACCCCATTGAGAATTCACTTGATAATCTGAGGAACAAGGTGGCCAAATGAGAATGAAAAGAGGATACAGAATTTCACATGCTAATTTACATGTATAATGCAGCTTTATAAATGTATTATACTGTAACTTAAATTAAAAATGCAGTATATTTCCTCATAGTTAAGAAGCTGGTAACAAGATGACCTGCATGCTGATCTACTCAGTCTATTGTAGACTCACAGGAAGCAACTTGGATTTACCTTGACAAAGAGCATCATGCTGCAAACATGATGTGATTCTCTTTGCTGAGGCAAAGCAATCATTTGATTTACTTCAACAAAGTGCTTCATGTCACTTCGCCTGCAATGACTGACATATGCAATAGCTGGAAGAAGCTTCTGCAAAAGCGGACCCCCATATGGCAGGTGAAGTGAGGCAAGTTCTCTGCTTTACTTCACTCTGAGAATCAGGGTGTTGTGTTATTTCACAAAGCTGCTTCGGGGGGTGGGGGGGAGAGGCAGTGGCATGGTCAGGCTTTGAAGCATGCCATGAAAGACCCACATAGTCTTGGGGTATGGTGTTAGGTTCTCCTAACACTTCAGAATCCATTGAAAGTCACCTCAGAATGAAGCAAGTGGATTTGGCTATTTTTAGATCTATTCAATATTTCCACACCAAAGCATGGATATGTTTATGAATCTAGCATTCATAGATATCCTCCTGCCAATTAGCATTTGCCCTTTATGACAACTGCCACTAGTAATTGACTGACTCTTTGTAACCCATAAAACCTGGGCCTAAATAGTCTCCTTTGCTTACAAAAATGAAAGAAAATGAATATATAGTATTGCTCATTTGAAACATCAACTCTCCCCCATTAAACTGCAGGTAGTTCTTGAGTTATGACAGCAATTGGACCAGGGGTGGGTTCTAACTTACCTTGCTGCCGGTTCGCTTCCTCCCGCGCCACGTAGCTGCATGCGCATTGCACGCTGCGTGGTTGTGCCGCACAGTTGCACATGCGCAGTGCTGAAAACTCAGCTTCTGCACATGCGCAGAAGCAAAACAAGCAAAAAATTAAAAAAAAAATTCCCCAAAAAAATATTCCCAAAAAAAGATGGTGGCGTCCACGGACCGGCACCGGCAGAACCGGATCCGTGACATCACCACCGGTTTACTACCGGTTCTATAGAACCGGTGCGAACCGGGAGGAACCCACCTCTGAATTGGACCCAAGATTATTATCACTAAGTAAGCCAGTCATATAGCATGTCCCATGATTGCATCACTTATTGATGGCAATCCTGAAAGTCTTGGCTGCTTTTGCAACCCCAAGACACACAAGTCATAATGCAGGAAGAGGCAGGAATCCCATGTTCAAAATATGAAGGAGAGATGCGCTTGTGCTGCGGGGGGGATGTGGGTGTGCCACAGGTGGGTGCTAGGGAACATGGGCAAGTTGGTAGAGGCTGTGTTAGGACTAGTGGAGGCCACAGGAGGGCTATGGACGCCTTGGGTGGGTCATTGGAGGCTGTGGGAGGGCCAGCAGAGGCCACTTGAGGGAAGGTAGATGCTGTAGTTGGGTGGGGATAGGAGGAGGTCTACAGAGTTTGAGATCCCTGGAAGGCCCCTCCGGAGAAAATGCAGTGGGAGCAACTTACTAGGATGACTTTTGATCTTCCGAGCCAGCTTCCCAATTGACACAAAATAATGAACTGATTTGGGATGGAATTGAAATAAAGGAATGCTGGAAGGAGTATTTTTAAAATACATATGAAATACATTGGAAATGATAGTGATATTTTGATGAGCAGAATGGAAAGCAATGCTATAAATGTCATTATTCAATGATAAATGTCATTATTCAAGAAAAATGTTGAAAAGGAAGTAATAAATACTGCTAGAAAGTTGAAAAGTGCTAAGGTAGCAGGTGTAGGTGATGTAGTTGCCCCATATCCCTTATCTCAGAGAGTGTCACCAACAGGTCTCACCGAGGTATGCCTTCTTAATTGCTTCTGTGCAACAGCATTCCCCCAGAGATACAAATAGCCTCAAACATTGGAATTTAAGAAAGCTACAAAAACCTAGCTTTTCCACAAGGCATTGTGGGCTGTGATGTTGTAACATTGTTTCCTTCTATGGTGGGTTATGTCTTTAATATAATGTATGTTCCCCAGTATAAGTATAGTTATATTTTATCATATTTTAAAAAATATTATTGTATCTGGACCAAAGGATGTATAGTTTTGTTTTTTTGCTCCTCAGCCAGTCATCGAGAAATGTATGAAGGTAAGAAAGAAAGGTAACTGAAAATTTGTTGATGTAGAGAAAGCATAAAATAAAATTAATAACTGGAGACTTTTGGATGGAGAAATGGCAAACTAACATGTCTTTGCATCCTGGAAGTGATCTTTGCATCCTGGAGTGGAGAATGGCAACTGGCGGCTAGTCTGGACCAGAGGTGGGTCCCTTCCGGTTTGGACCAGTTCGCCCGAACCAGTAGCGACCCGCTGGTGACGTCACAGTGACATCACGGATCCGGTTCGGTCGGTGCCGGTCCGTGGGCGCCGCCATCTTTTTTTGGATATTTTTTTAAAAAATATTTCTTCTGCGCATGCGCAGAAGCTGAGTTTTTGGCACTGCGCATGCGTTGACATCTTGTTTTTGGCTTTTTTTTTGGCTTTTTAAAAAACTTTTTGGCACGAGGCGCGGCCACGTGGCGCGGGAGGAAGCGAACCGGCAGCGAGGTAAGTTAGAACCCACCCCTGGCCTGGACCTGTGGAACATTTCTGGAGAATGTAGATTTTGCTTTGGAAGGGAACTTTTTGTGAGTAAACCGACAGGTTTCAGACTAACTTGTTCTCTAACTTGCAGGTAGAGAACCAGGAGTCGAGGAAGAAAGATCAAACTCCACAGTCTCATGTGGACCCTGATTGAATGATGCCGAGTTCATCCAATCCACTTGTTAAAGCATGTTAAAGTGGGAAAATGTTTAAAGCTATAGAGATCTTCAGACCAGCAGATCACCTAAACTACCTGGTGAGTGTACCTCTGACCTGAAGGATTAAAATAAAAGTAAACAGGCAATTATATAAATTTAAAAAGAATTACAAGTAAAAAGTTTGCAAAATTTGCAAACGGCACTCCACAATTGGAGAAAGGGATATCTAAAAGGGTTTCAAAATGATGTCTGCCTTCCCTAGCAAATTCCTTTTCTTTTCCTTTTTTTTCAATTTATTGAATTTCTTTCACATACTATTCAAACTCTTATCTTATACTTTGCGCAACATTTACCTGAAAAGAAATACTGTAATGGTGGGGCATATAGCAATAGCAATAGCACTTAGACTTATATACCGCTTTACAGTGCTTTACAGCCCTCTCTAAGCGGTTTACAGAGTCAGCATATTGCCCCCAACAATCTGGGTCCTCATTTTACTGACCTCGGAAGGATGGAAGGCTGAGTCAGCCTTGAGCTTGGTGAGATTCGATCTGCCAAACTGCTGGTAGCCGGTGATCAGCAGAAGTAGCCTGCAGTACTGCACTCTAACCACTGCGCCACCGCGGCTCATACATATATGTATGTTATTATGCTCATTATAGTGGCAAGCCTCCTATAGTTTCCAAACTCCGAATTTTGGAGTGCCAGGAATTCTGCCTTTAAGACATTTGTATTTAATTATGTTGATAGAATGGAATTTGAAGGCTTGAAAGGTAAGCCAGGAATCCCCTCCAATGAGAGCACGGGTCACTCCTTCAAGCATAAAGCAGTAATTTCTTGCTAATTATGAAGTTGAATTCATTGCCTTAAAACACCATTTCCCTGTCCTTGGATGCAATGCCACAGACATAGGAATATATTTAAATTACTTGCACTTGCAAATATCTGGTTATGACATCATGTAATTAAATTAAGTCTCATTTCACTCCACAATTGAAGCTCCACACTTGTCTTAATATCCTCTCTATGTTAACTATTGATGACAACTTCAAGTTTTAGCTTTCTCTTTTTAGTGTGCTTGACTTCAATTAAATGACTCTGTCCAATTTTAAATAGGTGATATTGATGTCTCCTTTCACCTAGTTCTATCTGCTATGTGAAGATTATACCAAACGTTCATGAGATTATCACTTTAATATTTTCTGGCCAAGAAAAAATGCCACTGCCAAATTATGAATTTTATAGCTAATAGAGCCTCACAAAAGTTCACATTTGCCTTATGGTAATAATTCCTTCAAGAATGCCATTCTGTTTGAACAATCTATGCAGAGTCTTCAGCAACCATATGATAGACATTTGAGTAATATGTTTTCTAAGCTATCTGCAGTGCAACATAATGGCTGAATGCAAAGCAGAAATTTGAAGATAGTAAGAGCTTAGGTATATACTGTAAAGCATTTATTATGATAAAGCATTCAGCCTAATTATAAATATTATAATCAATGTCCCTGAAATATAAAGAAGCACAGTTGCTTTTCCAATGCTCAAATATAAATTGATTCAATGGCTCACTCCCATTTTGTATTGGCCATATGTTCTCAGGATATTTCTGCATAGGATGTAGATAAGATCAAACACATTTACTCTGCATTAATTAATCTATAATAACCCTATCTTCTCCTCAGAATCATTCATAAGATTCAGAACAAAACATTGTATGCAGATATCACTGAAATGTTATTGATATCCTGCTTTCAATTTACATATCCTCTGCTTATGTGAAAATAGACTTGATTATTAAGGAAAGGGCTTGTTAAAATGTATTCAGTGACTTTGAATGTATGTCAAAAAGTATTTAACATATCTAACAACATGGTATCATTCAAAAATGGTACAAAGCTATCATTCTGCCTTTTGATTCTTAAGATGCAATGTATAACCAAGGGATGCTTGATCTTCAGAGCCCAAAGGATTACCTGAAGTGCCTCTAGTTGTCTGTGTGCCTTGAACCACAAAAAATAATTTCTCTGGGTGCTGGAATAGAGAGCATGGAAGCGCATTAGTCACACACTTTTCCAGAGCCATAGTCCTTACATTTCATCATTAATACCTGCTTGTTGCTATGGAAACTATTAAGACAGGAAAAGAGAACTGAATGTCTTCAACAGGATGGAAATAGTGTTGCTTCATGACACCATATTGATTTTTGCCATGCAAAATTGCAGATGCTCTTTGTGACTGGAAGACTGTTGACCTAGCATTTTAGCCTGTTTATGTAAACAGAGGAATAATATATTTTCATGGAAATGGGTGATTGTGAAAAAAATTGAGCATATGTACAGATAACTAAGAATTAACACAGAATATGAATCTCCATGCTTAGTTGGCCCAAGAATGACATAGTGATATAACCTTGTTCTGGTGTCATCTTTTCTTTATGAAGATTAAATTTAAAAAGACACAGATATGTCACCACTTACACTCTCTCTTTTTCTTCCTTTAAAACATCAAACAAATGCATGATGTGACATTCCCGATGACTGGTTATCAAAAGTAACAGGAGGAAACATGAAATACCAGCAGGCTTCACATATTGTGCTAAGTTAGTTTGTTGTACAGGATTTAATGACCTGGCTAAGTCAGAAACTCACAGCCTAAGGCTCCACTGGAGCTTCATGTGAGCCCCTCAAGTCATCCAAAAGTTTGCCAGCAAATTATAATTTTTAAAATGACAGAACAGAAAAGTTATACATGGAGAGTACTCCTGTATACTGAATTTAATCAATTTCATGTAAGTTTAATTACATTTATGCAAATTACACTAAACAGCCTATTGTTTTGTCACAACTGGTACTGAGTCAACATTTCTTTTAGTGTGGCCCCTACATGTCATTCGAAGTCCAAGGAAAATGCTTTC
Source organism: Thermophis baileyi (assembly GCA_003457575.1). Classification (NCBI taxonomy): domain Eukaryota; kingdom Metazoa; phylum Chordata; class Lepidosauria; order Squamata; family Dipsadidae; genus Thermophis; species Thermophis baileyi. Next base: position 1,642,513 of record QLTV01003110.1, on the reverse strand, counting down.
CCCTCCACCCCTCCTCTACAGTGGCAGGCTGCATTAAACATAAACTATCCCCAAAGCAAACAATTACCTTATGACTTGAGCCCCACTTAGGGATTCACACAGTTTCATAGAGTGCTCAAATACAGCCAGAATAAGATCATGCATGCAGGCTTGCCTCTTTTGTGTTGCTCCTATGTGTTCACAAATGAAGTCTGAAAAGAAGCTGTGCTTTCATTGTCTTGAATGCATCTTCTGCTGCCAGCACACTTCAGAAAGCTGCTTCATTCAGGTCCTAGTTCACATGGAAAACTGTATGCCCGTTCAGGACAATGCAAGTAGGGCCATATAAATAATCTCATTGCTTACCCTGTTTAAGCCCTCTGCATCTTCAGGAAAATACTTGAGTAGGTCTTTAGTATGTGCAATGGTACGTAGGAATGACCTTGGAAGATGGGGTGGGAGTAAGGTAGAGAAAGATGCTCCTAGGGAACAGTCAGGTAAAAGAGAGCATAGCTCGCAGCTGCATAACCCAGAGAGAAAGAAACTCAGAAAGGAACCTCCCTAGCTTCTCAGGCTGTAAAAGTGGCAGCAGGAAATTTGTACTTCAGTATCAGACTCTCAAGATTCTGTTAATGTACGCTTACAATAAAGTAGAATTAGTTTATCTGGCTGTGTTTCCTGTCTGATCTACCCAGGAAGGCTGACAGTATGTTACGTGTCAAACCTGATAAACTGTTCAGCTGTTGTACTTTTGAGTGAGAGTGAAACTATTGATTGAACAAGGACTTAGTCATGTTTGGAACAGTATAGTCATAAAGGGTGCAAGTATCCTTGCCTGTGCTTGAATGTCTCTGCTTGATTACATGTCACAATGCAACTTCAGGGAAAGAAGACTCATCTTATTCATTCCGTGGGATAAATAATGCCCCTTTAATATAACATTTAGGCAGGACTAACAGTTTTACTGAATCAGCTTAAAGATCTGTCTCAGCCTGCTGGCGGCCAGAGATTTTGAGACCTACCATTCTCATAATCTTCAATCAAAAAATTTAGAGTGTGGTACTTCTAAAATGTCTGGAGGATATGGGACATGGGAAAGAATCAAGTACCTGTTCCCATTGCTTAGAGCAGTTAGCCAAGTATTCATGGTAAGCCCACAATATCACACTTGCCAACTCTCCCAAATGAATGATAGCCAGAACTAGGGTTGGGTCATCTTCACAGAAAATTCCAATTTGGGAACCTCTGTAAGAAATTTCCAGGCTAGGACCCTCTCTCATACTCGTCCCTGCCCTCCCACTCCCCTAGCAGGAGAGAAGAAATGGAAAGGACATTGAAGCCCTAATGGAAGTCTCTATTTATCTACATAGTTTAGAAACATGCTGGTGTGATCATTTGGCATGCACCTTCCAATTTTGTGAGAAGAGTCTATACCAGTGGTTCCCACAGCCCCCCCCCCGCCCCACGGGGAGCAATTTGATTTTTAATGGGGGCAATTCGGAGCTATTAACCAAATTTTTGAAAGCCCGCTAATTGTTCTTATATATTTGTGATGAAACAGCTGTGTTTCATTTACCTATTGTTGTCTTTGTTAAAATGCATTTCCTAGGGCCTGGTCTGAAAAAGATATCCCAGCTGGGGGAAGGAGGGAGCAACTGCCAGCCAATCAGATGTGTTCCCACTAAGGATCATGGGACTGGCAGAGTCTCTCTCTCTCTTTCCTGTGGGCTTTGCTGCTGGGTGGTTGTAGGGAGAGCTGCTCTGTGGGGAGACAGAGTGGATGGCTGCTGGGGGAAGCCCAGCAGTGAGGATACAGAACCAGGACCCAAGTTTAAGTAAGAAATTGTTAGATTTACAGTTATTTTTAGTCTGTGTTTTCCCAGGCCGTGTTTTACAAGACTTTTCCTCTCAGAGCAATCTGGGGCTGGGTCACGCATGCGTAGGCCTTGCCAGGCCTGTGTGATTCAATAATATATCAATGGAAAACATAACATCTTGTGCTGCAGATGGTGCTCCTGTTATGATGGGCAAGAAAAATGGCTGCTTAAAATTGATGAAAGATGAGAATCCAGAAATGCTTCTTGTGCACTGTGTTATTCATAGAAAGAACTTAGTGTCCAAAAATATTTCTCCTGTTCTTAATGAGATACTAAAATTAGTTATAAAATGTATCAATGCTATCAAAGCTAATGCCAAGTGTGAGCATCTCTTCAAGCAATTTTGTGAAGATAAAAATGCAGACCATGTGAAACTTGTACTTCACACTGAGGTAAGGTGGCTCTCAAAGGGAAATTGTTTGAAAAGATTCATGAAACTATTTGATGTTCTTAGTGACTTTTTAAGTGACAAGCCTGAAATGAAGCACCTGCTAACCGTTGATGGTAAAGCATTTGTGAGTTATTTAGCAGATATCTTTGAAAAACTGAATATGTTGAATAAACAACTTCAAGGAACAAATAAAACTCTTGTTGATGCAAAGGCGAAGATATTTGGCTTCATTACATTTATAGAGTTATGTCAAAATGATATTTCTGACAAAAATTTTGACATGTTTCATTGGCTAAAAAAAATGTGAGGTGACTGATGCTGCTGTACTTGTCATTGTGGATCATCTGAAAATATTGGCCTCTGATTTGAAAGAAAGATTTTCTGATTTAAAACAAATTGATTTTCCAACATGGGTAGCGCAGCCAGCGCTGGTGGATCTATCTGATGTTTCAATGCAGTACCAAGAAGAACTCTCAGAAATGCAAAATGATGAGTCACTTAAAACTTTATTCAATATAAAAGGAGCGATGGCATGGCTTTGTGATGAGACAGAAACTAAATACCCAAATTCAACCTACTTTGCAAGAAAACTGCTGTTACCGTTCCCATCTTCATATTTAGCTGAATGTGGCTTTAGTGCTGTAAATGAAGAA